>CM062297.1:112387252-112503583 GCA_031216915.1 Pictodentalium vernedei
ATTGAAATCCGATAACCCATACCTGAGATACAGGCTGAACAGACAAATAATGTCTATTTCCTGCAATTTCTAAGTCAAAAAAGGGAGATAACTCTAAAAGAAGAATGTGAGAAATATTGTTGAATCCTTTTTTTAAAGCCTATACCATAAGCAGTGTTCACGGCAAATTTCGTTGCAATAGAACATTGGATACCCGAGATACAGGCTGAACAGACAAAATTTGGCTCGGACAGACACAATTTCTAAGTGAAGAAGTGATAAAAAAAAAATAATAACTAGTGTGGGCATACCTGTGACCAACAAATATTATAGAAAATAATACTTAAGTTATGAATATTCTCGGATGGACTCACACATGGACGCACGGATGCACAGACGTGTGTAATCCAGTATACCCCCATTTTCTTCGAAAGTGAGGGCATAATTTTAAAAGACCCAATCACCACCTTCACCACGGACGACGTGGGGTTTAATGATCTTTAAAGACGCATGTCGGCATGATGATACTTGGTGATAAAATGGGAGGGGCAAACAATTAATTTAATTCAACCTAATTCAGTAATTGTCCAATAAAAAAGCTTTCTTGTACAATTGATATGGTGTTGCTTTCAAGTTGCAGTGAAACCTGAAGCGTCTTTTACTGACATATGCATTCAAGGCATTATCAATATCAGTTGTCCATTTCAGACTACTTCATGTCATCCTGTTGTTGATTTCCTGTGGCATAACAGTTACACTTCACTTCGCTTGTGAGAACAGTAAGCTTTGGCGCTCTCCCAGATTTTGAAATTAAATGTTGTATTTGAATTGTGGAGTTGCTGTGTAACTGTGATTGGTTTCATTTATAACAATTTAATACAGTGTTTTGACTTTCGTTTCACGTGCAAGTTGCAGCTAAATTCTAAAATCAAAACATTCTGTCTAATTTCTATGCTTGGGGCTCCGCAACAATAAAAGAAAAATAGGTATCATGTGTACATTTACGTAAATTGGAGATCGCGACATCTTGTATTGAAAGCCAACAGACCTTCATGAACTTGCAAACTGCACTTGAGGAAATAAACATTCACTTTTGAAATTCAGGAAACCACCGACACACGCACAATGTCGATGGCTAGTGGTTCGCAAGAGTTCGACAGCCTAATTACACTAAATTCAAATTCAGTGTTTGATCAAACTAAAACAGAAATATAGGGCTTCGATAATTCCCAAAAAACTACTCACCAGACATTTGTAGTTATTCCACGTTGAACAAATATGTGAACTTCCAAGTTCCAAAGTCAACTGGGCGTTGGTATTTTTCGAAACTCCAACTTTGCAGACGTTAGTTCTTCAGCTCGATGCGTGGTGTGTTCAAGTGTTGTTTGTCATCATAACCAGAATATAAATATGTTGGTCATCGTCCCGACGTAGTTGTTAACAACTTGACAGTCTTCATGTCAAGCCAAAAATTTCTTCGAGTAAGACATAAAAATGAATATTTTGAACCGACGCGAAATCTCCATTCAAGGTCAAAGAGTCAAAAGAAATGCGGTAAATTTAACGTCATCAAACGTCACAGGAGTGCACGCACGCGTTTTGAAACCAGATTTGTTTGTTGTGTTGGAGATTATGGGTCGTGACAAGTGTGAAAGTACAGCCGCTACGGAAGCATTCATAATCATAGTACCTCTTTGATAAAATTGAAAGGCAGTATCCACTAATTTTATAAGATTACGGGCACAGCGGGCTTTGACTTAGGCCCCATTATGCCCAAGTTCTATTTTGCATCTGATCTGTAGCCCAACTGCCTTCGTTTGATGTGTATTGGTCAACAGACTGCACTGTTTTAAAGTTAAATTGTCACTCAAATTCTCAGTCTCCGAAGCCTGAATCACCCACGTCATGGTCTTTGTGTTTCTGTTGGGGTGGGGTGAAGGTGGAAGATGGTATTAATCTGCTAAAGCAGAATTGAATGAAATAGTACTAGTATTGTCACCTTGCCCCCCCCCCCCCCCACCCCTCCCCCTCCACACGTCCCGGGAAGTGGGCGATATCCTTGTATGTTGGAGCGTTTTATCCCCAAGAAGAAGCGTTCAGTTCACAAGAGTTTTCAGATTTACAAATTATTGTTTTACTGGAACGTAGCCTACTAAGGGGGGGGGGGGGGGGGGGGCAAGTTGGAAGACCACAAAAGAAATGCATTCTGAGGGCTTTTCAGAGCCTCTGGAATTATACTTCTGCTGGTAACAAAATTTCCATCGGAGAAGCGGGGGTGGGGTGGGGGTGGGGGGTAAGCCTATCAACAGATGAACTTTTACTCATGTCCTACTAATTAGACCAATATGTGTTTGACCTACTCAGTCTGTGGTGGTGGTGGTTGGCCCGATGGTCAGACTTGGGTTCCATTGGCCTCTAGCCTTCCATTTTTATGGGTGCAGTAGGGCCTACATATATGGGGCAACACTATAGGCCTAGGCCCAGATCCACGAGATCCTATTGCCCACTATGGTCGTTTAATACAACGGAGGTGTGTTGGGGGAGGGGGCTGGAGTCTTGAGCAATTGACCAATCGTCCTGAATAGTTTATCTGGTCCGAACACCAAAGGTGGGCTATAGGTCATAAGCTCTCGAATAAAGAGGGTGGATAGCCTATTCAGTTCCACGTGCCTGTCTCTATGTAGAGGATCTATAATATTGGCATTGTGTAAGGTATAAGCCCATAGAATCATTAAGGTGTGGTACGCTAGTTTACAACACAGACCTATTCTCATTGTGAAACGAATCAAACGATGGCTGTTTGTTATGCATAACCTAATCTATAGTTGGCTAGCCTGGCGCAGGATTTTCATTTAGGCTAAGTGTAGGCTAGACCTAAAGATAAAATCGATTTTCGGGAAGAATGACCTGGTCAGTTTTGATTGCAAAATGATATGCACATTTGCTATTACAGAATTCAACATCAAAGAAGCTCCTTGTGCGAAGGCGTGAAGGCATAGGTGTACAGGTCCATGGGGCGAGGAGGGCTAGGCTATATAGGCCTACCGTTACGGGTAAAATTTAAAGACTCAATATTCTTACTGATAAGGCACTCCTTTGTTATAATAGGCTATGTAGGCGTGTTTGATTTCTGAACATAGGCCTATAGGGGAAACGCTGAGATTAAGCTATGTAGGCGTGATTGATTTCTGAACATATAGGGGAAACGCTGAGATTAGGCTATGGTTTCTTCGGGTAGGCCTATGGGAGGGGGGGGGGGTAGGGTTACGTTTTTCAAGTCTGAGAAAGGAGGAAGTTGGCCTAGCTACCCCAGGGTGTTTAGAGCATTGGTCTAGAGACAAAAAAATATAGATCATCATGGAAACCTCGTCTTTAGAACTCAACTATAGGCCTCTATGTCGACGCTGTTGTGGTCTCGTCATCTCTAACGCCCAACTAGCCCCAATTTAAAATTGCCATCCACACTGAAACACGGGCTGTTCTCTCTCATACATCATTATGTACCCATTATTTGTTTCTCTCTCCGCAATTTACAAGGCAACCATTTGGGCCTGTATTTTGTAGGCTAATTGGTTGTCTATAGGGGAAGGTTGCTTAATTATCAATGCGGATTATTCTTTTGCAGACATTGACACAGCATGGCATATGTGGAACTGTCTTATCATGGTTTGCATCATATCTAGAAGGTCACAGTCAACAAATATATATCAACAAGACCGGTTCAGAAAGCAAGATGTTAAAGTGTGGTGTTCCTCAGGGCTCAGTTCTTGGTCCACTTTTGTTTACTCTGTACACTTGTTCTCTGGGTCGTCTTCTTAAAAGGCATGGCATATCATATCATCTGTATGCTGATTATACCCAACTGTACATTACATTTAATTCATCTCTTCAAAGTGACTCAATCACTGCAGTCAGCAACATGGAAACTTGCATAAATCTGGTGCGGGAATGGATGATAGATTTTAAACTGAAAGTGAATGACTCTAAAACAGAATTCTTAGTGATATCCGGGGTTCGCATGCCTACACCCACTGTTACATCAATTCAGGTTGGAAACAACATCACCATGAAAAGTGAATCGGCCAGGAATATTGGACTGATTATGGACTCAAATTTAAAGCTAGACATCCATATCAATAAAATATGTCAAAAATGTTACTGGCAGCTTCGGAATATTGGAAGACTGAGAACTTATCTTAACCAGTCAGCACTTGAAAAACTTGTGCATTCCTTCATCACCTCACAACTAGACTATTGTAATTCAGTGTTAGTGGGGTTGCCGCAGTATTTGATTCAGAAGCTTCAAAAAGTTCAGAATATTGCTGCTAGGATAATTACTGGTACCAAATGCTCTGAACACATAATACCCGTTTTAAGACAATTACATTGGCTTCCAGTTAAACAGAGAAATAATTTCAAAATATTGATCTTAGTATTCAAATGTATCCACAAACTGGCTCCAGTTTACCTGCAAGAGCTCATCACTGTATACACTCCATCACGCAGTCTGAGATCTAAAGATCAAATTCAACTAGTCATACCTTTTAGCAGATCTAATCATGCTAATGATCGTGTGTTCTCCATCGTGGGTCCAAGTTTGTGGAATGCATTGCCTATTAGTGTCAGAAATTCAGAAACTATCAACATCTTAAGAGAAATCTTAAAACTTTCCTATTTACTGAAGCATTCTCCTGAACCTCCCTAGAGAAAACTGAAACATGTGACTCTTTATTTTCAGAAAAGTGTATTTTATTTCTGTGAAGCGTTTTAGGGCACTCTTCGTGGTTTTACGCCTTTACAAAATCAATTATTATTATTATTATTATTATTATTATTAATTATTACCCAACGTAGCGGCACAAAGTATAGATAAATAAGTTAAGAACAATAAAAAGATCTAATTGTGAACTGAAGATAATTTGCACGAACCTCGCACTCTGCCTATAGCCTAGCATTCAGAGGAAATGGCCTATAGGCCGAAGCGTTTTTTCCGACAGAGGTTCACGAGTGTCACCATAAAGAGTATCCACTGCATGAGCATCATGCAGGATCCAAGGAAGTTCATTGGGCATGGTGGAAGACAGTGGCGTAGATACAAGGGTGTGGGTGGCACTGCGCCCCCACCCCCCCCCCCAAAAAAAAAAACAAATCATTTTACTCCTACCAGGGAAAAGTTCGAAGCTTTTTGTTGGTGAACTTGCTCAAAATAGAACAGAAATTATATTTTCGCCAAAACATGTTTACGCGCAGAAAACTGGCAAGACTAAGGGGTTGTCACCTGAACACGGTTAAACCCCAACTATAATCATGAGCACTTGGCATCCAAGGTTCTGGGTTTAAGGTGCGCCTTTTATCAATCATGATGTGAAGCATCATCCCACGTGCTTAGTGGCGAATTGATGCACACATGGGAAGGGTATGGGGCCTTCCCACTCTGTTGTGCAGGACAAAATAAAAACAAAAACAATTTAGACTAACAGTTTGCGTGAGACTTGTGAAGACTAAGCTATAGGCCTATGCCTGGGATGGACTACAGTATGCTATATGTCAAGTTATCAGCAATAACATGCATATACTCCCGAAGTGGGTGCCCAAGTGCTATCGTGGGTAACATGCACCGTGTACCCTGCGTCAAATGATTTTTGTGAAAAATAGTTTTAAGTTACAAAAATAAGAGGGCACGCACCGCTGATGCACTTCCCTATGTACCTCGATATATTCACATGGGTAATTTCTTTCAGCAAAGACATTTAGATCACCCCAAAGCCAACTAGGTATGTCTTTCTGCGTTTGGTCATCTTTGAAGGACTTATAAATTCTTGCAGTGGATTTTTTAATTGTAAAGAATTTAAGTAGACTGTACACTCAATTTATTCTTGTTGAATTTACTGAATAATTGACGATGCATAGGCCTATGCTAGGTAGCTGTCTTTGACGCGACGTGATGGGGGGGAGGGGGGACTTGATGTCGCCGACATATTGGCTAACAAAGACCGAAGCCTGATTGAGAGGGCGAGGACTGAATATATAATCCTGGAGCCCATCCTAGATATAGTTTTACTCGACAAGTTAAGCCTACACCTCAACTGTGGCTGTTTAGGCCTATGGACTTATTGAGGATCGATACAACAAATTCTAAACGAAATGTTGTATAGGCCTATTATTTGTACATAGACTGGTGATCAGTCATGTAGCCTACATTAATTGCTGCTTGTCGCATAAGCCGACAGTAAGCCGTTTGGGGGAGAGGTGGGGGGGGGGGGGGGGTCGTGGAAATGAGCGGTCATGTAGCTCATGCCTTCCCTCTATGTCATTGACCATTCACAGGGCTACTTCTATATGGAGATCGGCGTTTTTCAAATTGCATGTCTGTTCCGGTTTCGGTTTTCATTGTAAAAACATAGGCTAATACCTTGCAATTTTTGCCTTGAGCCTGTTCCATAAATACCCCCCCCCCCCCCCCTAGGGTAACCCGACCGACTCTAAAAAATTATGCCGACCATAAAAACTTGATAGGGTAAAGTCGCTCATATAGGTCATTGCGCTGGCTTTGGAGTTCAAGCTTTCAAAATTACGTGTAGAAACAGATATATTTGTCATTACAAATGTGGAACAAGTGACAAGTTCCAGTTCTGCAAAGGAAATTGCATTTGATAAACAGATGAACATGTAAAATACGATGCGTAAGAAGAAGTCACCTATTCTTGTGGTAAATGCCACGCTCGAACGCAATACAAGGCCTAATTAGAGCAGCTGTTCTGAAAAAAGGATATCGCGACTCGGAAGTTTGAAAACAAGGTTAACTTTGGCTCTTTCTCTTTATTCTGAGAAGTGAAGACCTGATTCGAGTTTTTCAAGATAGATGTTGAAAACCGCGACGATGGCACGAGGCACGATTACTGTTGCGTCGCGCATGTAAAAAAAACACGAAAAATAGGCCACAAGGCGCGTAAGCAACTCTTTATTTAAGATTCAGCGATAAACATGTTCACATAAACACAAGAAATATATTTAAGTTGTAAGTCCAATCATATTCATAGGGTATTTTTTCCAAGTCTTTTTCCATGCTCCCATTCAAATTTCCATGCTGAAAATATTCTAAGTCCAAAAATGAAAAATAGGTATTTCAACTGATAAATTTTCTAAGTCCAGTTTTCCGTGCCATTTCTGGGCTCTGTCCATGGTATGTCCATTGTGAACATCAGCTGCCCATGGTAATTCCATGGAACAAGTTCCATGGTAGCAAGGATTTTTTTACCAATCACATAAATTCCATGCCATTTCCTTGGAGTTCCAAGGAATTCTAAAATGTTCCATGCCAGTCCATGGAAATTTTAAATGCAGGGCTCACTGCTTGCTCATTTTTAGCTCAACTTAACAAAGTCAAGTATGAGCTATTGGGATGGGTTGTGATCCATCGCCCGTAAGTATGTACTTTGGCTTTGGGGTAATGTCTAGATGGGAGCTATCAATTTTTATGTGTACCCATACCATGTATGGTACACATAATGCCGGCATCCAGGGTGACAATCCGTTGTTCGTCCATCCTTTGTCCGTCCGTCTGTCCGTCCGTCCGTCTGTCCGTCCGGCGTCCGTATTCATTTCTTTGGCATTCGATAACTTGAAAAATATTGCTTGGATTGTCAAGTTACTTTATATTTGTGTTCAGGTTACTGATGTTTATGAGCTGTATAGTTTTTGGTGTAAATCGGATAATTTGATCCTGAGATATTAACCCTTTATCCTTCAAATTGAAAATTTCTCCAATCCCTTTGGCATTTGATAACTTGAAAAATATTGCTTGGATTGTCTAGTTACTTTATATTTGTGTTCAGGTTATTGATTTGCCGAGCTGTATAGTTTTTGGTGTAAATCTGATGATTTGATCCCGAGATATTAACCCTTTGTCCTTCAAATTGAAAATTCTTCCAATCCCTTTGGCATTCGATAACTTGAAAAATATTGCTTGGATTGTCAAGTTACTTCATATTTGTGTTAAGGTTACTGATGTACTGAGCTGTATAGTTTTTGGTGTAAATCTGTTATTTTGATCCTGAGATATTAACCCTTTATCCTTCAAATTGAAAATTTCTCCAATCCCTTTGGCATTCGATAACTTGAAAAATATTGCTTGGATTGTCAAGTTACTTTATATTTGTGTTCAGGTTACTGATGTGCCGAGCTGTATAGTTTTTGGTGTAAATCTGATAATTTAATCCTGAGATATTAACCCTTTATCCTTCAAATTGAAAATTCCTCCAATCCCTTTGGCATTCAATAACTTGAAAAATATTGCTTGGATTGTCAGGTTACTTCATATTTATGTTCAGGTTACCGATGTGCCGAGCTGTATAGTTTTTGGTGTAAATCGGATAATTTGATCCTGAGATATTAACCCTTTATCCTTCAAATTTAAAATTCCTCCAATCCCTTTGGCATTCAATAACTTGAAAAATATTGCTTGGATTGTCTAGTTACTATATATTTGTGTTCAGGTTACTGATGTGCCGAGCTGTATAATTTTTGGTGTAAATCTGATAATTTGATCCCAAGATATTAACCCTTTATCCTTCAAATTGAAAATTCCTCCAATCCCTTTGGCATTCGATAACTTGAAAAATATTACTTGCATTGTCAAGTTACTTTATATTTGTGTTCAGGTTACTGATGTGGCAAGCTGTATAGTTTTTGGTGTAAATCTGTTATTTTGATCCTGAGATATTAACCCTTTGTCCTTCAAATTGAAAATTCCTCCGCTCCCTTTGGCATTCGATAACTTGAAAAATATTGCTTGGATTGTCAAGTTACTTTATATTTGTGTTCAGGTTACTGATGTGCCGAGCTGTATAATTTTTGGTGTTAATCTGATAATTTGATCTGGAGATATTAACCCTTTATCCTTCAAATTGAAACTTCCTCCAATCCCTTTGGCATTCAATAACTTGAAAAATATTGCTTGGATTGTCAAGTTACTTTATATTTGTGTTCAGGTTACTGATGTGCCGAGCTGTATAGTTTTTGATGTAAATCTGATAATTTAATCATGAGATATTAACCCTTTGTCCTTCAAATTGAAAATTCCTCCAATCCCTTTGGCATTCAATAACTTGAAAAATATTGCTTGGATTGTCAAGTTACTTTATATTTGTGTTCAGGTTACCGATGTGCCGAGCTGTATAGTTTTTGGTGTAAATCGGATAATTTGATCCTGAGATATTAACCCTTTATCCTTCAAATTTAAAATTCCTCCAATCCCTTTGGCATTCAATAACTTGAAAAATATTGCTTGGATTGTCTAGTTACTTTATATTTGTGTCCAGGTTACTGATGTGCCGAGCTGTATAGTTTTTGGTGTAAATCTGATGATTTGATCCCAAGATATTAACCCTTTATCCTTCAAATTGAAAATTCCTCCAATCCCTTTGGCATTCGATAACTTGAAAAAATATTACTTGGATTGTCAAGTTACTTTATATTTGTGTTCAGGTTACTGATGTGGCGAGCTGTATAGTTTTTGGTGTAAATCTGTTATTTTGATCCTGAGATATTAACCCTTTATCCTTCAAATTGAAAATTCCTCCGATCCCTTTGGCATTCGATAACTTGAAAAATATTGCTTGGATTGTCAAGTTACTTTATATTTGTGTTCAGGTTACTGATGTGCCGAGCTGTATAGTTTTTGGTGTTAATCTGATAATTTGATCCGGAGATATTAACCCATTATCCTTCAAATTGAAAATTCCTCCAATCCCTTTGGCATGAGATAACTCAAAAAAGATCAATCCGATAATCATGTTTCTTTATATATTTATTCAGGTTATTGATGTGCTGAGCTGTATAGTTTTTGGTGTAAATCGGATAATTTGATCCTGAGATATTAACCCTTTATCCTTCAAATTGAAAATTTCTCCAATCCCTTTGGCATTTGATAACTTGAAAAATATTGCTTGGATTGTCTAGTTACTTTATATTTGTGTTCAGGTTATTGATTTGCCGAGCTGTATAGTTTTTGGTGTAAATCTGATGATTTGATCCCGAGATATTAACCCTTTGTCCTTCAAATTGAAAATTCTTCCAATCCCTTTGGCATTCGATAACTTGAAAAATATTGCTTGGATTGTCAAGTTACTTCATATTTGTGTTAAGGTTACTGATGTACTGAGCTGTATAGTTTTTGGTGTAAATCTGTTATTTTGATCCTGAGATATTAACCCTTTATCCTTCAAATTGAAAATTTCTCCAATCCCTTTGGCATTCGATAACTTGAAAAATATTGCTTGGATTGTCAAGTTACTTTATATTTGTGTTCAGGTTACTGATGTGCCGAGCTGTTTAGTTTTTGGTGTAAATCTGATAATTTAATCCTGAGATATTAACCCTTTATCCTTCAAATTGAAAATTCCTCCAATCCCTTTGGCATTCAATAACTTGAAAAATATTGCTTGGATTGTCAGGTTACTTCATATTTATGTTCAGGTTACCGATGTGCCGAGCTGTATAGTTTTTGGTGTAAATCGGATAATTTGATCCTGAGATATTAACCCTTTATCCTTCAAATTTAAAATTCCTCCAATCCCTTTGGCATTCAATAACTTGAAAAATATTGCTTGGATTGTCTAGTTACTATATATTTGTGTTCAGGTTACTGATGTGCCGAGCTGTATAATTTTTGGTGTAAATCTGATAATTTGATCCCAAGATATTAACCCTTTATCCTTCAAATTGAAAATTCCTCCAATCCCTTTGGCATTCGATAACTTGAAAAATATTACTTGCATTGTCAAGTTACTTTATATTTGTGTTCAGGTTACTGATGTGGCAAGCTGTATAGTTTTTGGTGTAAATCTGTTATTTTGATCCTGAGATATTAACCCTTTGTCCTTCAAATTGAAAATTCCTCCGCTCCCTTTGGCATTCGATAACTTGAAAAATATTGCTTGGATTGTCAAGTTACTTTATATTTGTGTTCAGGTTACTGATGTGCCGAGCTGTATAGTTTTTGGTGTTAATCTGATAATTTGATCTGGAGATATTAACCCTTTATCCTTCAAATTGAAACTTCCTCCAATCCCTTTGGCATTCAATAACTTGAAAAATATTGCTTGGATTGTCAAGTTACTTTATATTTGTGTTCAGGTTAC
The DNA here is from genome assembly GCA_031216915.1 of Pictodentalium vernedei. Lineage (NCBI taxonomy): Eukaryota > Metazoa > Mollusca > Scaphopoda > Dentaliida > Dentaliidae > Pictodentalium > Pictodentalium vernedei. Next base: position 112,398,373 of record CM062297.1, read on the forward strand.
TGATGTGCCGAGCTGTATAGTTTTTGATGTAAATCTGATAATTTAATCATGAGATATTAACCCTTTGTCCTTCAAATTGAAAATTCCTCCAATCCCTTTGGCATTCAATAACTTGAAAAATATTGCTTGGATTGTCAAGTTACTTTATATTTGTGTTCAGGTTACCGATGTGCCGAGCTGTATAGTTTTTGGTGTAAATCGGATAATTTGATCCTGAGATATTAACCCTTTATCCTTCAAATTTAAAATTCCTCCAATCCCTTTGGCATTCAATAACTTGAAAAATATTGCTTGGATTGTCTAGTTACTTTATATTTGTGTCCAGGTTACTGATGTGCCGAGCTGTATAGTTTTTGGTGCAAATCTGATGATTTGATCCCAAGATATTAACCCTTTATCCTTCAAATTGAAAATTCCTCCAATCCCTTTGGCATTCGATAACTTGAAAAAATATTACTTGGATTGTCAAGTTACTTTATATTTGTGTTCAGGTTACTGATGTGGCGAGCTGTATAGTTTTTGGTGTAAATCTGTTATTTTGATCCTGAGATATTAACCCTTTATCCTTCAAATTGAAAATTCCTCCGATCCCTTTGGCATTCGATAACTTGAAAAATATTGCTTGGATTGTCAAGTTACTTTATATTTGTGTTCAGGTTACTGATGTGCCGAGCTGTATAGTTTTTGGTGTTAATCTGATAATTTGATCCGGAGATATTAACCCATTATCCTTCAAATTGAAAATTCCTCCAATCCCTTTGGCATGAGATAACTCAAAAAAGATCAATCCGATAGTCATGTTTCTTTATATATTTATTCAGGTTATTGATGTGCTGTGCTGTATAGTTTTTTATGTAAATCTGATAATTTGATCCGGAGATATTAACCCTTTATCCATCAAATTAGACACTCCTCCAATCCATTTCTATATGTACCCATACCTTGTATGGTGTACATAATATCAGCATCCGTGGTGGCCCTCCGTCATACAGCTTTCTACTAGTTGTGCATATGGGTACACATCTGATGATTTCATTGGCCTATTTTTTTTTTAATTTCATTGACAAACATGGCTTCCAGTGGCCATCTAAATTGTCCAACAATTTCTTTAGCACACCCTACAGGTCGCTGCTCTCACCTGGTCTGTCTCAAATTTCATATGTAGCTTTGGGGTAATGTCTAAATAGGAGCTATCGATTTTTTCCGAATTTCGTTAAATTTCGTTTGGCATATAAACTGTCAACAATTCAATTAGCACACCCCACAGGCCACATCTCTCACCCAATCTTTATTCAAATTTCATATGTTGCTTTGATGTGATGTCTAGATGGGAGCTATCAAATATTTCTGAATTTCGTTCAAAAATATGGCTTCCAGCAGCCATGTTGGATTGGCATTTGAATTGTTAACAATTCCATCAGCACACCCTACAGGCCACATCTCTCACCTATTTTTAGCTCAACTTTGTCCGTCTGGCCGTCTGTCCATCTGTCCGTACGTCAACAATGGGCTATGGCTCGGGCTAGAGGTCGTATTTATGAACCGATCTTTACGAAACTTCTTGTGTACCTTTGTTATGACCCTGGGACGGGAACGAGTTTTTTTAGGTGTGGTCCGAAATTCAAGATGGCTGCCAGCGGCCATTTTGTACCAATGATGCAAAAATCAGTTTTTTGCACAGAACTTCTGTATGAAAGTTCTGATTTGAATAAAGTTTTGTATAAATGTTTAGTACCATGGGATACATCACATATAATACGGGTTTTTTTCTCGTGCGTAAATTATGCGAATTAGACTGACTTTGATTTATTTAGTGTTACTTTCAGAGCTGTAAGTACCAAGCTGCTATGGCTCGGGCTAGAGGCCGTATTTATGAACCAATCTTTACGAAACTTCTTGGGTACCTTTGTTATGACCCTGGGACGGGAACGAGTGTTTTTGGGTGTGGTCCGAAATTCAAGATGGCTGCCAGTGGCCATTTTGTACCGATGATGCAAAAATCAGTGTTTTGTACAGAACTTCTGTATGAAAGTTCTGATTTGAATAAAGTTTTGTATAAATGTATAGTACAATGGGATACATCACATATAATACGGGTTTTTTTCTCGTGCGTAAATTATGCAAATTAAACTAACTTTGATTTATTTAGTGTTACTTTCAGAGCTGTAAGTGCCAAGCTGCTATGGCTCGGGCTAGAGGCCGTATTTATGAACCAATCTTTACGAAACTTCTTGGGTACCTTTGTTATGACCGTGGGACGAGAACGAGTGTTTTTGGGTGCAGTCCCAAATTCCAGATGGCTGCCAGCAGCCATTTTGTACCGACGATGCCGAAATCTGTTTTTTGTACAGAACTTCCATATGAAAGCTCTGATTTGAATAATTTTTTGTATGAATGTTTAGTAACATGGGATACATTACATATATTACAGGTTTTTTTCTTGTGCGTAAATTATGCAAATTAGGCTAACTTTGATTTATTTAGTGTTACTTTCAGCACTGTGAGTGCAAATCCCAATACGGCTCGGGCTAGAGGCCGTATTTATGAACCGATCTTCACGAAACTTCTTGGGTACATTTGTTCTCACTGTGGGACGAGAAGGAGTGTTTTTGGGTCCAGTCTGAAATTCAAGATGGCCGCTAGCAGCCATTTTGTTCAAAATTAAGTGCAATCAGATTTTTGCGCAGAACTTCCAAATGAAAGATCTGATTTGAATAAATTTTTGTATGAATGTTTAGTACCATGGGATACATTACATATAATACAGAGTTTTTCTTGTGAATAAATTATGCAAATTAGGGGTCCGGGTGGGACTTAGAAAATTTTGGACCAAAATCCGGAAATTAGTTTTTTGGTTTTTTATGCGTTTTGGTCAATTTTAAGACAAAAAAAAAAAATTTTTTTTACACTGAAAATTTGGTGTCCGGGTGGGACTTAGAAAATTTTGGACCAAAATCTGGAAATTAGTTTTTTGTGTTTTGATGCATTTTGGTCAATTTTAAGAAGAAGAAGAAAAAATTTTAGTCTGAAAATATTTTGTTTGGGACTGAAAATTTCCACACAAAAATAATAATCTACAATGATTGTTCTTAATCTGTAGTCCATTACAGTCACCTTGTAATTCTTTTATTATTGTTAACTGGGCCAAAACAAATACTAATTCCTGTCATATTCATTATTCAGTTGTCTTTGTCACAGCAAGTACTAATTCCTGTCATATCCAAGTTGAGCTACAGAGTCATTGACTCTTTCATTTTTCAAATTTCATATGTAGTTTTGGTGTGATGTCTAGTTTTTCTTAACATAACGAGAACAACCATTGATGAATATGGGGATTCAGATGGCTCAATTACTCACATTTCCAGCATTTTCTGAGTATTCTGTCTAATGAAATCATTAGTTGTCAGTGGTAATGGAAATTCTTTGGTATATAGGGGTTTGGTTGGAGTAAGTTTGATAACAAAAGTTTAACCACCTCTTGTTCAGTATCATTAGGCTTTTCCCTCTGGAAAAGACTATTGTTTTTCTACAGATTATTATTATTATTTTTGTTTTTTCCACATATATTGTCCGTACGACTCTGAAGCCATTTTCAAACCGATTTTCACGAAATTTTGCTCACTCATAGACGGTCACAAAATCTAAAAATGTACCGAAGCGTAATTTTTGATTTAACCCTTATTTGTCACAATTGGCAAAAAACTGTCAAAATTGGGGTTTATAGGCCCTTTCTCGAAACATGTCTTGTAGATTTTTTTTAAACATTCATCACTATTAGACCTGTCTGTGACACGACCATTCCTATACAAGAGATATTAGGCGATGCATATGGTAACCCTTCACAGACTGCCAAACATCGAAATTTTGATGAAATGGGCTGTTTTCGGGCTCCTAAAGCACACAGCTGATACAGGGGAGATAAACATAACTTCATGTATTGGAAGTGGTATTCACCATGGATCATTTTTGTAAGTAATAAGGGTATTCAAATAACCAAGCGTTAACCCATTTCGGGCTTGTTAAACTGCAATACCCCTCGAAAGCTAAAAAATTCATGTTTTCTGTGAATTTCTCTAAATGAGTCTTGTAGATTTTCAAGAAAAATTAGCCACTCGCAGGTCCTGGTGTGACAATACAAGTTGCATGGACAAAATACTCCGGTAAGCATTTGTTAACCCTTCACGGACTGCTAAAAGTCAAAATTGTGATAAAATGGGCTGTTTTTGGACAGCAACAGCACCCAACAGGTATGCCACAAAGAAAAGTACCTCCTTTTAGCGTGTGCAAAATTTATACGGAAAGATTTTTGTAAGTAGTAAGGGTATTCAAAAATCGAAGTCTTAACCCATTTTTGGCAGGATAAAAAGAGATACCCCTTAAAAGCTTAAAAAACATCTTGTGGGTTTTCAAGAAAAATTGACTATTCGCAAATCTTTGTGTGACATTACAAGTTGCATGGACAAAATATTCCGATGAGCATTTATTAACCCTCCACAGGCTGCCAAGCAACATAATTTTGTTGAAATGGGCTGTTTTTGGACACGCAGAGCATGCAATGTATACTCAAGAGATATACGTAATCTCCTTTGTTGGAAGTGGAATTCACTGAGGACCATTTTTAGCTCAACTTTGGCGAAGCCAAATTTGAGCTTTTGTCATGGCCCATCGTCCGTCTGTCCGTACGTCAACAATTGGATACGCCTCGGGCTAGAGGCCGTATTTATGAACCGATCTTTACGAAACTTCTTAGGTACCTTTGTTATGACCGTGGGACAAGAACGAGTGTTTTTGTGTGCGGTCCGAAATTCAAGATGGCCACCAGCTGCCATTTTGTACCGACGATGCAGAAATCTGTTTTTTGTACAGAACTTCCATATGAAAGCTCTGATTTGAATAATTTTTTGTATGAATATTTAGTACCATGGGATACATCACATATGATACAGGTTTTTTTCTCGTGCATAAATTGTGCAAATTAGACTAATTTTTAGCTCAACTTTGACGAAGTCAAATTTGAGCTATTGTCATGGCCCGTCGTCCGTCGTCCGTCTGTCCGTCTGTCCATCTGTCCGTCTGGCCATCTGTCCGTCTGTCCGTCTGTCCGTACGTCAACAATTGGCTATGGCTCGGGCTAGAGGTCGTATTTATGAACCGATCTTTACGAAACTTCTTGTGTACCTTTGTTATGACCCTGGGACGGGAACGAGTGTTTTTAGGTGTGGTCCGAAATTCAAGATGGCTGCCAATGGCCATTTTGTACCGATGATGCAAAAATCAGTTTTTTGTACAGAACTTCTGTATGAAAGTTCTGATTTGAATAAAGTTTTGTATAAATGTTTAGTACCATGGGATACATCACATATAATACGGGTTTTTTTCTCGTGCGTAAATTATGCAAATTAGACTGACTTTGATTTATTTAGTGTTACTTTCAGAGCTGTAAGTGCCAAGCTGCTATGGCTCGGGCTAGAGGCCGTATTTATGAACCGATCTTTACGATCCTTCTTGGGTACCTTTGTTATGACCGTGGGACGAGAACGAGTGTTTTTGGGTGCGGTCCGAAATTCAAGATGGCTGCCAGCTGCCATTTTGTACCGACGATGCAGAAATCTGTTTTTTGTACAGAACTTCCATATGAAAGCTCTGATTTGAATAATTTTTTGTATGAATGTTTAGTACCATGGGATACATCACATATAATACGGGTTTTTCTCTGGTACGTAAATTGTGCAAATTAGACTAATTTTGATGTTTTTTGGGGTTACTTTCAGCACTGTAAGTGCAAATGCCAATACGGCTCGGGCTAGAGGCCGTATTTATGAACCGATCTTTACGAAACTTCTTGGGTACCTTTGGTATCACCGTGGGACGAGAACGAGTGTTTTGGGGTCTGGTCCGAAATTCAAGATGGCCGATGGCAGCCATTTTGTACAAAATTAGGTGCAATCAGATTTTTGCACAGAACTTCCATATGAAAGCCCTGATTTGAATAATTTTTTTGTGTGAATGTTTAGTACCATGGGATGCATCACATATAATACGTGTTTTTTTCTCGTGCAGAAATTATGCAAATTAGATGAACTTTGATTTTTTCAGTGCGACTTACACACAGTAAGTACACATGTCAATACGGCTCAGACTAGAGTCTGTATTTATGAACTGATCTTCACGAAATGTCTTGGGTACCTTTGTTATCACCTTGGGACGAGAACGAGTGTTTCTGGGTGCGGTCTAAAATTCAAGATGGCTGCCAGTGGCCATTTTGTACCGAAATTAGGTCTAATCAGTTTTTTGTACACATCTTCTATACAGCTCAGACTAGAGGCCATATTTATGAACCAATCTTTACGAAACTTCTTGGGTACCTTTGTTATCACCGTGCGATGAGAGCGAGTGTTTTTGGGTGCAATCCGAAATTCAAGATGGCCACCAGCAGCCATTTTGTACCAAAATTAGTGCAATCAGTCTTTTGTATAGAACTTCTGTATGAAAGTTCTGATTTGAATAAATTTTTGTATGAATGTTTAGTAACATGGAATACATCACATATTGTAAGGGGTTTTTTTTCGTGCAGAAATTATGCAAATTAGATGAACTTTGATTTATTCAGTGCTACTTACACAATGTAAGCACACATGTCAATACGGCTCAGGGTAGAGGCTGTATTTATGAACCGATCTTCACAAAACTTCTTGGGTACCTTTGTTATCTCCTTGGGATGAGAATGAGTGTTTCTGGGTACGGTCCAAAATTCAAGATGGCTGCCAGTGGCCATTTTGTACCGAAATTAGTTTTTTTTGTCACAAGTTCTATACAGCTCGTATTTATGAACTGATCTTCACAAAACTTCTTGAGTACTTTTGTTTTCACCTTGGGACAGGAACGAGTGTGTTTTGGGGTGCCTTTGTTATCACTGTGCTATGAGAACAAATATTTTGGGGTTCAGTCAGACCCACTCTGGGACTCAAAGATTTTTTCTAGTTCAGCATCTGACTGTCACCCACCTTTACAATACTTTACCTATACATTTGTTACTGGCAACGGTCAGTATTTATATACAGACCGTTACAATACTTTATATGTACCTTTGTTATCAGGTCATTACCTAGATGTTTGTCATTGCTGTGTCACATACTATACATGTACATGTCTTTGTCTTGACAAGTTGAGCTACAGTGTCATTGACACTTTCATTATGTTTTTTGGTGTTACTTTCAGCACTGTAAGTGCAAATGCCAATACGGCTTGGGCTAGAGGCCGTATTTATGAACCGATCTTTACGAAACTTCTTGGGTACCTTTGGTATCACAGTGGGACAAGAATGAGTGTTTTGGGGTCCAGTCCAAAATTCAAGATGGCTGATGGCAGCCATTTTGTACAAAATTAGGTGCAATCAGATTTTTGCACAGAACTTCCATATGAAAGCGCTGATTTGAATAATTTTTTGTGTGACTGTTTAGTAGCATGGGATACATCACATACAATACGTGTTTTTTCTCGTGCAGAAATTATGCAAATTAGATGAACTTTGATTTTTTCATTGCGACTTACACACAGTAAGTACACATGTCAATACGGCTCGGGCTAGAGTCTGTATTTATGAACTGATCTTCACGAAATGTCTTGGGTACCTTTGTTATCACCCTGGGATGAGAACGAGTGTTTCTGGGTGCTGTCTAAAATTCAAGATGGCTGCCAATGGCAATTTTGTACCGAAATTAGGTCTAATCAGTTTTTTGTACACAACTTCTATACGGCTCAGACTAGAGGCCATATTTATGAACCGATCTTCACAAAACTTCTTGGGTACCTTTGTTATCACCTTGGGACGAGAATGAGTGTTTCTGGGTGCGGTCCAAAATTCAAGATGGCTGCCAGTGGCATTTTGTACCAAAATTTGGTCCAATCAGTTTTTTGTCACAAGTTCTATACAGCTCGTATTTATGAACTGATCTTCACAAAACTTCTTGAGTACTTTTGTTTTCACCTTGGGACAGGAACGAGTGTGTTTTGGGGTGCCTTTGTTATCACTGTGCTATGAGAACAAATATTTTGGGGTTCAGTCAGACCCACTCTGGGACTCAAAGATTTTTTCTAGTTCAGCATCTGACTGTCACCCACCTTTACAATACTTTACCTATACATTTGTTACTGGCAACGGTCAGTATTTATATACAGACCGTTACAATACTTTATATGTACCTTTGTTATCAGGTCATTACCTAGATGTTTGTCATTGCTGTGTCACATACTATACATGTACATGTCTTTGTCTTGACAAGTTGAGCTACAGTGTCATTGACACTTTCATTATGTTTTTTGGTGTTACTTTCAGCACTGTAAGTGCAAATGCCAATACGGCTCGGGCTAGAGGCCGTATTTATGAACCGATCTTTACGAAACTTCTTGGGTACCTTTGGTATCACAGTGGGACAAGAATGAGTGTTTTGGGGTCCAGTCCGAAATTCAAGATGGCTGATGGCAGCCATTTTGTACAAAATTAGGTGCAATCAGATTTTTGCACAGAACTTCCATATGAAAGCGCTGATTTGAATAATTTTTTGTGTGACTGTTTAGTAGCATGGGATACATCACATACAATACGTGTTTTTTCTCGTGCAGAAATTATGCAAATTAGATGAACTTTGATTTTTTCATTGCGACTTACACACAGTAAGTACACATGTCAATACGGCTCGGGCTAGAGTCTGTATTTATGAACTGATCTTCACGAAATGTCTTGGGTACCTTTGTTATCACCCTGGGATGAGAACGAGTGTTTCTGGGTGCTGTCTAAAATTCAAGATGGCTGCCAATGGCAATTTTGTACCGAAATTAGGTCTAATCAGTTTTTTGTACACAACTTCTATACGGCTCAGACTAGAGGCCATATTTATGAACCGATCTTCACAAAACTTCTTGGGTACCTTTGTTATCACCTTGGGACGAGAATGAGTGTTTCTGGGTGCGGTCCAAAATTCAAGATGGCTGCCAGTGGCATTTTGTACCAAAATTTGGTCCAATCAGTTTTTTGTCACAAGTTCTATACAGCTCGTATTTATGAACTGATCTTCACAAAACTTCTTGGGTATCTTTGTTTTCACCTTGGGACAGGAACGAGTGTGTTTTGGGGTGCCTTTGTTATCACTGTGCTATGAGAAATATTTTGGGGTTGAGTCAGACCCACTTTGGGACTCAAAGATTTCTTTTCAGTTTAGCATCTGACTGTAGCCCACCTTTACAATACTTTACCTATACATTTGTTACAGGCAACGGTCAGTTTTTATGTACAGACCGTTACAATACTTTATATGTACCTTTGTTATCAGGTCATTACCTTGATGTTTGTCATTGCTGTTTCACATACTATACATGTACATGTCTTTGTCTCAGGCTTGGCAATTTCAGGAGAGCGATTTTTTAGCTCTCCTTACTGCCCTCCTGAAAGAATTAAGGAGAGCGAAAAATTGCCCTCCTAAATATTTTGGTCTGGGATGATTGAGATTACATGTATTATGGTCACATTAAATTTTTGTTGTAAAGCAAAAATGTAATTTAACTTCGAAGTCACATAACATCACGTAATTTCATTTTGAAAGTGGTTTTGTGGTAAAAGGTAATGGCTGCAACTATACCCAAACACAGTTGCAATCATTTGAAGCAAAATGGGTCACAGCAATATTTTTTTTTCTGTCAGTTTCAAGTTCAACAACTGACATCACAGTTTGAGGGGTAATTATTCAAGGAATATTGACACTATAATATACTACCATTACTACTATCCTGTCACTTGCACCAGGGTGTGGCTGTAGATTCAAGCAGACCTGTTGTCCAAGAAAGTCATACGCCTACCATTACCACCTTCAACCCCCCTTGGGGGATTGAAGGTGGTAGTGGTAGGCGTATGACTTTCTTGGACAACAGGTCTGGGTACACACACAGGTCTTGTCAAGTGTGTGTTCGGTTGTTGAGTGAGACATCTAGATGTCTAAGAGATTTCGCTTTACCTTAGTAAAGTTAATAAAATCACTGATGTAGTCTGTTGGATTCAGTTTCAATGAGTTTGTTCAACTGGATACTTAAAATGCTGTGTAAAGCAAATTGCTCTCCTAAGCTGATTGAGGAGAGCGATTTTTTGCCCTCCTGCATTTTTCAGAATGCCAGGCCTGTTGTCTTGACAAGTTGAGCTTTGACACTTTCATTGTAAGTAATAAGGGTATTCAAAAACTCAAGCGTTAACCCCTTTTGGGGTGGTTAATAGCGATACTCATCAAAAGCTTAAAAAATCATGTTTTCTTTGGATTTCTTTACAGCCATCTTGTAAGTTTTCAACAGAAAATGGCCATTGATAGGTCTTGGTGTCTCATTACCAATTGCATGGATAAAATATTCCGGTTAGCATTTGTTAATCCTCCGTGGGCCGCTAAATGTGTACATTTTGAAAAAATAGTCAATTTTTGGACACCAACAACAACAAATGGGAATGCCACAGAGAAACATAACTTCTTTTACCGGACGCAAAACTGATAAGGAAAAATTTTAGTAAGTAGTAAGGGTATTCAAAAATCGAGGTCTTAACCCATTTTCGCCTGGTTAAGGAGATGTACCCCTTAAAAGCTTAAAATTTCCATTTTCTGTGGATTTCCCCAAAAAATCTAGTAAGTATTCAAGAAAAATTGACCATTTGCAGGTCTTGGAGTGACATTACATGGACAAAATATTCTGGTGAGCATTTGTTAACCTTCCAGAGGCTGCAAAGCATAGACATTTTAGGAAAATGGGCTGTTCTTGGGCACCCATTGCACCCAATGTGCACCTGCGAGATAAACATAACCTCTTTCATGGGAAGTGGACTTTCCCGTGGATAATTTTTGTAAGTTATGAAGGTATTCATAAAACCAAGCATTAACCCGTTTAGAGCTGGTTACAGAGAGATAAGGTAAAGGTTAAAAATTAATGTTATCCGAGGATTTCTCTAAAAACTTCACTTAGATTTTCAAGAAAAATTGGCCATTCTCAGATCTTAGTGTGACATTACAAATTGCATGTACAAAATATTCCAGTAAGCATTTGTTAACCCTATGCAGGTTCTCAAACATCAAAATTTTGATAAAATGGGCTGTGTTTGCATACCCGCAGCACTCAAAGTTAAGAGGAGAAATCGACATAAGTGGAAGTAGAATTCACTAAGAATTATTTTTGTAAGTAATAAGCGTATTCAAAAAAACAAACCTTAACCCGTTTTGGGCTGGATAAACAATGATACCCATCACAATCTTAAAATTCATGTTCTCCCTGGATTTCTCTGGTGTGAAATTACAAGTTGCACGAATAAATATTCCTGTTAGCACTTGTTAACCCTCTACAAAATGCCATACATCAATATTTTGGATACATTTGAGATAAAATGGACCATTTTTAAATAGACACAGCACTCAGTGGGTATGTGTCAAACAAACATAACTCCTTTTGTCGGTCATCAACTTGTCAGAAGACGATATTGATATTAACCCACTCCACCGTTAATGATGGTTTTTACCTAAACAATTTAAAGTGCTATTAAACTGAGTCATTTGAGACTACTATAATCACTTTTCTCATAACATCAATGAAGGAACTTCAGTGAGACAGTTAAAAACAATTCATCAGACACTGTGGGGGGTCATGAAAAATCATGGAATCTCATCGGGAAAAGACATGATTCTCCAGAATCATAAAGTCTAGTTCAAATCTAAACTTATAACCACCTTCATTTCATGAGCACTATCAGTACCTTGATAATCAGGAGTTTCCCCAAACTGAATGTCATTATAAGAACTATCTCCATCTACTTCACTATCATAGTCAATTACTCCAATACGCATCCACCATTCAGAATGCTTTCATATTTCACATATCTTGGGGGGCAGATTCAACTTTGTTCAAATTGAGTGCTTGGGCTAATATTTGGCTCCCTATGGAAGCCTGAATTTTATGTTAGTGCAATTTTAAGTTAGTGCAATATGAGGAACAGTGCAATATGATATTTTTTTAAAAATCTTCTTCTTCAGATCTGGAATGCTTTCAAATTTGGTATACAACTTCTGGGGGGGTGGGGGGTGGGGGGTGGGGAGGGGGCAGATTCAAGTTTGTTCAATTCCAGTGCCATGGGGGGGGGGGGGGATTCAAGTTTGTTCAATTCAATTGCCTGGGTTAATGTTTGGAGGCGGAATTGGTCATGTAGCTGAAGAATTAGAAATTTTTAAGTAAGTACCCTCTAGAGGTGTGTAACTAAGATTAATCCACATAGGTTGCATTAAGGTGCTCCATCAGGAGTTTTACGTTATGATTAACTGAAGAAGAGGTATGATGCTTGGACTATTTTAGTTACTCCTGAAGGGCTCAAGGATTGACAATGGATCCTATGGAGATTGATTGCTTAATGTAGATTCATTCTTGGACTCTAGTTATATCTGGTTCTGTTCAAGGTGAGCGCTTGAGGCCCCGTGGGGCCTCCTGTTTATAAAATCTTCTCATGAACCAGTGGGTACAATGACTTGATATTTGGTACAGAGCTTCCTTTCGAGGTGTAGAATCAAATTGTTCAGTTTGTGGAGTAATATTTGTCTTTGTAATGTGAGAGGCAAGATTTTTTGGCTCCACCCGAAATTTCTTTTTTTTTCTGAATCGATGAGCTTATTGGAACGAAATTTGGTTTGTTGTATTATTGAGTCATAAATTCTTAATTCGTACCAAAAAAAAGCATTTTCCGGTATTCCTGTGGGAACCCCAGGTGCTAAAACTAGAAATATTTTCAAGTGCTCACATTTCAAAAACCACACAGAACATAGATCTGTTATTTGGTATAAAGGATCCTTAGGACCAGTAGAATTGAACGGTATAAAAAAAATGTCATCGGTTTTGTCATGGTGTACTGTAGAGGGAATTCAAAAAGTTTCGAGTCAGCTTATTTGCAAAAACTAGAAAAATCTTCTCTAAAACCGCATCCATATCGGGATCAGATACCAGTTTTTTTAAAACTGAGCCCCTTTACATTTGGACTGAATACAAGAGCCCAAATTTAACCTGATTCAATATGAGACATACCAGTCTTTAAGGAATCTTCTTCCGCCAAAACACTTGTCAGAATCTTTTAATATCCAGTGTACAACATTATTACAGATTGATGTTTGTTCAAATCAACTCCCCCAGTTAGCATTTGTACTGGAAATCTGGTATTGATGAGTGAAATAGCAAGAATGATCTTTAGGAATCTTCATCTTCAAATCCATTGTCAGGATTTGTTGCTATTTGGTATACAACTTTGTTAGGGAGGTCAGATCTAAATTTGTTCAAACAAAGACCCTGTGTTAATATTTGTGCCTGCTGTTGGAGCACAAATTTTAACTAGGTGCAATATGAGGAATAATCTTTAAAACACTATGTCTCCAGAACCAGTAGTCAGAATATTTTGATATATGGTATACAGAATCCTTACAGGGATCAGATTATCAAGCCTATCAGTAAATAATTGGGCTCTCTATGGGACTAAGTGCAATATGGGGAATAATCTTTAAAAATCTTTTTCTTCAGATCCACTAGTGAGAATCTTTTGATGTTTGGTATACAGCATCCTTACGGGGGTCAGATTGAAGTTTGTTCAAATCAAGTCTCTGGATTAGTATTTGGGCTATTGTAGCCCAAATTTCAATGTAGTTCAATTTGAGGAATATTCTTTAAAAATCTTCTCATGAACCCCCAATCAGTATCTTGGTTTTTGATATACACCATCCTTAGGGGAGTTAGAAACAAGTTTCAAAAAATCAAGTCCCTGGGTTAATATTTGGGCTCGATGATTTAGTCCAATACGAGGAAAAATCTGTGTTGGATCCAATGGTCAGAATCCTGATTGGGGTGGGGGTGGGTGGGGGGGGGGGGTGGCTTAGTCAGTTCAAGTTTGTTCAAGTTAAGTCCCTAGGTTGATATTGGGTTCTCTATTTTACATTACTGGAAATCTGGTCATTATTTGTGTGGTAGCATCTCAATACCATACTTTACTTCATTTCTTTGTAGTGTTTAATAGCCATAGGGGGCTAATTAAATCCTCCTTTAAAAAACTTTGTCAGGTGAGTGCCTCGAGTCCCATAGGACCTCTTGTTATAGCTTTGTGATATAGTTTGTAAATACAAAAGCAATCCAGCAGTCCACTACTTTGATGTTCACAAGTGTCAATTTGTTACTTGTTTGAGAAGTACACAGATGTTAAAAACTTTAGGCCAACTTTGTGCAATTTGAACAAGGTTGATGATGATATATTTTATTTGTAGTTATACAGGATGGTAGTCAGGAATTACAGCCATCAACACGTACATCATCAAATAACAAAGGTATTTCTAATCTTACTGGTGTCACAAATGGGCAAGTTTTACGTGTAACGCAAGAAAATGTTTGTTTATTTACTACTACCACACAAGATTAAAATATTTATCAGCAACGAGACACATCTCAGTTTTCATGACATATGGGAATGATGGTTACACTAATGCATATTTTCACAAAGAACACAGCAGCATGAAGCTCTTGTAGCACATATCTATATATTTTTATACAACAACCAATGGCCCAGACTAGCTGGTGCTAACTCAAAAATTAATCCAGGGCCAAACACAAATTTTGCCCTCCAATCCTCCAAATTTGCATGCAAAACCGAAAAAATAATGTCCTATTTGGTCCTTCATACTTTTCAGATCTGCGCATGTGCAGTATCCAGGAAGACACAGAAATTGGCGCAAACCATCATTCTTTGGCCCTGAAGTCAGCGACAATGAACTGACATCTGTGCTTTTAAATCTCATTTTTAGCTTAACTTGACAAAGTCAAGATAAGCTATTGCCATCACGCGTGCAGTAGTCTGTGAGTCTGTTCACATTTTCCTTTAGCACAGGCTACACCCCCACAGTTCTTGTCTGATCGTCACGAAATTTCGTATGCAGGTTTTGGGGTCACGTCTAGATGAGAACGTCCCCTTTTGGTCACGATCGGTCAACCGGTATGGCTGCCCCAGCCCAAAACCTGAAAACCATTAGCACAGTCTACAGCTCGTATTTATGAAGGGATTTCATTGTAACTTGGCAGGATGCCTCTTTGTAATGCCTAGATGAGAACGTCCCCTTTTTGGCATGATCTGTCAACCGTGATGGCTGCCCAAGCCTGAAACCCAAAAACTTTTAGCACAGTCTGCAGGTCATGTTTAATATGGAGGGATTTCGTTGTAACTTAGTAAGATGACTCCTTATGATGTCTTGATGAGAATTTCTGCATTTGAGCATGATCTGCCAACCAAGATGACTGCCCGGGCTCAAAACCCGAAAACCTTTAGCACAGTGTACAGGTCATATTTATTGAGGAATTTCATTGTAACTTGGTGGGTTGACTTCATATAATGTCTAGATGAGAAAGTTCCCTTTTGGACATGATTGCGCAACTGTGACGGCTACAGGGGCCCACAGCCCGAAAACCTTTAGAACAGTCTACAGGTCATATTTATGAAGGGATTTCATTGTAACTTGGTATGATGACTCCAAATAATGTCTAGATGAGAACGTCCCATTTTGATCGTGATCATTCAGCCTTGATGGGTGCCCGAGCCCAAAAACCTTTAGCATAGGCAAAAAGTCATATTTATGGAAGGATTTTATTGTAACCTGTTAGGTTGACTCCATATAATGCCTAGATGATGACATCCCCTTTTGGTTGTGATTGGTCAACTGTGATGGCTACAGGTGCCCGAAGCCCAAAAACCTTGAGCACAGTCTACAGGTCATATTTATGAAGGGATTTTATTGTTTCTTCGTAGGATCACTCCAGATGATATCCAGATGAGATTGTCCCCTTTGGTTGCGATCATTCAACCATGATGGCTGCCCATATTAGATGAGAACGTCCCCTTTTGGAC
This sequence comes from Pictodentalium vernedei, assembly GCA_031216915.1. Classification (NCBI taxonomy): domain Eukaryota; kingdom Metazoa; phylum Mollusca; class Scaphopoda; order Dentaliida; family Dentaliidae; genus Pictodentalium; species Pictodentalium vernedei. The sequence goes on from CM062297.1 coordinate 112,414,307, forward strand.
ACAATTTGGCAACTGTGGCAGCTACAGGGGCCCGAAGCCCGAAAACCTTTAGAACAGTCTACAGGTCATAATTATGAAGAGATTTCATTGTACCTTGGTAGGATGACTCCAAATAATGTCTAGATGAGAATGGCCCCTTTTGGTCGCGATCATTCAGCCTTGATGGCTGCCCGAGCCCAAAACCTTTAGCATAGTCTGTAGGTCATATTTCTGGAAGGATTTCATTGTAACCTGTTAGTTTGACTCCATATAATGCCTAGATGATGACATCCCCTTTTGGTCGTGATTGGTTAACTGTGACGGCTTCAGGGGCCCAAAGCCCAAAAACATTGAGCACAGTCTATAGGTCATATTTATGAAGGGATTTCATTGCAACTTCGTAGGATCACTCCAGATGATGCCCAGATGAGAATAATCCTTTTGGTTGCGATCATTTAACCATGATGGCTGCCCAAGCCCAAAGCCCAAAGCCCCAAAACCTTTAGCACAGTCTACAGGTCATATTTGTGAAGGGATTTCATTGTAACTTGGTAGGTTGACTTCATATAATGTCTAGATGAGAACGTCCCCTTTGGATGCAATTGGGAAACTGACAGCTACAGGCGCCCAAAGCCAGAAAACCTTTAGCACAGTCTACAGGCTATATTTATAAGGGATTTCAATGTAACTTAATAGGATGACTCGTTTTGGAATACTTTCACTGTAACTTAGTAACTTTTGTTGATATACGTTAACTGTGAGGGCCACATACATTAACTGTGAGGTCATATTAACCCACCCCTCAGCTCTTTAGTACAGTGTACACCTCATATTATTTTTATCAAAAACATAGCATACAGGGAACAGAAATGAACACATTCCCAATTATCACAATTCTTGTCTTATTTCATAATCCTTTCATAAACATTGAACATTATCCTTTTCATCAAACACAACACACAAGTTAAGCTACAGTGTCATTGACACTTTTATTGAGGATGCCAGACACAAATCAATGGTGAAATTGGTGAATCTAAGGACATAATTGGATGATGGAAGTGAACAACGGTGGTCAGGAACGTTCAGGGCTGTAACATTATAATTTTTATCAAAATTATTTCATGTCTCCCAATTTCGGGACATGGGCCTGATGTCATCATTCTTGCTAATGATTTTTCCACTGTTTGTTAAGTGTTCCTTCCCTGTCCTTCCTTGAAGCTCTCCTGTTAAACTCCCAAGCTTTTGGCTTATTTTTATTGAAATTTTTTATATAATATCTTGTGAGTTTGACGTGTATTACAGAATGTTTATTCTGTGTATCCCCAGGTTTACATCCTCACCCTAGGGGGTGTTTGGGCATTTGGATCATGCATCTTCTGTCCGATGTATCGTTTTTTCTTTATCTGAAGATCTTGCTTTACATCAGATAGCTTTAAAATCTGTTACTGACTTTGGGCCTTTTTTATTCAGTGCCTGGGGTCTTGTTTCAGGTTTTTACATGCCTGTTTTGAAAAAAAACAGGTGTATTATGGTGTATCACTGTCCGTCCGTCCACTCGTCGCACAATAACTCGAAAATGCTTTGAGCAATTTTTGTGTTTTTTTGGTGGAAAGTATATGTTGATGGAAGGAAGCTCCCTTTCAATTTGTGTCACTGTCCGATTTGTCTTTCCATAGTTTATTCATCAAAATATAGGCAATTTTCCACATGTCGGACAATAACTTGAAAATACTTTGAGCAGTTTTCATGATTTTATGGTGGCAAGTATATGTTGATGGAAGGAATCTCCCTTTCTGTTGGTGTCGTCGTCCGATATGGCATTCCAGAGTTATGGGACTTTATTCGTCAAAATATAAGCAATTTTCCACATGTCGAACAATAACTTGAAAATTCTAAGAGTAATTTTCATGATTTTTTGGTTGCAAGTATATGTTGATAGAAGGAATCTCCCTTTCGATTTGTGTTGCTGTCCGATTTGTTGTTCCAGAGTTATGTGACTTTATTCATCAAAATATAGGCAATTTTTTGGTGGCATGTATATGTTGATTAGAGCTGTGCGGTGTTGAAATTTCAGGTTTGGTATCGGTATTTTTCGGGTAAATACCTCGGTTTCAGTACGGTATTCGGTATATGCATAGAACACTGAAAATAGTAGAAAAACTGACCCAATTTCCCAACATGCAACCACACTGTAACTTAACAGGTTCGGTGCTGACATCTCATGAACTTTACAAGTTACTGTGATAACTGATTAGTCTAGCAAGTTATTTAATGAATCACTCTCTTCATTGTGAATCATCACACTGCATTGAGTGATTCATTAAATAACTTGCCACGTTAATCAGTTGGCCTCTCTGTACCATGCCCCCCCCCCCCCCCCTATTGAATCGGGTAGAAGCAACATATGTGTTTAACGTCAGGGCTTTTCAATACGTAAGTTTTCACTGGTAGCAACACCCCATCTTTCAGAGTTGCAGCAAGATTAATGTCCACTGTCCAGTGAATTCAGTGTCCAATATCCACACAGATATGTAAGTAAATTGAAGTAATTCAACTGCAATTAATCTCTCTATGATAATCCCAGTTGTGAAAACATTGTGCAGTTATTGCCATCATCACGCAATGCGTCAATGACATGGTGTGATCCACCTTTCATTGTTTGGGTTCATCCTTGAAAAACATTTAAAATAACATGTTTTATGAATTCACCTAGTTGCTGTTATAGGGGATTTTGAGTGGAATCACTCTTATCAGTGTTCATTAACTTTACTCTTGGCCTCATACACGTTTCTGAAAATTCCAGAGAATCCATGATTTTCCATGACAAATTCGGTTAAATTTTCATTTTCCATGAGAAAAAAAATGTACAAATTGATTAATTACTTAAAACAGCAAATCATTTTCAAAGCCTTTGCTGCGCTTCGATCGACCAAATGAACTTTGATAATGCTAAATCTAATGTCGCCTGCTGTCTTCCGTACGTTGTTTTTTAATGTGTCATAAAATTAAGGTCAGTCACGTCTTTCCTTTGTGCGCTGATGCGCAGTATAAAGTATTTACTCAAAAGAATATAAAGCAGATGATCGGGTGTTAAAGTTTTTGGGGCTTTTATTTGTTGTTAAAAGTATCTGCTACTTAAAATTTTGTCAGCTTATTGAATTTTCAAAACCGGTGGATTATTTCCAATTTCCAACCAAATGTCAACCACCAGTGGTGTAGCCAGCAGGGGGGGGGGGGGGGAGGGGTACAAGTACAAACAAAAATTCAGAAAGGGTAGAGAGTAAGGAGGAGGGAGTCTCATGGAGAGAGAGAGAGAGAGAGGGGGGAGAGAGAGGGGGCAGGTGGGGGGGGGGGGGAGGGGAGCAGAATAGACATAGAGAAATGCATGTAAGCATGGTGGGTGAAGAGAGTGAGAACTCTCATTGATGTAAATTACATATCCTGATTTATAAAAGGTTGTATAAACATAGCATAGGATTTTATAAAAAACACACATTTTGATATTAATCACATGGATGCAGATAAAGATATTGTTAATAAAAATCTGTCTCATTAAAAGATTAATTTGATACTCAAAAGCCACCTTACTGCTAATAAAAAACAGGCATAAATCCCCACTAATTACACATAAACTTCAAAATTGTGACAGTTTGATTACACAGATCAGAAAATTGCTGGCTTGTTCTGTGAAACAGTCAAGTTCAGTGACCTGAGTGGGTTGCGTCAGATTTGAGAATAAATTGGAACTTTGGAAGCATGGTATGTTATGTAGCTAAACCACAGATGAACATATGTTCATCACACTAGTACACTACACTTAACACTTCCAATATCAGAATGTCTGCTCCAACATCAAGGAAAATAAAAAGTCAAAGAATTTTGAACTCGTTCTTTGCAAAGTCTAGAGAGTCAGCTGATGTCGGTGTCCTGCCAACAGACGAGGGGACATCACAAAGACATGTTGCAGAGGATACCACCAGGAGTATTTCGCCACTATTACCAAAAGAAACAGCAAGTAACGACATAGGTAATGCTGCTTCAATAACGCTAAGGGACACAGACCGCGCTAAATTCATGATCCCATGGAAGCCTCAACACGAGGACAAATTTTCTTCATCATTACACATGAAGGGTGGTAAAGAGAGAAAACTACGATTAAAGCCGAGTCATTTGATTCAGTTTCCATGGCTGGCTGTCAGCAAAGTGCAGGGAAAGGCAGGAGCTTTTTGTGTGCCGTGCGTCTTGTTTTCAAGACACAAAGTGGAAGTGGTTACCGTCTGCTACCAGGAAAACTGGTTTTAAAGCCATTAGATCGATTCGATGATTTGACAGAAAAGCAAGGGGTGCTGTCATGTCATCAAGACAACGAATATCCTAGAACAAATGTAACATTTATGGACAACTTACAAAAAACATTCATTCAAGGAGAAACTGATATTAGAGGGAATGTGGACGAGTCACACAAGAAAAATGTTATGGAAAATAGGCACCACCTGTGCCCAATCATTGACACCATACTTACATGTGGTCGTCAGAATATTTCCCTCAGTGGTCACCGGGGCGAGCTTGGTTGAATTTCTGACGGAGATGAACCGGATGTAAATGACGGAAATTTTCGAGCCTTGCTTTGGTACAGAGTCTGTGGTGGTGATCCAGACCTAAGTGATCAGGTCAAGACAGCAAAGGTAAATGCAACATATCAATCTGCTGCAATACAAAATGAATTGATACAAATTGCAGGTCGATTGGTCAAGGACAGAGTTGTATCTAATATCAAAAAAGCTTGTTTCTGGGCTGTCATTGCTGATGAGACTACTGATCGTCAACAAAGAGAGCAACTGGCTGTTGTCATACACTACGTTATTAGAAATGACTCAGAATCTTGGATCATTCATGAGGACACAGCTGCAGTCCTGGATTTAATATCGGACATCAAATCAAATTTGCCAGAAGCCAGCATGCACGATGAAGTCAAGTTAAGTGGCATAGCGATTGCAGAAACTCTCTTACAAAAGATCTGTGATCTTGGGTTGGATCTTTCTCTTTGTGTTGGTCAGGGATATGATGGTGCAAGTTCAATGGCAAGTGAACGTGTTGGTGTGTCGGCCAGAATATTAAATAAAGCTACACTGGCATTCTATTTTCACTGTGCAATGCATTGTCATAACATAAGTGCATCTAAGGCAATAAGTGTTCCATCCATCAGAAATGCGGAGAATGTTGTAAGACAAATTTCAGCACCCTTCCAATCGAGTGCGAAGAGGACAGATCTTCTTAAAAGGTGTATTGAGAATGACTGTGACACAGGTGTGAGCAAAAAATGGCTTATAACATTATGCGACACAAGATTCATTGAATGCCACACAGGTGTTGTTACACTCCGACAGTTACTTAAATATGTATTAGAAGCACTTGTCGAAATGAAAGATTGGGATTTGTCTGAAGCCAGAAATAAGGCAAGCAGTCTGGAGTGCTCTGTCTGCCAGTCTGATTTCATTGTCTCTCTGATAATTCTTGAGAACATATTAGGACTTATGTTACCAGGCACCCATGCTTTGTAAACTGTTGGATGTGATCTAGTAGAGGCAATGACATCAGTGTTGGACCTTGTCTCCATCTCAAAAAGCTACCGAAGTGAAGGGACATTTCACAAGTTGTTTGAGGAAGCAAGTCTGATAGCAGAAAATATTCTTAAAATTGAACTGCAGAAACCACGAACTGCCTCTAGGAGTGTGTACCGGCCCTCAGCTCAGGCAGAAGATGATTCCACTGAAAGCTATTACTGCATCAACTTCTTTTACCCCACACTTGACATGGTAACTCAAGACATGGAGCTCCGATTTGGACCTAAACAAATGCATGCTTTCAAACTCAGCCATGTGGTTCCAAGTTTACTGAAATTTTCAAATGACAGTGATTGTGAAAAACAATGGAATGATCTGACGGATGCCGTACAATTGTACTCGGCTGTCATGAATGATCCCTTAATTGTTATCAGATCGGAGGATGAACTCTGGCGTCAGAAATGGAAACATGTCTCCATAGATGATCGTCCATCCTCAGCGATTTCGGCACTTGATCACTGTTCAGAGTACTTTCCAAATATATCAACTCTTCTTCAACTGCTAGCAACATTACCAGTGACAACAGCTGAGGCTGAAAGAGTGTTTTCCAAATTGGAAAGGACTCTCACTGCAATCAGAGCTTCAATGAATGAGGCAAGATAAAAGTGCTGATCATGCTTCAAACTCATCGCATCCACTGTCCTGACATTGACTCTGTGATTGACAAATTTGGGATAACATCCGCACGAAGATTAAATTTTAATTTGTAGAGGAGGACTGTCCCTAATTGTTGGATAAGACAGAGACATGGATACTGTATTTTAGTTTGTAGTTAGTGTTGAATTTGGCCATTTTCTGGCATGGTGGAGTGTACATACCTTAGTATCAATTGTTATTGTTGTGTTCGAGGCTGTTTCTGTTGATGTCATGCTGAGTTATATTCAAGGAAGTGACAACATTCATTCAATATTGTTTTTTGTTCAGTCTTCAGATTCTGCCATACTTGCATATGTTCCCAGTAGCTCAGTAACGGTGAGTCAGCACACCTTTGGCACTTTCACAGAATGCCTATAGCCTTGTTACTTGGCAAAATATAATTGGCCCAGGGGTGTTGGACACAGAGGGGCCACAACAAAACAAAGAATAAGTGCGGCAGTGCGCCTAGTTCAACTATCCGAAATGTCGTGGCTTCCCCACTATGTTGTGGGCAGCCACAACATTCAGATAGCTAGACTAGAGTGGACCATCATGTGCATTTGCCCCACCCCAATAAAATATGTGCAGAACGTCATATTGTGAACCAGCATGGCCAGGTTAAGGTAAATTATGTACTGTTTTATTGCATTACTTTCATTTCCAGGCCATTGATTCAAGTAACGATTAACAGTTAGTTAGAATATTGATTTTTGAAACATGCTGTTAAAAAAACGTAATTTTCACCGTTCAGAAACCAAGAGGATTTTCACCCCAAAACCACCAGAACGCTTCATTTAGTAGTACATTTTAAAAAATTTCCTGGGAGCTGAACCCCAGACCCCCCCTCCCCCTCCCCCTTAAGACGCATGTCGCTTCGCGACGAGCGGCCAGATCCCTTCGGGGTCTGGGTGATATGTTGCCCCCCCCCCCCAATAAACATTTCTGGCTATGCCACTGTCAACCACCCACCCGACCCCCAATGTCCCCTGTAAATAATTCACACAGCCAGAATGTTGGAAACATTGGAACCGGGACGTATTTCTTCATAAACGGAAGTTCCAAGTTAACAACTTGTCATTTTTCGTTTTTCTGTTGTCATTTTTTTATTTCTTTCTCCGACGTATTCGCAGCGTCTGCTGCCTACCTGTCCCTTACACAGTTCACATTTGTGCGTTTTCTGATCAATTCGATTAAAATATGCAGCCCACAGGCTTTTAGATTTACGATCCACCTTGATGAGTTGACTTTCTGTCAATTTTGCAGAAAAATATAAATACCGAAATAAGCGGTATTTTCATTTGCTTTCTGTATGGTTTTCGGTACCACTATAATACCAAAACCGTACCAAAAATTTGGTATACCGCACAGCACTAATGTTGATGGAAGGATTATTGTATAACAATATAAAAAAAAACCTGACAAGTACACATGTATACTCATATTGTGTGCTTCCCTCTTGTAATTAATAACAGGCGTATCATGCGCTCATGGCGCAGCTGTTTATTTTCATTGACGTTGTTTACATTGGCAACGTCCTATAAATACATGTAGTTTCTACTTATTATTACTGTAGAATTGTTATAGATACATGTTATAATATTCCAGTAGTGTAGCAATTATTTTTGGAATTTTGTCCACACTTAGGCTCTATCGGGATACCTTTGGGCTCATCTTGTTCCCTTTGGGAACTTGGACTTTTGTAAAAAAAAAATTCGAAAAATTTTGAAATTTTTTTGAAATTTGTATTTTGAATGTTATTATGTATCGTTATCATATATTTATTGTGGAGTTGGTGGGAGTACTATCGAGTTTGATTAATTATGAAAGCTTGTTGTTCAAAATGCAAGGCGGGGAAATCTTCCTCAGATTTACATGGTTGTTGTCTTGCTTGTAGTCGATTTACTCCCGCTAATTCTTGTCCTACATGTGTTGAATGGGATGACAAACGTTGGATACGGGTGTCATGGTATGTTGTTAGTGGTCAGAGGCCAATGCCGGTCCTCTCGCCGCAAAGTCATTCAAGTTTCTCAGTTTCTTTTTCAGAGGAACAGGAACATGGTGATGGTTATGTGACACCTTCCAGAAGTGTGCTGCTGTTGTCGCGCTCTGATGAGCAAACAAAGCTAGCTGCCAAAGTACTGATGAATATGAGGAAGGTAGTTTTAGTCCCTTGTCTGCAGCTAGCTCGACCGGTGAAGCCGTTACTTCGTCAGTGGGTACCATGATGCCGGGTACGTCTGTTGCAGTCTTAAGAAGCGGATTGGGTAGAGCGAGCACTTTAAAACATAAACATGCTCACTCAGCAACGACGGAACAAGGGAAAAAGCCAACAAGTGTTGTGGAAAGCTTGGCAAGGTCTGACAGGACTGCAAGCGAGAGAGGTCCCTCTCTATCACAGCAACATCTTGTGTCAGATGTTGTGATAATGAACTTGCATGAGTCGGAGCATACGTCCACACCTGCCATTCGGGATGCTCCATATAGATCGCAGCCGGCCTTGGCTGCAGTTACGGCTCCTACCACTTCATCTACTAAGCACACACGACCGCATCCTAGCTACCGAACTTCGGATATCCAGCCTGCTACGCGAAGATGGGACTACTCCTCCCCGATGAAGTCGAACCATCCGGTAGCTAGGGAGACAAGGCCTCGATCATTGGGACATCCGGAGAAAAGAGCCATCTCCGACTTACATCATCCCAGGAGCAGCAAGTGGAAAATAAACAAAAAAAACTCTGCTCCTTAGGCCTCGGTGACGGACTTGCTGTCGCAGATTGTGCAGCTGACCGCAGCATCTCATCAAATGCAAGAGCAGACTCAGAACATGAGCTGTCGGACGGTGCTGGGTTGGTCCAGTCGTCTGTTCACGCAGATGCAAGGGACCGAGATTCACAACTGATTCTCTCGGATGTTGAAAGGGATACGGAAGAAGATTACCCTTCCCTTTCAGAACAACGCATGGTTGCGATGGATTTCATCCATCAATACTACCCTGATTTTGTTCCATCGAATCCGAATGCTGCGATGACAAGGAAGAAACTGCTGGTGTTGTTGGACGTAGACTTTATCCGGACAAAGGAGGAGGTCCTTTCTTTTCCGGTTCAGTCTAGGCAAGTGTTGTAGGCCTTCGGCCATTTAGATGACGCTGTATTTATTCTCTCAAGTACGAGGAAGAAAGGCGGTTTCTTAACTTCATCTTCTATAAACATAACGTTTCTTGGGCCATGTTCATTTAAAACGGTCGGGAAAGATGTTCAGAGAGTTCCTCCGCGTTTGTATGAGAAGTCTGAGGATCTAGAGGTATCCTTACCTGGATCATTCACAATTCGCTCAGATACACTTTAGATGGCAATTTCTTCAAATACAGCGAATTTGGGTGCTTTGTCTTCTGCAGATCACCTTACAAGAGCTATGGCGCAACGTCTCAATGGAAAGGAATTTGAGGACGTTCGTACCTCTCTTAGAGTTCTTTCCAGGGCAATTATGTATACAATGTATAACTCCGCCCTAACAGTCGCTAATTTGGGGTTAATAAGACGTGATGGTGCCCTTGCGTCGTCATTACTGATAGATGACAAGGTGAAAAACTCTCTGAGTCGCTCCGGTCTCCGGACATACTATATTCAATGACAAGCTTTCATAGTCTATGACCAGGCTACTAAGAAAGCATCTAATGCTCTGCTTTTAAAGTCGGCGTCTCATTGACCAACTACTGCAGACAAGAGTAAAGGAGGACGTTCCAGACAAAAATAGTCAAAATGGGACTAGGTATTGAAAACCCTCTTATTCTTACTCTGGAGGTCATCAGTATAGCGACTCAGGGAAAGGGGCGAAGGTCTGATCGGGACTAACGGTCAGATGCCCTTAGGCCGACGGGACGAGGTTTTCCACGGGAGTACGTGGTTTCTCCTCCTGAAAGCCTCGCAGGCCGTACAGGGGATTGTCAGACCTCTATTGCTTACCAGTTGGCGGAAGTTCATCAAGCTTCACGAAAAACTGGATAACACTCATGGAAGACCAGTGGGTGAGAAGTGTAGTCTCGGATGGCCTACGGCTATCATCCTGAGCAAAACCCCCACTAACAAAATGTCTGCGTTGGACAAATCTTCCGTCAGATCCTTGCAAAAGAGAGTCTCTCATAGCGGAGGTACAAGCTCTCTTATCAAAGGAAGCAATAGAGGTCATCGAGAATCAAAATTCTCAAGGTTTCTTCAGTCACCTGTTCCTCGTACCGAAGCCAGACGGCTCATTCCGACCGATTATAGACCTGAGCTGGATAAACAAGCTTAATTGTGGCTCCAAAATTCTATATGGAGACCATTTGGTCGGTAAGGGTGAGCGTTCGAGTGAATGACTATGTGGCAATCATAGAATAAATGGATGCGTACTTTCATGTCCTGGTACATCCGGCATTCAGAAAGTATCTGCGGTTCGCCGTATAAGGGAAGGTGTATCAGCTCAGGGCAATGTGCTTTGGTCTGAACCTGGCTTCCTGGGCTTTCACTCGAATAATGAACATGGTAATGTCACACATCCGAGCTCTGTGGTAACGTCGGCTTACTTGGACGACATTCTACAGAGATACGGCAACAGAATTATTCTTCAGAACGATGTTCAGAGTCTGCTTCTATTACTCCGACATCTCGGAGAAAAAGTCAGATCTAGCTCTGTCCAAGTCGTTCAAGTCGTTCATTCACTTGGAAATGAGCTTCGAGACTCACAACAATCTGGCTCATCTGCCGTTACCCAGAGCGAAATTAGTCAGATGTTATGCTCGCTTTTGTCTACACTCAGACGCATTCATTAACAGCGAGGGAATTCATGCGACTGTTGGGGCTGTGCGTAGAGGCTGTGGATCTTTATCCAATGGGTCGCCTGCGCACGCGTCCCCTCCAGATATTCTTTACTCAGAACTGGAATGTGAAGATGCATTCGCTCGAAACCAGTATTGTTTTAACAGACCTGATAAAACAAAGGGTTCAGATTTGGGCAGATATTCAGTGGTTAACTCAGGGAGTTCCGCTGCGACTGCTGGATCCGGTTTTCACTATTATGACGGATGCGAGTCAAGACGTGTTTGGGCGCAACCCTAAGTTCCACAGACTTGAAAATGTCAGGGTCTTTGGGACCCTCGGTTCCTGGAGAAACACATAAAAATCAAGGAGATGATGTTGTTATGGCTAGTGCTACAACATTGGATTCACATTATGGCAGACACTCATGTTCAGATTTTGTCGGACAACTCGACAGTGGTAGCATACATCAGGAACCAGGGCGGCACTCATTCGATTCCGTTATGCAGACTAACGGAGAAGATTCTTCTATACATCATGATTCATCATGTTCAGCTTTCTGTCTGTCATATACCAGGTCGTCTGAATGTAATAGCAGACTCGCTCTCTTGGAAAGGTCGCCTGTTGCCATCGGAGTGGACGCTCAACAAGCGAGTATTCAGGCAGATTTGCTACCAGTGGGATCGCCCCATGATAGATCTGTTTGCGACACACCTGAACAATCAGTTACCGATGTTTGTGTTGCCATATCCAGACCATCGACCATATGCAGTAGACGCTATATCGATCTCATGGGACGGAATGATAGGATATGCATATCGTCCAACTCCGTTGATTTAGCAGATTCTGTTAAAGATCAAACAGTCTCATTGCAAAATTCTACTAGAAGCACCTCTGTCACCACAGAAACCATGGAATAATCTTCTCAGGTGTCTGTTATGGGACGTTCGCCGGAAGCTCCCATCAACGAGAGAACCTTCCCTATCGGGGGAAGTCACGTGCACTGCATCACAACCCGGAATGTCTCAACCTTCATGTATTTCCGTTGAGCGGTCCGTCTTGCACGGAAAGCAGTTTACAGGACAAGCAGTGGACACAATTTCTAACTGCAGGAGGTCCTCTTCGTTGAACCACGCAGCGAAGTCAAAGGTTTTCTTCCGTTGGTGTAAGGATCAGTCGATAGACGTTTCTGGTCCATCCATACCAAATATTGCCATTTTCTGGTTCTACTTGTTTGACGTTCTCAAACTTCAGCCTGTCACTATTAAGGGCTATAGGTCTATGTTATCTGACACTTACGCTCATCATGATAATTTGACTTTTAGATCTAATGCTTTATTGTCCAAGCTGGGTAGAAATTTCTCTATTAATAGACCTAGAACCCTCAGATTAATTCCTATGTGGAATTTGGCTTGGGTTCTGTTGAAGCTTAAAGAAGCTCCGTTTGAGCCATTGGATGTTGTTGAGTTCATATTTTTGACCTATAAAACAGCATTTCTCTTAGCCTTTGCATCTGCTACAAGAATTAGTGAACTTCATGCTTTATCAGTTGATGATTCTCACTACCATAGTGTGGGTAATACTATTGCCCTAACTACGGAAGTGGGATTTCTGGCTAAGAATCAGACTCCAGATAAATGGCTTGAGCCTATTACCATTAGTGCTCTGCCATCCTCGGACAACCGTAGAACTCTGCTGTGTCCAGTCAGGGCTACGTGCATACATAAACGTTGATCAGATTTTATAAGAAAAGGAAGAAGACGTTTCTTTCATTGGTTCCTAACAGAAAAGACATTTCTGTTCATTCATTTGCTGGATGGATTCAGCTGGCAATACGCATTGCCTATGAAAATCTATCTTCAGGCCAACGTTCTGTAATTAAGATATCGGCGCATGAAGTTAGAGTGCGGTCCACTTCTTGGGCTTATTCTAACAGTATAGCCATTACTGATCTCATGAAGGCTGCGTACTGGACACAGCCCTCTACATTTACCAGAGAAATTTAGAGTCCATCTCCGGTGACCTTAGATCTTTAGGTCCACTTTCTGTTGTTCAGAATGTCGTCCGTTAATTACATCTATAGTTATGTAGGCAGCCCATTCCAGCTGTTCTGCTGGTCTCTTTGTTCTGCGATCTCGTGCCTCAGAACAAGGGGAAGGGGGGTGGGGCGTTTTTTTCCCTTCTGTTCATCTGGCTTTATAGTGAAAAGCAAGGGAAGACATCCTCCGGTGTCATTAGTCCTGAGTCGGTGTTGCGATGGTTTTAATGTGTAGCTCCGTGTGAAGCAATAACTATGTCTCATTTATGTACTGTTTTTAAAGTGTAGCTCACTGTGAAGCATTTGTATATCTCACGTGTCAAATGGGCATTAATATACAATCCTCGGGCACTTTTAAATCAGTATAAAGAGTCTAATTCTCTGGACTATCTTTTTACATTGGATTTCCTTCACTGAATTAGCATAATGGGTTATGCTGGCATTAAATGGCAAATTATATATTACGTAATACTCAATTACATTGTTGGTTTTATGTCTCTCTGTATATGACTTTAAACACCAATAAATAAATAAATAAATATGTCTTTCTCTTTTCTCCTAAAGGAGAAAGTCATATATAATTCCTTTTTTCTCCTATTCTCCTGTAGGAGATATCCTTTACTGAAGTAGTTGAGAGTTTGGATTTTCCTTTATGTCCTAGGCCCTCCAGCCTTTTTACAATTCAGCTAATTTGGGCCATTGGTTGTTGTATAAAAATATTATAAATTTTAAGTAATTTGTATATTTTTTATACTTACCAATGGCCCAGACGGGTATGGCCCTCCCATGAAGGGGCACTCATACCTCCCCACTGTTTACAACATTTAACAGACAATTATAGAAAGAATGATGGTTGGCAACAATTTCGGTGTCTTCCTGGATACTGCGCATGTGCAGATCTGAAAAGTATGGAGGACCAGATAGGACATTATTTTTTCGGTTTTGCATGCAAATTTTGGAGATTGGGGGGGGGGGGGGGGGGAATTTATTATTTTTGGCTCTGGATTAATTTTTGAGTTAGCACCAGATAGTCTGGGCCATTGGTAAGTTTAAAAAATATACAAACTACTTAAAATTCATAATTTTCACCAATATTTTTATAACACTAAGCTTTTAGCAGAGCACAGCTCTACATCACTAAGATATTTATAGCACTATGCATTTTTATAGCACACGGCTCTTTCCACAAAGGATATATTTGCTCTAAACACATCCCGCAGAGAATCAAATGGTGTTGAAACTTCCACCAGATACATTTTTAAACATTGTGTAAGTAAACTCAAAATTATGCTCCGACTGCTGTTCCATATAAGCACAACTGGCGTGAATAACTCATCACCCATACGTGACCACCTGTAAACAAGTACACCCACTTACTTATAATATGGACTTTGTACATTGCCAAATATTATTTACAATTTGCCTTAAAAATAGATTTTAAAATATATAATTCTTTAGCAACTGACATTCTCAATTACTGTATAAATATTACTGATTTAATCAGCTTTACTTTACTGACTTAAATTTAGCTGCATAAACTTTGACTTATTTCAATTGTGACCATGAAGATCACACAACAGAAATGAGCTTCAAATTACGAAGAGATTTTCTTAATGTTAAAATAGTATATTTACATTTTAGTTTATGATTACTTTCACGTAGCAACCCAGTTGCGGCAAAATGTACTTATAGGAGGAAAACAATCACCAGGCGAAATTCAGAAGATGACAGTCACAATTTATTTTATTATTAAAACATTAATATTACTTTGCTTTCTCGATAGAACAGTTTAGCTTTCTCATTACATTACTCCACTTTCATGCTTTCTCGATAGAACAGTTTAGCTTTCTCATTAAATTACTCCACTCTCATGCCACATAATGATATCTCTTCCACTCAATAGCCTCTTACGGTACCCTTGATGCAGTTACCGCACAATGTTTCATCAATCATACAACTTTCTCTGACATCAGTGAACACACACCCTTTGCACCACAATACTAACAATACCCCACAGAGTAAAATACAACACAATTATTACTTTGAATTGATCTGGGTTAAAAAGCCATCTTCCCAAATCTACCCGTGCAAAAATCTTGCATCTCCATTCAAGTATACCCTGCTAGCAATATCACTCTAAATTAATACTTTGGGAGCGCGGTGGCTCAGTAGGTAGAGATGCAGGCTGCAAGCCGAGAGGTCCTCGGTTCGAATCCCACCTGCGGCAACCGCGTTGTGTCTTGGGCTAGACACTTCATCCCCATTGCCCGCGTGGGGGCACAATGACGCCGTGTACTAAGGCGTACTGCACGTCGATGGTACGCATGTCTTCAACCAATCTAACCCTGCCTGTGCTGCAGTGCGGAGTTACGATGTTGGGGAGCTGGCAGCTGCTCCTCGTTGCTCAGTGGTTCTCTCCGGGTACTCCAGCTTCCTCCACCCGTAAAACTGTCACGGTCATGATTAGCCATCGTGCATAAATATGTGACCTTAAACATCAATAAATAAATAAATAAATAAATATAATTAATACTTTACCTACTGATTCTTGATACAATAATATTCTAACAGTAACTTTTGTCCTTTGCGGCAATTGTCCCCCCCCCCCAAAGAAAAAAAATGTGTTTTTTTTCAGTCGACTCAAATAATCGGCTCCAATATTGTCTGACCCCTTAATGGCTTGTAAACCTGTAAGGTTGTAATGATAAAACCCATCTCATAATTCTGCTATTTGTTAATTTAGCCTTGTTCATGTAGATAAGAGGGTGGTGATCAGTTTCTACTAAGAATTCCTTACCATAGAAATGGATTTGATACTTCAATATTCCCCATACCAGGGCCATACATTCACGCTCAATAACTGGGTATCTACATTCTCTTGGAAGTAATTTTTTACTAGAATAGGCAATAGGGAAAACCATGCCATCTATTTCTTGCAAAAGAACCACTCAACGTTGGAAACATCAGTTCTAATGATAAATATCTTGTTCATATCAGGAAGTTTTAAAATTGGGTTAATTATTAACCGTTTCTTGAGATTTTCAGATGATAAGTTTTTGGGAACATCACCACTCTACCCTATTTGGAGGGCCTTTCTTTGTTAAATCTGATAGTGGATCAGCTGTTTCTGAAAAAATGTGGAATAAATTTCCTGTAGAAGGCAACCATGCCTTGAAAAGATTTACTTGTTAGCTTAACTTGACAAGGGCAAGATAAGCTATTGTCATCAAGCGGGTTAAGTATGTGAGCCTGAAGCCCAAAAACCTTTACCACATCACAGTCTACAGGTCGTATTTATGAAGGGATTTGGTTGGCTGACAGATATTAACTGTGGGTCACATTAACCCAGGCCTCAGTTCTTTAGTACAGTCAACATCTCAAATTATTCTTATTGAAAACATAGCATGTAGAGAACAGAAATTAACATATTCACAATTCTCACAATTCTTGCCTTATTTCATAATCCTTTCATAAACATTGAACATTATCCTTTTCTTCGAACACTACACACAGTCAAGTTAAACTTCAGCATCATTGACACTGTCATTTTTTGGTTTCAGGACATTTTGGTTGAACGATTGCTTCTACTTTATCAGGATTAGATTTCATTTCACCTTTTCCAATACAAAATCCCAAAAATTCAAGAGATTCGAATGCTATCAAACACTTGTTTGGATTTGCTCATAAATTTGCCTGTCCTAGTCTACTAAATTGTTCCCTACCTATGAGCGAACCACGAATTGGTGTGAACCAGAATATCATCAGGGGAATTTTCAACATCTGACATGCCTTCCAGAAGTTTTCT
This sequence comes from Pictodentalium vernedei, assembly GCA_031216915.1. Classification (NCBI taxonomy): domain Eukaryota; kingdom Metazoa; phylum Mollusca; class Scaphopoda; order Dentaliida; family Dentaliidae; genus Pictodentalium; species Pictodentalium vernedei. The sequence continues at coordinate 112,431,182 of CM062297.1, forward strand.
TATCATGCAGAAAAATTTTGCAGCTGCTGTGATCCAACCGAAAGGTACAGTACATGGAGAGTGTATTATGACTAAATCACCCATAGAGTGGAGATTCCACCCAAACAATATTTGCAAATTTGTTGCAAAGCACAACAGGCACAAGCAAAGTTCCAGCCAATGGACCTCCGGGTTGAACCTGGAGGTCCATTGGCTGAAACATTGCTTGTATTTCTGGTCCATATGAGCAAAATTTGAAAGGATACTTTGGGTGATAAGTCCACTCCATGGGTGATTTAGTTACAATGTACTCTCCACGTACTATAACTTCCAGAACTGAAATAAACCCACTGGGGTACAAAATGCCATCATAGGTTTACTACTTTCTGATAACTTAATCTGCCAGTATATCCCTTGGTAAGATCAATTTCACCAAAATATTTACTTTTTCCTGATCTTGAAAATATTTCTTCTGGGTTTGGAATTGGTTCAGAATCAAAAACAGTTATTTTATTCAAATTCCTGAAATTGATACAAAACCTCACTGCTTGCTCATTTTTAGCTCAACTTGACAACGTCAAGTATGAGCTATTGGGATGGGTTGTGATCCATTGTCTGTAAGTATGTACTTTGGCTTTGGGGCAATGTCTAGAGGGGAGCAATCAATTTTTTTCGAATTTCATTGACAAACATGTCTGCCATCAGCCATCTTGGATTGGCATTTGAATTGTTAACAATTCCATTAGCACACCCTACAGGCCACATCTCTCACCTAATTTTTTTCAAATTTCATATGTAGTTTTAGTGTGATGTCTAGTTTTTCTTAATGTAACAAGAACAACCATTGATGAATATGGGGATTCAGATGGCTCAATTACTCACATTTCCAGCATTTTCTGAGTATTCTGTCTAATGAAATCCTTAGTTGTCAATGGTAATGGAAATTGTTTGGTATATAGGGGTTTGGTTGGAGTAAGTTTGATAACAAAAGTTTAACCACCTCTTGTTCAGTATCATTCAAATCTAAACTTATAATTACCTTCATTTCATGAGCACTATCAGTACCTTGATAATCAGGAGTTTCCCCAAACTGAATGTCATTATAAGAACTATCTCCATCTACATCACTATCATAGTCAATTACTTCAGTACGCATCCACCATTCAGAATGCTTTCATATTTCACATCTCTTGGGGGGCAGATTCAACTTTGTTCAAATTGAGTGCTTGGGCTAATATTTGGCTCCCTATGGAAGCCTGAATTTTAAGTTAGTGCAATTTTTAGTTAGTGCAATATGAGGAACAGTGCAATATGAGGATATTTTTTTTAAAATCTTCTTCTTCAGATCCACCAGTTGGAATGCTTTCATATTTGGTATACAACATCTTTGGGGGTTGAGAGGGGGGGGGGAAGTGTGGGGGGGGGGGATGGGGGCAGATTCAAGTTTGTTCAATTCAAGTACCTGGGTTAAATGTTTGGGCTCTCTGTGGGAGGTGGAATTGGTCATGTAGCTGAAGAATTAGAAATTTTTAAGTAAGTACCCTCTAGAGGTGTGTAACTAAGATTAATCCACATAGGTTGCATTAAGGTGCTCCATCAGGAGTTTTACGTTATGATTAACTGAAGAAGAGGTATGATGCTTGGACTATTTGAGTTACTCCTGAAGGGCTCAAGGATTGACAATGGATCCTATGGAGATTGATTGCTTAATGTAGATTCATTCTTGGACTCTAGTTATATCTGGTTCTGTTCAAAGTGAGCGCTTGAGGCCCCGTGGGGCCTCCTGTTTATAAAATCTTCTCATGAACCAGTGGGTACAATGACTTGATATTTGGTACAGAGCTTCCTTTCGAGGTGTAGAATCAAATTGTTCAGTTTGTGGAGTAATATTTGTCTTTGTAATGTGAGAGGCAAGATTTTTTGGCTCCACCCGAAATTTCTTTTTTCTGAACCGATGAGCTTATTGGAACGAAATTTGGTTTGTTGTATTATTGAGTCATAAATTCTTGATTCATACAGAAAAAAAACATTTTCCGGTATCCCTGTGGGAACTCCAGGTGCTAAAACTAGAAATATTTTCAAGTGCCCATATTTCTCAAACCGCACAGAACAGAGATCTGTTATTTGGTATAAAGGATCCTTAGGATCAGTAGAATTGAACGGTAAAAGAAAAATGCCATCGGTTTTGTCATGGTGTACTGTAGAGAGAATTGCAAAAATGCTGAGTCAGCATATTTGCAAAAACTAGAAAAATCTTCTCTAGAACCACTGATTAGAATTTTTTGATATTTGGTTTCCAGCAACCATATCGGGATCAGATACCAGTTTTTTAAAATTGAGCCCCTTGCTTTACATTTGGACTAAATACAAGAGCCCAAATTTAACCTGATTCAATATGAGACATACCAGTCTTTAAAGAATCTTCTTCCGCCAAAACACTTGTCAGAATCTTTTAATATCCAGTGTACAACATTATTACAGATTGATGTTTGTTCAAATCAACTCCCCCAGATAGCATTTGTACTGGAAATCTGGTATTGGTGAGTGCAATAGCAAGAATGATCTTTAGGAATCTTCATCTTCAGATCCATTGTCAGGATCTGTTGCTATTTGGTATACAACTTCGTTAGGGAGGTCAGATCTAAATTTGTTCAAAGTCCCTGTGTTAATATTTGTGCCTGCTGTTGGAGCATAAATTTTAACTAGGTGCAATATGAGGAAAAATCTTTAAAACACTAGGTCTCCAGAACCAGTAGTCAGAATATTTTGATATATGGTATACAGAATCCTTACAGGGATCAGATTATCAAGCCTATCAGTAAATAATTGGGCTCTCTATGGGACTAAGTGCAATATGGGGAATAATCTTTAAAAATCTTTTTCTTCAGATCCACTAGTGAGAATCTTTTGATGTTTGGTATACAGCATCCTTACGGGGGTCAGATTGAAGTTTGTTCAAATCAAGTCTCTGGATTAGTATTTGGGCTATTGTAGCCCAAATTTCAATGTAGTTCAAATTGAGGAATATTCTTGAAAAATCTTCTCATGAACCCCCAATCAGTATCTTGGTTTTTGATATACACCATCCTTAGGGGAGTTAGAAACAAGTTTCAAAAATCAAGTCTCTGGGTTAATATTTGGGCTCGATGATTTAGTCCAATACGAGGAAAAATCTGTGTTGGATCCAATGGTCAGAATCCTGATTGGGGTGGGGGTGGGTGGGGGTGGGGGTGGCTTATTCAGTTCAAGTTTGTTCAAGTTGAGTCGCTAGGTTGATATTGGATTCTCTATTTTACATTACTGGAAATCTGGTCATTATTTGTGTGGTAGCATCTCAATACCATACTTTACTTCATTTCTTTGTAGTGTTTAATAGCCATAGGGGGCTAATTAAATCCTCCTTTAAAAAACTTTGTCAGGTGAGTGCCTCGAGTCCCATAGGACCTCTTGTTATAGCTTTGTGATATAGTTTGTAAATACAAAAGCAATCCAGCAGTCCACTACTTTGATGTTCACAAGTGTCCATTTGTTACTTGTTTGAGAAGTACACAGATGTTAAAAACTTTAGGCCAACTTTGTGCAATTTGAACAAGGTTGATGATGATATATTTTATTTGTAGATATACAGGATGGTAGTCAGGAATTACAGCCATCAACACGTACATCATCAAATAACAAAGGTATTTCTAATCTTACTGGTGTCACAAATGGGCAAGTTTTACGTGTAACGCAAGAAAATGTTTGTTTATTTACTCCTACCAAACAAGATTAAAATATTTATCAGCAACGAGACACATCTCAGTTACATGACATCTGGGAATGATGGTTACACTAATGCATAACATTGATTTTACCCAACACTACTTTGAATATCTACCTTGTAAAATACTGGCCAAAATGAAAGACTGTTTCATAATATCACAGATATCTGCTGAAATCATCCACCGATGGTATAGATGCACTTAGCACATTTTCACAAAGAACACAGTAGCACGAAGCTCTTGTAGCACACATCTATATTTTCACTAATATATTTATAGCACTAAGCTTTTAGCAGCACACAGCTATATATCACTAAGATATTTATAGCACTATGCATTTTTATAGCACATAGCTCTTTCCACAAAGGATATATTTGCTCTAAACACATCCCACAGAGAATCAAATGGTGTTGAAACTTCCACCAGATACATTTTTAAACTGGAGTTTGTAATATTGTGTTAAGTAAACTAAAAATTATGCTCCGACTGCTGTTCCATATAAGCACAACTGGCGTGAATAACTCATCACCCATACGTGACCACCTGTAAACAAGTACACCCAGTTACTTATAATATGGACTTTGTACATTGCCAAATATTATTTACAATTTGTCTTAAAAATAGATTTTAAAATATATAATTCTTTAGCAACTGACATTCTCAATTACTGTATAAATATTACTGATTTAATCAGCTTTACTTTACTGACTTAAATTTAGCTGCATAAACTTTGACTTATTTCAATTGTGACCATGAAGATCACACAACAGAAATGAGCTTCAAATTACGAAGAGATTTTCTTAATGTTAAAATACTATATTTACATTTTAGTTTATGATTACTTTCACGTAGCAACCCAGTTGCGGCACAATGTGCTTATAGGAGGAAAACAATCACCAGGCGAAATTCAGAAGATGACAGTCACAATTTATTTTATTTTTAAAACATTAATACTACTTTGCTTTCTCGATAGAACAGTTTAGCTTTCTCATTACATTACTCCACTCTCATGCTTTCTCGATAGAACAGTTTAGCTTTCTCATTACATTACTCCACTCTCATGCTTTCTCGATAGAACAGTTTAGCTTTCTCATTAAATTACTCCACTCTCATGCCACATAATGATATCTCTTCCACTCAATAGCCTTTTACGGTACCCTTGATGCAGTTACCGCACAATGTTTCATCAATCATACAACTTTCTCTGACATCAGTGAACACACACCCTTTGCACCACAATACTAACAATACCCCACGGAGTAAAATACAACACAATTATTACTTTGAATTGATCTGGGTTAAAAAGCCATCTTCCCAAATCTACCCGTGCAAAAATCTTGCATCTCCATTCAAGTATACCCTGCTAGCAATATCACTCTAAATTAATACTTTACCTACTGATACTTGACACAATAATATTCTAACAGTAACTTTTGTCCTTTGCGGCAATTGTCCCCCCTCCCCCCCCCCCCCCCTATCAAAGAAAAAAAATGTGTTTTTTTTTACAGTCGACTCAAATAATCGTCTCCAATATTGTCTGACCCCTTAATGGCTTGTAAACCTGTAAGGTTGTAATGATAAAACCCATCTCATAATTCTGCTATTTGTTAATTTAGCCTTGTTCATGTAGATAAGAGGGTGGTGATCAGTTTCTACTAAGAATTCCTTACCATAGAAATGGATTTGATACTTCAATATTCCCCATACCAGGGCCATACATTCACGCTCAATAACTGGGTATCTACATTCTCTTGGAAGTAATTTTTTACTAGAATAGGCAATAGGGAAAACCACGCCATCTATTTCTTGCAAAAGAACCACTCAGCATTGGAAGCATCAGTTCTAATGATAAATATCTTGTTCAATTCAGGAAGTTTTAAAATTGGGTTAATTATTAACCGTTTCTTGAGATTTTCAGATAAGTTTTTGGGAACATCCCCACTCTACCCTATTTGGGGGGCCTTTCTTTGTTAAATCTGGTAGTGGGTCAGCTGTTTCTGAAAAAATGTGGAATAAATTTCCTGCAGAAGGCAACCATGCCTTGAAAAGATTTACTTGTTAGCTTAACTTGACAAGGGCAAGATAAGCTATTGCCATCACGCGGGCGTAAGTATATGAGCCTGAAGCCCGAAAACCTTTAGCACATCACAGTCTACAGGTCGTATTTATGAAGGGATTTGGTTGGCTGACAGACATTAACTGTGGGCCACATTAACCCAGGCCTCAGTTCTTTAGTACAGTCAACATCTCAAATTATTCTTATTGAAAACATAGCATGTAGAGAACAGAAATTAACATATTCTCAATTTTCACAGTTCTTGCCTTATTTCATAATCCTTTCATAAACATTGAACATTATCCTTTTCTTCGAACACTACACACAGTCAAGTTAAACTTCAGCATCATTGACACTGTCATTTTTTGGTTTCAGGACATTTTGGTTGAACGATTGCTTCTACTTTATCAGGATTAGATTTCATTTCACCTTTTCCAATACAAAATCCCAAAAATTCAAGAGATTCGAATGCTATCAAACACTTGTTTGGTTTTGCTCATAAATTTGCCTGTCCTAGTCTACTAAATTGTTCCCTACCTATGAGCGAACCACGAATTGGTGTGAACCAGAATATCATCAGGGGAATTTTCAACATCTGACATGCCTTCCAGAAGTTTTCTTATCATGCAGAAAAATTTTGCAGCTGCTGTGATCCAACCGAAAGGTACAGTACATGGAGAGTGTATTATGACTAAATCACCCATAGAGTGGAGATTCCACCCAAACAATATTTGCAAATTTGTTGCAAAGCACAACAGGCACAAGCAAAGTTTCAGCCAATGGACCTCCGGGTTGAACCCGGAGGTCCATTGGCTGAAACATTGCTTGTATTTCTGGTCCATATGAGCAAAATTTGAAAGGATACTTTGGGTGATAAGTCCACTCCATGGGTGATTTAGTTACAATGTACTCTCCACTACTATAACTTCCGGAACTGAAATAAACCCACTGGGGTACAAAATGCCATCATAGGTTTACTATTTTCTGATAACTTAATCTGCCAGTATATCCCTTGGTAAGATCAATTTCACCAAAATATTTACTTTTTCCTGATCTTGAAAATATTTCTTCTGGGTTTGGAATTGGTTCAGAATCAAAAACAGTTATTTTATTCAAATTCCTGAAATCGATACAAAACCTCACTGCTTGCTCATTTTTAGCTCAACTTGACAACGTCAAGTATGAGCTATTGGGATGGGTTGTGATCCATTGTCTGTAAGTATGTACTTTGGCTTTGGGGCAATGTCTAGAGGGGAGCAATCAATTTTTTTCGAATTTCATTGACAAACATGTCTGCCAGCAGCCATCTTGGATTGGCATTTGAATTGTTAACAATTCCATTAGCACACCCTACAGGCCACATCTCTCACCTAATTTTTTTCAAATTTCATATGTAATTTTAGTGTGATGTCTAGTTTTTCTTAATGTAACAAGAACAACCATTGATGAATATGGGGATTCAGATGGCTCAATTACTCACATTTCCAGCATTTTCTGAGTATTCTGTCTAATGAAATCCTTAGTTGTCAGTGGTAATGGAAATTGTTTGGTATATAGGGGTTTGGTTGGAGTAAGTTTGATAACAAAAGTTTAACCACCTCTTGTTCAGTATCATTCAAATCTAAACTTATAATTACCTTCATTTCATGAGCACTATCAGTACCTTGGTAATCAGGAGTTTCCCCAAACTGAATGTCATTATAAGAACTATCTCCATCTACATCACTATCATAGTCAATTACTCCAATACACATCCACCATTCAGAATGCTTTCATATTTCACATCTCTTGGGGGGCAGATTCAACTTTGTTCAAATTGAGTGCTTGGGCTAATATTTGGCTCCCTATGGAAGCCTGAATTTTAAGTTAGTGCAATTTTAAGTTAGTACAATATGAGGAACAGTGCAATATGAGGATATTTTTTTAAAAATCTTCTTCTTCAGATCCACCAGTTGGAATGCTTTCATATTTGGTATACAACATCTTTGGGGGTTGAGAGGGGGGGGGGGGTGGGGGCAGATTCAAGTTTGTTCAATTCAAGTACCTGGGTTAATGTTTGGGCTCCCTGTGGGAGGTGGAGTTGGTCATGTAGCTGAAGAATTAGAAATTTTTAAGTAAGTACCCTCTAGAGGTGTGTAACTAAGATTAATCCACATAGGTTGTATTAAGGTGCTCCATTGGGAGCTCCACGTTTTACATTATGATTAACTGAAGAAGAGGCATGATGCTTGGACTATTTGAGTTACTCCTGAAGGGCTCAAGGATTGACAATGGATCCTATGGAGATTGATTGCTTAATGTAGATTCATTCTTGGACTCTAGTTATATCTGGTTCTGTTCAAGGTGAGCGCTTGAGGCCCCGTGGGGCCTCCTGTTTATAAAATCTTCTCATGAACCAGTGGGTACAATGACTTGATATTTGGTACAGAGCTTCCTTTCGAGGTGTAGAATCAAATTGTTCAGTTTGTGGAGTAATATTTGTCTTTGTAATGTGAGAGGCAAGATTTTTTGGCTCCACCCGAAATTTCTTTTTTCTGAACCGATGAGCTTATTGGAACGAAATTTGGTTTGTTTTATTATTGAGTCATAAATTCTTGATTCATACAGAAAAAAAACATTTTCCGGTATCCCTGCGGGAACCCCAGGTGCTAAAACTAGAAATATTTTCAAGTGCCCATATTTCTCAAACCGCACAGAACAGAGATCTGTTATTTGGTATAAAGGATCCTTAGGATCAGTAGAATTGAACGGTAAAAGAAAAATGCCATCGGTTTTGTCATGGTGTACTGTAGAGAGAATTGCAAAAATGCTGAGTCAGCATATTTGCAAAAACTAGAAAAATCTTCTCTAGAACCACTGATTAGAATTTTTTGATATTTGGTTTCCAGCATCCATATCGGGATCAGATACCAGTTTTTTAGTCGAGTTGTGACGAAGTCAAACTCGACTTATAGTTTGGTGAATGGCGGGCGGACGGGTGGGCGGGCGGGTGGACGGGCGGACGGGCGTAAACAATTGGATGATAACTTGATAGTGGTTCAACTCACATTCATTAAACTTCATACGTAGGTTGGTCTTGGTGGGAGGAAGAACCCTATTGATTTTGGACATGCTACGTCGAAGGTCAAGGTCACAGTGACCTTGAACGTAGTAAATCTTAAACAATTGGTTTCCGGATGATAACTTGATAATGGTTCAACTCACATTCATGAAACTTCATAGGTAGATTGGCCTTGGTGAGGGGAAGAACCCTATTGATTTTGGACTCGCTACGTCAAAGGTCAAGGTCAACGTGACCTTGAACATAGTAAATCGCAACAATTCCTTTCCGGATGATAACTTGATAGTGGTTCAACCTATATTCATGAAACTTCATAGGTGGGTTGGCCTTGGTGCGAGGAAGAACTCTATTGATCTTGGACTCACCAGATCAAAGGTCAAGGTCACAGTGACCTTTAACATAGTATATTGCAACAATTGGTTTCCGGATGATAACTTGATAGTGTATCAACCTAGAGTCATGAAACTTTACAGGCGTGTTGGCCTTGGTGCGAGGAAGAACCATATTGATGTTGGACTCACCAGGTCGAAGGTCAAGGTCACAGTGACCTTGAACATAGTATATCGCAACAATTGGTTTCCGGATGAGAACTTGATAGTGGTTCAACCTAGAGTCATGAAACTTCATAGGTGTGTTGGCCTTGGTGCGAGGAACTGTTGTCACAACTCGACATTGGATCGGTGATCCTGAGCGGCATTTTTAAAATTGAGCCCATTGCTTTACTTTTGGACTGAATACAAGAGCCCAAATTTAACCTGATTCAATATGAGACTTACCAGTCTTTAAAGAATCTTCTTCCGCCAAAACACTTGTCAGAATCTTTTAATATCCAGTGTACAACATTATTACAGATTGATGTTTGTTCAAATCAACTCCCCCAGTTAGCATTTGGACTGGAAATCTGGTATTGGTGAGTGCAATAGGAAGAACGATCTTTAGGAATCTTCATCTTCAGATCCATTGTCAGGATCTGTTGCTATTTGGTATACAACTTCGTTTGGGAGGTCAGATCTAAATTTGTTCAAAGTCCCTGTGTTAATATTTGTGCCTGCTGTTGGAGCACAAATTTTAACTAGGTGCAATATGAGGAAAAATCTTTAAAACACTAGGTCTCCAGAACCAGTAGTCAGAATATTTTGATATATGGTATACGGAATCCTTACAGGGATCAGATTATCAAGCCTATCAGTAAATAATTGGGCTCTCTATGGGACTAAGTGCAATATGGGGAATAATCTTTAAAAATCTTTTTTTTTCAGATCCACCAGTGAGAATCTTTTGATGTTTGGTATACAGCATCCTTAGGGGGGCAGATTGAAGTTTGTTCAAACCAAGTCTCTTGATTAGTAATTGGGCTATTGGAGCCCAAATTTCAATGTTGTTCAAATTGAGGAATATTCTTGAAAAATCTTCTCATGAACCCCCAATCAGTATCTTGGTTTTTGATATACACCATCTTTAGGGGAGTCAGAAACAAGTTTCAAAAATCAAGTCTCTGGGTTAATATTTGGGCTCGATGATTTAGTCCAATACGAGGAAAAATCTGTGTTGGATCCAATGGTCAGAATCCTGATTGGGGTGGGGGTGGGGGGGGGGGGGGTGAGGGGGGGGGGGTGGCTTATTCAGTTCAAGTTTGTTCAAGTTAAGTCGCTAGGTTGATATTGGTTTCCCTATTTTACATTACTGGAAATCTGGTCATTATTTGTGTGGTAGCATCTCAATACCATACTTTACTTCATTTCTTTGTAGTGTTTAATAGCCATAGGGGGCTAATTAAATCCTCCTTTAAAAAACTTTGTCAGGTGAGTGCCTCGAGTCCCATAGGACCTCTTGTTATAGCTTTGTGATATAGTTTGTAAATACAAAAGCAATCCAGCAGTCCACTACTTTGATGTTCACAAGTGTCCATTTGTTACTTGTTTGAGAAGTACACAGATGTTAAAAACTTTAGGCCAACTTTGTGGAATTTGAACAAGGTTGATGATGATATATTTTATTTGTAGATATACAGGATGGTAGTCAGGAATTACAGCCATCAACACGTACATCATCAAATAACAAAGGTATTTCTAATCTTACTGGTGTCACAAATGGGCAAGTTTTACGTGTAACGCAAGAAAATGTTTGTTTATTTACTACTACCACACAAGATTAAAATATTTATCAGCAACGAGACACATCTCAGTTTTCATGACATATGGGAATGATGGTTACACTAATGCATAACATTGATTTTACCCAACACTACTTTGAATATCTACCTTGTAAAATACTGGCCAAAATGAAAGACTGTTTCATAATATCACATATCTGCTGAAATCATCCACCGACGGTATAGATGCACTTAGCACATTTTCACAAAGAACACAGTAGCACGAAACTCTTGTAGCACACATCTATATTTTCACTAATATATTTATAGCACTAAGCTTTTAGCAGCACACAGCTATATATCACTAAGATATTTATAGCACTATGCATTTTTATAGCACACAGCTCTTTCCACAAAGGATATATTTGCTCTAAACACATCCCACAGAGAATCAAATGGTATTGAAACTTCCACCAGATACATTTTTAAACAGGAGTTTGTAATATTGTGTTAAGTAAACTAAAAATTATGCTCCGACTGCTGTTCCATATAAGCACAACTGGCGTGAATAACTCATCACCCATACGTGACCACCTGTAAACAAGTACACCCAGTTACTTATAATATGGACTTTGTACATTGCCAAATATTATTTCCAATTTGCCTTAAAAATAGATTTTAAAATATATAATTCTTTAGCAACTGACATTCTCAATTACTGTATAAATATTACTGATTTAATCAGCTTTACTTTACTGACTTAAATTTAGCTGCATAAACTTTGACTTATTTCAATTGTGACCATGAAGATCACACAACAGAAATGAGCTTCAAATTACGAAGAGATTTTCTTAATGTTAAAATAGTATATTTACATTTTAGTTTATGATTACTTTCACGTAGCAACCCAGTTGCGGCAAAATGTGCTTATAGGAGGAAAACAATCACCAGGCGAAATTCAGAAGATGACAGTCACAATTTATTTTATTTTTAAAACATTAATACTACTTTGCTTTCTCGATAGAACAGTTTAGCTTTCTCATTACATTACTCCACTCTCATGCTTTCTCGATAGAACAGTTTAGCTTTTTGATTACATTACTCCACTCTCATGCTTTCTCGATAGAACAGTTTAGCTTTCTCATTACATTACTCCACTGTCATGCTTTCTCGATAGAACAGTTTAGCTTTCTCATTACATTACTCCACTCTCATGCTTTCTCGATAGAACAGTTTAGCTTTCTCTTTAAATTACTCCACTCTCATGCCACATAATGATATCTCTTCCACTCAATAACCTCTTATGGTACCCTTAATGCAGTTACCGCACAATGTTTCATCAATCATACAACTTTCTCTGACATCAGTGAACACACACCCTTTGCACCACAATACTAACAATACCCCACAGAGTAAAATACAACACAATTATTACTTTGAATTGATCTGGGTTAAAAAGCCATCTTCCCAAATCTACCCGTGCAAAAATCTTGCATCTCCATTCAAGTATACCCTGCTAGCAATATCACTCTAAATTAATACTTGACCTACTGATACTTGACACAATAATATTCTAACAGTAACCTTTGCAGCAATTGTCCCCCCCTTTCAAAGAAAAAAATGTTTTTTTTTCACAGTCGACTCATATAATCGTCTCCAGTATTGTCTGACCCCTTAATGGCTTGTAAACCTGTAAGGTTGTAATGATAAAACCCATCTCATAATTCTGCTATTTGTTAATTTAGCCTTGTTCATGTAGATAAGAGGGTGGTGATCAGTTTCTACTAAGAATTCCTTACCATAGAAATGGATTTGATACTTCAATATTCCCCATACCAGGGCCATACATTCACGCTCAATAACTGGGTATCTACATTCTCTTGGAAGTAATTTTTAGCTAACCTGAGCAAAGCTCAAGGGGAGCTTTACTAATCACTTTCTGTCCGTCGTCCGTCCATCCAGCATTAACTTTACATTTTCGACTTCTTCTCACAAACCACTCAACCAAATTGAACCAAATCCGGTGTGCATTTTCCCTATCAAATGTCAATTCAAGTTTGTCCAAATCAAGTTGACCTGCCCCGTGGTAGGGCCACACCCAAAAAGTGAGTTTAAATCTTAAAAAATCATCTTCGCATGAACCAGCCGTAGGAGAGACTTGGTTTTAGGTGTGCAGCTTCCTTTTGAGGTGTAGACTCAGATTTCTTCCAGAGAAGTTCTAGGGGCTATGTTTGCCATCATTATAGGAGGGGCAAGAATTTTTGCCCCGCCCAAAATTTCTATATTTTTATACTGTACCAATGACCCAGACTTAGCTGGTGCAAACTCCATTAAATTCAGGGCCAAACACAAATTTTGCCCCCCCAATCCCCAAAATTTGCATCAAAAACGAAAATTAGATGTCCTGGTAGGTCCTCCATACTTTTACTGTACTGTGCATGCGCAGTGTCAAGGAGGTCTCGAAATTCCCACCAAAATGTCATTCTTTGTTTGGCCCTGTAAACAGTGTCACCTCACTGATATTTGTGCTGTAAATCTCAGTTTTAATGATGCCAGACACATAATTATGAGAGAAATGGTGGATATGAAGTGCATTTAGAATGAGGAGAGGAGAAAAACAGTGGTATCTGATGTTCAGGGCAGTAACTTAAAAAAATTTTTATGAAAATTTATTCATGTTGCCTATTTTCGAGGCATAGCCCTGTTGTTGTCATTCTTGCTATGAATGTTCCATTGTTTGATCAGTGTTTCCTCTCTCCCTTTCCTTCATTCCCCCCTAGCTATTCTCCCATGCTTTTGGCTTTTTTTTTGTAATGTTTATTACAAAAATTTCTGGGGAGTTTTGGCTTGGTAACAGAATTATTTTCTGTTCTTTTCCCATTTTACGTCCTCACCCTAGAGTTGTTTAGGCGTTTTGGTCTGCATCTTCCATCTGATGCTCTGCATTCTCTTCTGAGGAAGGCTCTGTTTAGCATCAGATAGTGTTTAAATTAGACACTGATTACTGGGCCATGTTTACCAGTGCCTGGAGTCAGTTTTCTGGTTTGTTTACACTTTTTGTTTATGTTGACAACGGTTACTTCTGATAAGTGATTCCTTGTCTTGTACCTTAATTATTTCAGTGTAAGATACATTAATATTGTCCGTAAGTGTTACATTAATTTTTCAGAGTGATTTAAAATTTTTGTCCACACTTAGGCTTTTTTGGGATCCATTTGGGCTCTGGGTTCCCTTTGGGAACTTGGGCTCTTCTGAAAAAATTTTTTCAAAACATTTTTTCTTTTTATTCCACCCACTTGAAAAATGGGCGGTATATAGCATTCATGGTGTCCGTACTTCCGTACTTACGTACGTCCGTACTTCCGTACGTCCGTACGTCCGTGACGCTTTGGGGGTACACATCTGCTATCCGCTACTCCTCTTAAACCAGTGGGTGGATTTCATTGAAACTTACAGGCATTCTTTTCTATACATTATAGATGTGCACCTCCTATTTTGCTTTCAGGTATTTTTATTTTTTACTCTTTCCCAAAGGGCGAAATGAACTTAGCCAAATTGTTGTGATGCTTTAGGGGGGTACACTCCTGCTATCTGCTACTCCTCTTATACCAGTGGGCGAATTTCATTGAAACTCTCAGACATTCTTTTATATACATTATAGATGTGCACCTTCTATTCTGCTTTCAGGTATTTTTTTTTTTTTTTTTTTTGAGGGGGGGGTGGGGGTTGTCAGTGTTTGTGCTCTCTACATTAAACACACTTTTACTGTTGTAAAATGTTTCTTGGTGGGAGTGGGTGGTATCATTTAGTGAGCAGTGCTCACAGTTTTTCTAGTTTGAATTGTTTTTTCATATTATTATAATGGATTTTTATATTATGTATCTTTGTTTACAAGGTTTATTGCGGGTACTATGATTGATTATTTTTACAATGAAAGATTATTGTTCAAATTGTAATGGAAGGAAGTTTTCCTCTCATTCTCATGATTTCTGCATTAATTGTAGTCAATGTACCCGCACTAATCCTTGTTCTGTATGTATCAATTGGGATGACAAACGTTGGGCACGTGTGTCACGGTATGTTGTTAGCGGGGAGAGGGACATGCCGGTCATCTCTCCGCAGGGTCACTCAAGTTTTTCACTCTCTTTTTCAGAGGAACAAGAATTGGGTGATGTTTCTGTGATGTCGTCTACCAGTGTGCGTCCGTCGTCACAATCCAGAGAAGAGCTAGCGGCAAAAGTGCTCATGGATGTACGGCAATTGCCTAAGAGGCCCCTAGTAGGGTCGACGGCGTTGGCATCTACGTCCGCTAGCTCGCCCAGTGTCGCGTCCATTTACCGAATGGTACAGCACCCGGGTTCGTCCATTGCGGTCCAGGAAGGAAATAAGGGTGTTGTGAGCACTATAAACATTCCACAGGCTCACCCAGTGATGACGGATCTTGGTTTAGGATGGAAGAAGCCTTTGGGTTCGGTTGGGTATAAACAGTCCGGAGAGACTGTATCAAGGGCTTCTTCCTCCTCATGTCAGCGCACTCGACCGCACTTTGGCTACGTGGCCGCCGATATCCAGCCGGCATCGCCTTCCAGAGATTCCTTGACAGCCAGGTCACGTCATCCGATAGACAAGGATTCGAGGCCACCTTCATCTGGACGTTTGCATAAGAGAAGTATGCAAGAGACAATGTCCACGGAGCTTCCTGCGGCTAAATCACGTAATACCGCAGCTCCGCAGGCCTCGTTAATGGACGTGCTATCGCAGATAGCACAAATTATAGCAGCATCCCAGCATTCGGCAGAAGCCCTATCAGAGCAGGAAGAATCTGATGATGCTGGGTCGGTGGCAGATGACCGAGATATCCAGGGGGTCCATCAGGATGGCGAAAGGGATATGGATGAATTGGAGTTCTCCCTTTTGGAACAACACAAAATCGCCGTCGAGTTAATCCGACATTTTCTTCCTGAAGTTGTTCCAGCGGACCAGGATGCTGCTCAGCCAGATAGGAGGCTTATAGCGCCACTGGACACCAAATTTTTTAATCGGTTTAGGGACACCGTCCCTGAGTTTCCGTCTCAGTGCAAGAATGTCTCATGGACATTTGAACTTTTGAATGACGCTATCAATAAACTTGCTGGTAAATCGGGCAAGTCAGCCTTCCTATCGGCTAATGCTCTTAATCTGCCTTTCATTAATTCAAGGAATAGATTTGAAACAGCAGGACAGGGCGTTCAGAGAGTTCCTCTGCGTCTAGACAACCAGGCTGAAGACCTTGAATTATCCATGCCGTCGTCTATGTCTATTCATAGCTCTACCTTGGAAACTACAATATCTTTGAATAGAGCAAATTTAGACGCTCTCTCGTACGCAGATCACCTTACCAGAGCAATGTCATTACGCCTTGAAGGACAAGAATTTCAGGATGTACAAAAGTCTTTGAGAGTTCTGTCAAGGGCTATTGCCTATACTACATATAACTCCGCCCTTTCAGTGGCTAATCTGGAGTTGGTTAGACGTGACGGAACGCTAGCTACGTCCATGAGAGTGGATAGTAAGGTGAAAAACTCTCTTAGAGTCGCTTTGGTTGCCGGAGAGCTTCTCTTTGACAGCAAGCTTTCTGCTATTTACAATAAGTTAACTAAGAAAGCTTCAGACTCTCTGCTTTTTAAGGACAAGAATTTCAGGATGTACAAACGTCTTTGAGAGTTCTGTCAAGGGCTATTGCCTATTCTACATATAACTCCGCTCTTTCAGTGGCTAATCTGGAGTTGGTTAGACGTGACGGAACGCTAGCTACATCCATGAGAGTGGATAGTAAGGTGAAAAACTCTCTTAGAGTCGCTTTGGTTGCCGGAGAGCTTCTCTTTGACGGCAAGCTTTCTGCTATTTACGATAAGTTAACTAAGAAAGCTTCAGACTCTCTGCTTTTTAAGTCCCCTTCTAATAAGTCGGAACCAGCAGAAGAAAGTAGGCCTGGATCTTTTGGATCTTCTGAAACGAGCACGTCCAAGGGAAGTTCCTTTAGAGGTGTGTACACGCCCTCTAGGCCTTATTCTTGAGATCGGCTAGGCAGCGACTCTAGCAGGGGCCATAACGCTGGCCGTAATAATAGGTCAGACGCCCCTAGGTCGACGGCGTGAGGTGCGGGTTGCGGAGGACGTCGTTTCTCCTTCCGCAAGCCTCGCAGGTCCAGGAAGTGATGGTGTAGACCTCTGTCGCATTTCTGTGGGCGGAAGGTTGTCGAGTTATTTACAAAATTGGGAATTGATTATGGAGGACCCTTGGGTTCGAAGGGTAATGGTGGAAGGACTGAAACTGTCCTTCTAAGGAAAACCTCTGTTAACTCGAAGTCCAAGATGGACTCAACTTCCGTCAAATATTCTAAAAAGAGAAGCACTTCTTTCAGAAGTTCAGTCTCTTTTACTGAAGAACGCGATAGAGGTCGTAGAAAACCAGGAATCTCCAGGTTTCTACAGCCATCTGTTTCTGGTTCCCAAACCAGATGGCTCGTTCCATCCAGTAATAGATTTAAGCTGGATAAACAAGCTGATTGTGGCTCCAAAATTTTATATGGAGACTATTCAATCGGTCAGAACGAGCATTCGAGTGAACGACTATGCTGCGAGCATAGATCTCAAGGATGCGTACTTTCACGTCATGGTACATCTGGCGTTCAGAAAGTATCTTCATTTCGCTGTCCTAGGTGTTGTATATCAGTTCCGTGCGATGTGCTTCAGTCTGAATCTAGCACCCTGGGCTTTCACTCGGATAATGAACTCGGTCATGACTTACTTACGAGCTCATTCGTCTGCGGTAACGTCGGCCTACCTGGACGATATTCTTCAGAGGTCCGGCAACGAGTTAATGCTTCAGAACGATGTGCAGAATCTTCTATTGCTCCGACGTCTCGGTTTTATAGTAAACGAACAGAAGTCGGACCTGGTGCCATCCAAGTCACTCACCCACCTGAGGATGAGCTTCGAGACGCACAACAATCTCGTTCGTCTGCCGTTAACCAGAGTGAAGTTAGTCAGTTGTTATGCTCGCTATTGTCTAAACTCAGAGAAGGTTACAGCGAGAGAATTCATGAGACTGATAGGTCTGTGCAGAGCTGCCACAGATCTCATTCCAATGGAGCGGCTACGCACTCGTCCTCTCCAAATCTTTCTGACTCAGAATTGGAAAGTGAAGACTCATTCGCTCGATGCAGACATCCTCTTGCCAGACCAAGTGAAACAAGAGATTCAGACATGGGCAGACATTCAGTGGTTATCTCGGGGAGTTCCACTGCAATTGTCGGGTCCGAGTTTTACAATTATGACGGATGCCAGTCAAACAGGTTGCGGCGCGACACAATGCCCGTCGGATTCGAGATGCCAGGGTCTTTGGGATCCTCAATTTTTAGGCAAGCACATAAATATCAAAGAAATGATGTCAATTTGGCTTGCGTTGCGTCATTGGATGGACGTTATTCAGAACACACACATTCAAATTTTGTCCGACAATACGATGGTAGTAGCGTATATTCGGAATCAGGGAGGCACTCATTCTATTCCGTTGTTTAAGCTAACGGAAAGAATCCTTCTGTTTGTACTGGAACATCAGGTTCTACTAACGGTCCTTCATATTCCGGGTCGTCTGAATGTGCTAGCAGACTCCCTTTCACGGAAGGGTCGCCTGTTGCCGTCGGAATGGACTCTCAACAAACAGGTTTTCAATCAGATTTGCTACCAATGGGAGCGACCAATGATAGATTTGTTTGCGACGCACCTCAACAATCAGTTGCAGACTTACATGTCCCCATGTCCGGATCCTCGAGCGTTTGCAGTAGACACTCTGTCGATCCCGTGGGATGGGATAATAGGATATGCGTATCCTCCGGTGCCACTGATTCAGCAGATATTGCTCAAAATAAAGCAATCTCACTGCAAGATTCTGTTGGTAGCATCTCTTGTCACCACAGAGACCATGGATAAATCTACTCAGGTGTCTGTTGTGGGACATGCCGCGGAAGCTTCCTCCACGGGAGGATCTTCTGTCGCAGGGGAAATTGCGCCCGCTTCACCACAATCTGCAAGGTCTCAACCTACACGTATTTCCGTTGTGCGGTCCTTCTTGCACAGTAAACGTTTTACAGGACGAGCAGTGGACGCAATTTCTAACTGCAGGAGGACCTCCTGTTCGCTAAATTATGCTGCAAAGTGGAAGGTCTTTCGCCAGTGGTGAAGGGATCACACTGTGATTTATATGATCCTGACATTGCTAATTTCTGGTCTATTTCTTTGACGAGATCAAACAGCAGCCTGTTACTATCAAGGGTTATAGGTCTATGTTATCTGATACCTACGCTCACCATGATACATTAATGATTGGTTCTAATGTCTCTTTATCTAAATTAGTTAGAAACTTTTCGATAAATAGACCTAGAACCCATAGATTAATTCTGAAATGGAATTTAGCATGGGTTCTTCTTAAGCTAAAAGAAGCACCTTTTGAGCCTCTTGATACAGTGGACTTCAAATTCTTAACATATAAGACAGCTTTTCTCTTAGCCTTCTCTTCTGCTAGAAGAGATAGTGAGCTTCATGCTTTATCGGTAGATGATTCTCACTATCGTAGTGTAGGTAATACTATTACTTTTACTACTAATGTTGGATTTTTGGCTAAGAATCAGGCTCCTAATAAGTATCCTGAACCTATTGTTGATAGGGCCCTTCTGTCTTCAGACGGGCGTAGGCCTTTATTCTGTCCTGTTAGAGCAATATGTTTTTATAAACGCAGGTCTGAGTTTATTAGAAAGGGATGTAAGTGTTTCTTTTTTTCTTTGATGCCTAATAGAAAGGACATTATGGTTCATTCTATTGCTAGATGGATTCAATTAACTATACGTACTGCTTATGAAAAGTTATCTTCTTCTCAGCAGTCTGCTTTCAAGATTTCGGCTCATGAAGTAACAGCTTTATCAGCATCTTGGGCTTATGCTAATAGTGTTGCTATTACAGATTTAATGAAGGCTGCATATTGGTCTCAGCCTTCCACTTTCACTAATTTTTATCTTAGAAATATTGAGTCCATTTCTGGAGATCTACATTGTTCAGGTCTGTTATCTGTTGCTCAGAATATCGTCCACTAAACAGTTGCAACTATAGTTATGTAGGCTTTCTATTCCGACAGTGACTCTGTCCTGCTGCCCTCTTTGCTCTGGGGTATTTTACCCAGGGCAAGAGGAAGGGTGGGGGGAGGGGGGGGGGGGCAGATGTTCCCTTAGGTCACCTGCTTTATAGTGAAAAGCAAGGAAATACCTCACCCAGAGTCAGTAATTCTGAGTCGGTACTGGGATGGTTTTAAAGTGTAAAGCTAATGTGTACTCATGTCATGTAATATTTTTAAAGTGTAGCTCGATGTGAAGCATTTTTATATGTCACTTGTCAAACGGGTGTCAATATACAATCCTCGGACACTTTTAATGAGTATAAAGAGTCTCATTTCTCTGGACTGTCTTTATTTATTGGCTCACCTTTAAAAATAATTAGTATAAAGGGTTATACTGGATATTAATAGAGATCATTGATGTATTTGTGCTCAATTACGGAATGGTTTTGTATCTTTCTTTTTTGATAAAAATAAGAAAGATACATATAAATCCTATCTCTCCTTTTCTCCTTGAGGGGATAATTCTGTTATATGTAATTAAGCCTATTGGATTTTCCTTTATGTCCTGGGCCCCCTAGCCTGTTTACTATTCAGCTAAGTCTGGGTCATTGGTACAGTATAAAAATGTTAAAAAATTTATAGTAATTTATATATTTTTTATACTTACCAATCACCCAGACGGGGATGGCCCTCCCAGGAGTTGGGAACTCTTGCCTCCCCGCTGCGTACATAACACTTACCAGGCACTGGTCCTAAGAATGACATTTTGGCGTGAATTTGGAGATCTCCTTGACACTGCGCATGCGCAGTACAGTAAAAGTATGGAGGACCTACCAGGAGATCTAATTTTCGTTTTTGATGCAAATTTTTTGGATTGGGGAGGGTGGGGGGGGGGGGGGGGCAAAGTTTGTGTTTGACCCTGAATTTAATGGAGTTTGCACCAGCTAAGTCTGGGTCATTGGTAAGTATAAAAAATATACTCGCCCAAAAAAGAAAGTGTGCATTGCAGAAACTGATCAAACTCCAAAAAAATAATTTCGTAGGTGTAAAGAGTATTAACCTGTTCATGAATAAGTTATATTGAACACAAAAACAGCTTTCCCCGTTAAAATTGCATTAACGTTAAATGACCTGCTGCACGTTTGTGAAAAGGCATGTTTTGCACGTGGAGAGTCTGAAAATTCATGCAGCAGTGTGAATCCTTGGGTATTTAAACTAAAGTAAGGCCTTCCTATCGTTCACATTCAAACTTGGGCTGCTGTTAAAACGACTCCACATTAGCATGCCAAGATTTACAATGAATCAACGTCTCCTTGCCCTGGGTATGATTCGAGCTGGCAGAACACACAGAGAGGTTGCCCAGCATTTGAACTGCCAACGTAACACTGTAGACAGGCTAGTCCATCGACATGCACAACATGATGACGTTTGAGACCAACCCCGCTCCGGGAGACCCCGAGTTACCATCCCTGCACAAGATCGGTTTATCCGTGTCGTTCATCTCCGGAACCGGCAACAAATGGCAACAATGACAGCCAGGAACATCCCTAACCTGAGACGGATACATCCTCAAACAGTAATCAACCGGCTGAGAGAATACGGCTTACGTCCTTGAAGACCTGCAATTCGTCCGATTTTGACGTTATGTAATCGTCGTGCTCGACTGCAGTGGTGTAGACAACATCTCAGGCATCCCTTACACTGGTGGCGACGTGTTTTATTCACAGATGAATGCCGTTTCCATCTTTCATCATCAGATGGCCACCAGATAGTGTACAGATGTCGAAACGAACGCTACGCAGATCCATGTGTCATGGAGTGAAACCGTTATGGGTGAGGGTCTCTCATAGTGTGGGGTGGCATCAGTGCCCGTAACAGAACTGAGCTGGTCATTATTGATGGCAATCTCAATGCAGCCAGATATCGTGATGAAGTGCTTACACCTGTTGTCCCATTTCTGCAACGTCACGGCCCCGGCGTCATTCTACAGCAGGACAATGCCCGACCCCACGCAGCTCGTGTTGTTCAACAGTATCTGCAGCAACAACAAGTGGATGTTCTTCCCTGGCCCGCAAATTCACCCGATATCTCACCCATTGAGCACATATGGGACGAAATGAAATGTCAGCTACGAGGGCTTCCCCATGCACCGTCAACGCTTGTGGAACTCCAAAGACAGCTTATCAGAATATGGAACAACATCCCACAACACTTCCATGCTAACTTGTTCGCTTCCATGAGGCATAGATGCACAGCAGTAGTCGATGCAGACGGAGGTCATACCAGATATTGAGTGTGTGACTTTTGTGTTTGACCCTTAATGTCTTTGACTCTACATGGCACCAAGAGTATTCGTCGTAGCGTAATGAAATTTCATGTGTTGATCACAAATTGATTCATCTGTGATTGAATAAAATTTCCATGAATGAAAATGATATATACCTTTTTTTAGTGTTATTTTTTATAATGCACACTTTCTTTTTTGGGAGAGTATATATAAATTACTATAAATTTTTTAACTTTCCAAACCAAGAGGCCGATTTGAACCAAATTTGATATGAGGTTTTATTGGGACATTAGTAGCTAATTTATGCCGAAAACATTTTTCTCGTCGCCCCCATGAGAACCGCAGGAGCTAAAAATAGAAAAAATTTAAACGCCCATATCTCCAAAACTGCATGGCACTGAGAATTTTTATTTGGTGTGAAGCTTCCTTTGGACCAACAGAATGGAATGGTAAAAAAAAAATTGCTATCGCTTTTATCATAGGGTACTTTTTCGGGACTTTGAAAAAGTGGTGAGTCAGCATTTTTTAACACTGTGGGTAATGGGGAAAATATTAAAGAATCTTCTTCTCTCAAACCACTAGGTCAAAGGCTTTCATATTTTACATATAACATCTTTGGAAGATTGATTCACATATTTGTTGAAATCAATTCCTTGGGTCCATATTTGGGCTCTCTATGGGAGCCCAAATGTTCAAATTAGTGCAATATGAGGAATATTCTTTAAAAATCTTCTTCAGATCCACCAATCAGTATCTTTTGATATTTGGTATGCAGCATCCTTAGGGAGGTGAGATTCAAGTTTGTTCAAGCCAAGTTCCTGGGTTCATATTTGGGCTCATTGTGGGAGCCCGAATTATAACTTAGTTCAATATGAGCAATTTTCTTTAAAAATCTTCTTCGGATTCAGCAGTCAAAATTTTTATATATTTGGTATGCAGCATCCCTAGGGCTGTGAGATTCAAGATTGTTCAACCCAAGCCCCTGGGTTCATATTTGGGCTCCCTGTGGGAGCCCGAATTATAACTTAGTTCAATATGAGGAATATTCTTCAAAAATCTTCTTCTTCACATCCTTCAGTCAGAATCTTTTGATATTTGGTATAAAGTATCCTTAGGGAGGTGAGATATAAGTTTGTTAAAGTTGGATCCCTGGGTTCATATTTGGGCTTCCTGTGGGAGTCCGAATTGTACCAAAATTTCTGTTTTCCAAACTGAGAAGCCAATTTGAACTGAATTTGATATGAGGGCTTATTGGGTCATAAGTACCTAATTTATGCCAAAAACATTTTTCCCGTCACCCCATTGGAACTGCAGGAGCTAAAAATAGAAAAAATTTAAAACGCCCATATCTCCAAAACTACACGGCACTGAGAATTTTTATTTTGTGTGAAGCTTCCTTAGAAACAGCAGAAAGGAATGGTAAAAAAAAAAAATTGCCATCGTTTTTTATGCCCCTGAAAAATTTTTGATGTGGTATATAGTTGAGGTCTCCATCCGAACGAACATTTTGTATTATAACTCGAGCATCAGTTGTCGGATTTTAATGTTCTTTGGTATGGTGATAGGTCAGCTTGGGAACGGATGCCCTTGTACCTAGCGTTTCGTCCATTCATGTTTGGTAGAGTTATGGCCTCTGTTTGTTTTTGGCCTCTGTTTCTGACTAAAGTAAATTGTACCATAGCCTATAGGGTAAATTGCTGCCCAATATTTTTTTTAGTTCATTATTTTTCTGCGGCCCAGTGCTTGCAGGGGAGGTTGCATGACATTTTAACCTCTACATACCAATATATCCATATAAATATGGATGACACAAGAATTATAGTGATTTGGGTAAATTGGGTTCCAGACTATTTTAAAATTGTATCACAGCACCAATCGATTTCAAATTTTATTTGCTTATTGCTAATGTCAAAATACAGGTTTAGTTCGATTTTCAGGTTCACTCTGACCATTCTTGCAAGAGTTATGCCTCTTTTTGAATTAAAAAATCACAAATTTCCCAATTTCAGCTTTATTCTTACTGTCCAGTGCCTATTGGGGAAGTGCTGCCCGATTTGTTTTTAGTCCACTATTTCTGTACTGCCCAGTGCTTGCAGGGGAGTTTGCATGCCATTTTAAACTACATATCAATATAACCATACAAATATGGATGCCAATTTCAGCTTTTTTCTTACTGGGCAGTGCCTGTGGTGGAAGTGCTGCCCAATTTTTTGTAGTCTACTATTTCTGTGCTGCCCAGTGTTTGGTGGGGAGGTTGCATGTCATTTTAACCTACTACATATCGATACAACCATATAAATATGGATGCCAATTTCAGCTTTATTCTTACCGGCCAGTGTCTTATAGGGGGAGTGCTACCCAATTTTTTTTTAGTCCACTATCCCAATTTTTTCTAGTCCACTATTTCTGTACTGTCCAGTGTTTGCAGGGCAGGTTTTAACCTACTACATATCGATATATTCATATAAATATGGATGACACAAGAATCATAGTGTTTTTTAATTCCGTTCATTCAGAGTTGTTTGGATGAACCAATTCTCTTCAAACATTCAGAAGTTATTTATTTACATGCAAGTCTGACTTTGCTACCTTTGGGGGCATCAGCACACTCGTTAGCGTTGCTCTTGTTTTCATAGGGTACTTTTCCAGGACTTTGACAAAATGCTGAGTCATCATATTTTAATACTGTGATTAATGGGAAAAACATTAAAGAATCTTCTTCTCCCATACCACTGCTCCAAAGGCTTTTATATTTCACATATAACATCTTTGGAAGATTCATTCACATGTTTGTTGAAATCAAATCCCTGGGTCCATATTTGGGCTCTCTATGGGAGCCCAGATGTTCAGATTAGTGCAATATGTGGAATATTCTTTAAAAATCTTCTTCTTCCAATCCACCAATCAGAAGCTTTTGATATTTGGTATGCAGGATCCATAAGGGGGTGAGATTCAAGTTTGTTCAATTTGAGTCCCTGGCTTAATATTGGGGCTTTCTGTGGATGGGGGCGTAGGGGGGGGGGGGGTGCATGTTAGGTTCAGGTTTGTTCAAATCCATTCCTTAGTGTTTTTCCATAAAATTTGCCTTTCATGACTTCATTCCTTTGTAGTGTTGATGAACCATGTCTAACTGAATGTGACCCCCAAATACTTCTTTGAACCACTTTGGCAGGTGAGCGTTTAAGGCCACTTGGGGCCTCTTGTTTTCTGGAGTAGGCAGTAGGGAAAACCATGCCATCTATTTCTTGCAAAAGAACCACTCAACGTTGGAAGCATCAGTTCTTATGATAAATACCTTGTTCAAATCAGGAAGTGTTAAAATTGTGTTAATTATTAACCGTTTCTTGAGAATTTGAAATGATAAGTTTTTGGGTACCCTTTTGGGAGGGGGGGCGGGGGGGGGGGTTTACATTCTTAGTTAAATCGAGAGGAACAGCTATTTATGAAAAAATGTGGAATAAATTTTCTATAGAAGCCAACCATGCCTAGAAAAAATTTACTTGTTAGCTTAACTTGACAAAGTCCAGATAGGCTACATGTATTGCCGTAACACGTGCGTAAGTCTGTGAGCCCAAGGCCTGAAAACCTTTAGCACATCACAGTCTACAGGTTGTATTTATGAAGGGATTTCATTGCAACTTGGTAGGATGACTCGTTTTGGAACAATTTTACTGTAACTTGGTTACTTTGGCTGACAGACATTAACTTTGAGAGCCACATTAACCCAGGCATCCGTTCTTTAGTACAGTCTACACCTCAAATTATTCTTATTGAAAACATAGCATGTAGGGAACAGAAATTAACATATTTTTATACTGTACCAATGACTCGGACTTAGCTACTGGTGCTAACTCCTTAAATTCTAGGGCCAAACACAAATTTTGCCCCAATCCCCAAAATTAGCATCAAAATCCGAAATTTCAATGTCCTATGTGGTCCTCCATACTTTTATCCACTGCGCATGCACAGTGTCAAGGAAGTCTCGAAATTGGCGCCAAAAGTCATTCTTTGTTTGACCCAAAAATGAGTAACATCTCACTGATATTTGTGCTTGTAAATCTCAGTTTAAATGATGCCAAACACTTAATTATGAAAGAAATGGTGGATCTAAGGAGGAAATAAAAGGATGAGAGGAAGAAACAGTGGCAGGATGTGTCCAGGGCTGTAACTTATAATTTTTAGCTCACCTGAGCGAAGCTCAAGGGGAGCTTTACTAATCACTTTCTGTCCGTCGTCCGTCTGGCGTTAACTTTACATTATCGACTTCTCCTCCTAAACCACCAGCCCATTATTCAAATGTTGGCTAAATGTTTATTACCTAATGCCAATTCAGATTGTTCAAATGAAGTTGCCCCTCCTCCTGGGTGGTGCCACGCCCCCAAGGGGCACCAAAATCTTTGTAAATCTTCTTCTCATGAACCAGCAGTAGCAGAGACTTGATATATGGTGTGCAGCTTCCTTTTGAGGTGTAGACTCAGATTTGTTCAAGCGAAGTTTGTGGGGCTATACTTGGCGTCGTTATGGGAGGGGCAAAATTTTTTGCCCCGCCCAAAATTTCTATTTTCCAAACCGAGAGGCTGATTTGAACCAAATTTTATGTGAGGGCTTATTGGGTCATGAGTACTTGATTTATGCAAAAAAAAAATTTCCCGCAGCCCCGTGGGAACCGCAGGAGCTAAAATTAGAAAAAATTTAAAACGCCCATATCTCCAAAACTGCACGGCATTGAGAATTTTTATTTGGTGTGCAGCTTCCTTAGGACCAACAGAAAGGATTGGTAAAAAAAAATTGCCATCGGTTTTATCATAGGGTACAGTTTCGGGACTTTTGAAAAAGTGCTGAGTCAGCACTTTTTAACACTGTAGGCAATGGGAAAAACATTAAAAAATCTTCTTCTCCAGATCCAGCAGGCAGAATCTTTTGATATTTGATATGCAACATTGTAGGGTGGATCTGATTCAAGTTTGTTCAAACCGGCCCCCTGGGTTCATATTTGGGCTCAGTATAGGAGCCCGATTTCGAACTTAGTGCATTTCAGGCAAATTTCTTAAAAAATCTTCTTCTCCAGATCCAGCAGGCAGAATCTTTTGATATTTGGTATGCAACATTGTGGGGTGGATCTGATTCAAGTTTGTTCAAATCGGCCCCCTGTGTTTATATTTGGGCTCAGTATAGGAGCCCAAATTTGAACTTACTGCATTTCAGGCAAATTTCTTTGAAAATCTTCTTCTCCAGATCCAGCAGGCAGAATCTTTTGATATTTGGCATGCAACATTGTAGGGTGGATCTGATTCAAGTTTGTTCAAATCGGCTCCCTGCATTTCAGGCAAATTTCTTCAAAAATCTTCTTCTCCAGATCCAGCAGGCAGAATCTTTTGATATTTGGTATGCAACGTTGCGGGGTAGATCTGATTCAAGTTTGTTCAAATCGGCCCCCTGGATTCATATTTGGGCTTACTATAGAAGCCCGAATTCGAACTTAGTGCATTTCAGGCAAATTTCTTAAAAAATCTTCTTCTCGAGATCCAGCAGGCAGAATCTTTTGATATTTGGTATGCAACATTGTAGGGTGGATCTGATTCAAGTTTGTTCAAATCGGCCCCCTGGGTTCATATTTGGGCTCAGTATAGGAGCCTGATTTCGAACTTAGTGCATTTCAGGCAAATTTCTTAAAAAATCTTCTTCTCCAGATCCAGCAGGCAGAATCTTTTGATATTTGGTATGCAACATTGTGGGGTGGATCTGATTCAAGTTTGTTCAAATCGGCCCCCTGGGTTTATATTTGGGCTCAGTATAGGAGCCCAAATTTGAACTTACTGCATTTCAGGCAAATTTCTTTGAAAATCTTCTTCTCCAGATCCAGCAGGCAGAATCTTTTGATATTTGGTATGCAACGTTGCGGGGTAGATCTGATTCAAGTTTGTTCAAATCGGCCCCCCTGGATTCATATTTGGGCTTACTATAGAAGCCCGAATTCGAACTTAGTGCATTTCAGACAAATTTCTTCAAAAATCTTCTTCTCCAGATTTAGCAGGCAGAATCTTTTGATATTTGGTATGCAACGTTGCGGGGTAGATCTGATTCAAGTTTGTTCAAATCGGCCCACTGGATTCATATTTGGGCTTACTATAGAAGCCCGAATTCGAACTTAGTGCATTTCAGGCAAATGTCTTAAAAAATCTTCTTCTCCAGATCCAGCAGGCAGAATCTTTTCATATTTGGTAAGCAACATTGTGGGGTGGATCTGATTCAAGTTTGTTCAAATCGGATCCCTGGGTTAATATTTGGGCTCAGTATAGGAGCCCGATTTCGAACTTAGTGCATTTCAGGCAAATTTCTTAAAAAATCTTCTTCTCCAGATCCAGCAGGCAGAATCTTTTGATATTTGGTATGCAACATTGTAGTCTGGATCTGATTCAAGTTTGTTCAAATCGATCCCATGGGTTCATATTTGGGCTCAGTATAGGAGCCTGATTTCGAACTTAGTGCATTTAGGCAAATTTCTTAAAAAATCTTCTTCTCCAGATCCAGCAGGCAGAATCTTTTGATATTTGGTATGCAACATTGTGGGGTGGATCTGATTCAAGTTTGTTCAAATCGGCTTCCTAGATTCATATTTGGGCTCAGTATAGGAGCCGGATTTCGAACTTAGTGCATTTCAGGCAAATTTCTTAAAAAATCTTCTTCTCCAGATCCAGCAGGCAGAATCTTTTGATATTTGGTATGCAACATTGTGGGGTGGATCTGATTCAAGTTTGTTCAAATCGGCCCCCTGGGTTTATATTTGGGCTCAGTATAGGAGCCCAAATTTGAACTTACTGCATTTCAGGCAAATTTCTTTGAAGATCTTCTTCTCCAGATCCAGCAGGCAGAATCTTTTGATATTTGGTATGCAACGTTGCGGGGTAGATCTGATTCAAGTTTGTTCAAATCGGCCCCCTGGATTCATATTTGGGCTTACTATAGAAGCCCGAATTCGAACTTATTGCATTTCAGGCAAATTTCTTCAAAAATCTTCTTCTCCAGATCCAGCAGGCAGAATCTTTTGATATTTGGTATGCAACGTTGCGGGGTAGATCTGATTCAATCAAGTTTGTTCAAATCGGCCCCCTGGATTCATATTTGGGCTTACTATAGAAGCCCGAATTCGAACTTAGTGCATTTCAGGCAAATGTCTTAAAAAATCCTCTTCTCCAGATCCAGCAGGCAGAATCTTTTCATATTTGGTAAGCAACATTGTGGGGTGGATCTGATTCAAGTTTGTTCAAATCGGATCCCTGGGTTAATATTTGGGCTCAGTATAGGAGCCCGATTTCGAACTTAGTGCATTTCAGGCAAATTTCTTAAAAAAATCTTCTTCTCCAGATCCAGCAGGCAGAATCTTTTGATATTTGGTATGCAACATTGTAGGGTGGATCTGATTCAAGTTTGTTCAAATCGGCCCCATGGGTTCATATTTGGGCTCAGTATAGGAGCCCGATTTCGAACTTAGTGCATTTAGGCAAATTTCTTAAAAAATCTTCTTCTCCAGATCCAGCAGGCAGAATCTTTTGATATTTGGTATGCAACATTGTGGGGTGGATCTGATTCAAGTTTGTTCAAATCGGCTTCCTAGATTCATATTTGGGCTCACTATAGAAGCTCGAATTTGAACTTAGTGCATTTCATGCAAATTTCTTAAAAAATCTTCTTCTCCAGATCCAGCAGGCAGAATCTTTTCATGTTTGGTAAGCAACATTGTGGGGTGGATCTGATTCAAGTTTGTTCAAATCGGCCCCCTGGGTTTATATTTGGGCTCAGTATAGGAGCCCAAATTTGAACTTAGTGCATTTCAAGCAAATTTATTAAAAAATCTTCTTCTCCAGATCCAGCAGGCAGAATCTTTTGATATTTGGTATGCAACATTGTGGGATGGATCTGATTCAAGTTTGTTCAAATCGGCTTCCTAGATTCATATTTGGGCTCACTATAGAAGCTTGAATTCGAACTTAGTGCATTTCAGGCAAATTTCTTAAAAAATTTTCTTCTCCAGATCCAGCAGGCAGAATCTTTTGATATTTGGTATGCAACATTGCGGGGTGGATCTGATTCAAGTTTGTTTAAATCGGCCCCCTGGATTTATATTTGGGCTTAATATAGAAGCCCGAATTCGCACTTAGTGCATTTCGGGCAAATTTATTAAAAAATCTTCTCCAGATCCAGCAGGCAGAATCTTTTGATATTTGGTATGCAACATTGTGGTGTGGATCTGATTCAAGTTTGTTCAAATCGGCTTCCTAGTTTCATATTTGGGCTCACTATGGAAGCTCGAATTCGAACTTAGTGCATTTCAGGCAAATTTCTTAAAAAATCATCTTCTCCAGATCCAGCAGGCAGAATCTTTTGATATTTGGTATGCAACATTGCGGG
This sequence comes from Pictodentalium vernedei, assembly GCA_031216915.1. Classification (NCBI taxonomy): domain Eukaryota; kingdom Metazoa; phylum Mollusca; class Scaphopoda; order Dentaliida; family Dentaliidae; genus Pictodentalium; species Pictodentalium vernedei. The sequence continues at coordinate 112,461,977 of CM062297.1, forward strand.
GTGGATCTGATTCAAGTTTGTTCAAATCGGCCCCCTGGATTCATATTTGGGCTCACTATAGAAGCTCGAATTCAAACTTAGTGCATTTCGGGCAAATTTCTTCAAAAATCTTCTTCTCCAGATCCAGCCGGCAGAATCTTTTGATATTTGGTATGCAACATTGCGGGGTGGATCTGATTCAAGTTTGTTTAAATCGGCCCCCTGGATTTATATTTGGGCTTAATATAGAAGCCCGAATTCGCACTTAGTGCATTTCGGGCAAATTTATTAAAAAATCTTCTCCAGATCCAGCAGGCAGAATCTTTTGATATTTGGTATGCAACATTGTGGTGTGGATCTGATTCAAGTTTGTTCAAATCGGCTTCCTAGTTTCATATTTGGGCTCACTATGGAAGCTCGAATTCGAACTTAGTGCATTTCAGGCAAATTTCTTAAAAAATCTTCTCCAGATCCAGCTTCAGAATCTTTTCATATTTGGTAAGCAACATTGTGGGGTGGATCTGATTCAAGTTTGTTCAAATCGGCCCCCTGGGTTTATATTTGGGCTCCGTATAGGAGCCCAAATTTTAACTTAGTGCATTTCAGGCATATTTCTTAAAAAATCTTCTTCTCCAGATCCAGCAGGCAGAATCTTTTGATATTTGGTATGCAACATTGTGGGGTGGATCTGATTGTGATTCATGAACGTATTTATTTGTAAAGTTGATAGAATCTTAGACAAAATTTGCAGAAAAGATCTACTATAGAAGGGGTGGTATCCAGGGTGAACCGTTTACCCAAATCTAGCAGTACTAATGCATTATTCACACAAATCTCCGTTCAAATTTTATGACCCCTCATTGGAACACACGCATTCAGCTCATTCCAACAAAGGTCATATGCCATGTTTTCGAGACAAAAGATTAAAAATTTTAGTTATTCATGAAATTTTTAGGCAACTGTTGTCTGTTATTCACATTGCTTCATGAAATTTCAGTACTTTTAGAAGTTACCTCAGTAATCAAGGGTTAATTCCCCTTAATTAAATGTCGCCTCTAAAAAACAACCACTTTGCATATGTTACCTTTTTACCAGCATATCTGCCAAAACTTGTCAGCATTCTTCGCAAAAATCGCGATTCAAATTTTAATTTTTGTCTCTTAAACATACATGTACTTATCGCTTATAAATACCCCATTGGAATGAGCTTTTTGAGCTCATTCCAATGAGAGGTCGCACACCATGCTTTTTGAGTCAAAAAAGCAATTTTTTAGTTATTCCAGAATTTCGTACGTAAAACACAGCTTTATGACTTCACATTAAAATGAGCTCTCTAAGCTTGTTCCAATCAGCATTCACGCACTATGTCTTTCCCACAAAAAATAAAATTTTCCATTTATTCAGGAGTTTTGTTTGCAAGAACACTCTTAACCCCCCCCCCCCTTCCCCCCCCTCCCCCCACACACACACACACACACAAACACAGACACACACATCTAAAAGTTCGTTAGCAAAAAAACAGTTACTTCAATTTTTAAATGCATTATAGGAACAACTTGCCTAATCAAATTTAAATACTTTTGCATCATTCTGTATCTAGAACAAACCATTTACCATATCTTTACGCAAAATTCTCCAGCATCATTCACAAAAAAACACCATTATTTATATATTCACATTTCTGTCTCAAAAATATACCTGATCTTCCCATACCCCTATTGGAATAAGCTGTTTGAGCTTGTTCCAATGATGATAAAAAAAACTAATATTTTGGAAAATTTGTGAAAATTTTTGTTTTCTTGCATGCAAATATATACATGTAGCACATGGAAGATATCCACAGTTGGGGAGAGATGTCCAAGGCTATCTCTTCACATTCCTTGTTTGTGCTTCATGATAAACCAGTTTGTCTGCAGAGATAAATTTGCTTTATTAAAAATCATTGGAGATTGGCCACACACCAATGATTTTAAATAAAACTAATTTTAGGTAACAAATGTTGAACTTCAAACAAAATCTATCACTCAACCAGTTAATGTTGATGAGGCATGACATGGTGAAGGTGACCTAAAATACTTCTTAGAGTCACTTTGTCAGGTGAGCGATTAAGGCCACGTGGGGCCTCTTGTTTTACGAAATTATTTCATGTTCCCTAATTTCGGGGCATAGACCTGATGTTTACATTCTGGTTATGAAATTTCCACAGTTCAGAGTTTCCTAGCTCCCTTTCCTTTATTCCCCCCTTGCTATTCTCCCATGCTTTTGGCATAATTTTTGTAATTTTTTTTACTAAAATTTCTTTGGAGTTTTGACTTGGTAACAGAATATTTATTCTGTTTTTCACCATGCTTACGTCCTCAGCCTTGGGTGGTTAGGCGTTTTGGTCTGCATCTACCATCTGATGTACTGCAGTTTCTTCTCTGGAAGTCTGTGTTTTACATTGGATAGTGTTTAAATTGGTAACTGATTTTGGACCATGTTTACAGTGCCTGGAGTCATGTTTCCGGTTTTTGTACACTTTTGTTTACGTTGACAACAGTTACTTCTGATAGTGATTACTTGTCTTCTGTTTAGTTCTGCGCATAGCCAGATACATTAGTATTGTCCATAAGTGTTACATTAATTTTTAAATATGTTTTAAAATTTTTGTCCACACTTAGGCATTTTTGGGATCCATTTGGGCTCATTGTTCCCATTGGGAACTTGGGCTCTTCTGAAATTTTTTTGAATCTTTTGAATTATTTTTTTGAAATGTTATGATGGATTATATTATATTATGCATCTTTGTTTTCAAGGGTTAGTGCGAGTACTATGACTGTTTATATTTTGTCATGATGAAAGAATATTGTTCAAATTGTAATGCGAGGAAGTCTTCCTCTGATTCTCAGGTTTATTGTGTTGTAGTTAATGTACTTGCACTAATTCTTGCTCAGTGTGTGTCAATTGGGATGACAAACGTTGGAGACGTGTGTCAAGGTATTTTGTTAGTGGTGAGAGGTCCATGCCGGTCCTCTCTCCGCAGGGTCACTCTAGTTTTTCAGTCTCTTTTTCAGAGGAACAAGAACAGGGTGATGTTTCCGTGATGTCTTCAAGAAGTGTGCCTCTGTTGTCGCAGTATAACAAAGAGCTAGTGGCTAAAGTACTCATGAAATATGACAATTGCCTAAGAGGTCCCAATATGATCAACGGTGTTGTCGTCCGCTAGCTCGCCCGGTGTAGCGACCATTCATGGAATGGCTTGGCACCCGGGTTCATTCGTTGCGGCCCAGGGAAGGAGTACGGGTGATGCGAGCACTATAAACATTGACCGTGCACACCCAGCGATGAAGGATCCGAGGATAGTACGGAGGAAGCCAGTCAGTCCGGTACCTAGCTCATCCAGGTCTGCCCGGACCGTGAGCGAGAGAGGCCCCCTCTCTCTTACAACAACATCTGGTACAGATGTTGTTGTATTTCACGTTCGTTAGTCGGAGCATACGTCCACCTGCTCGGGATGCTCCGTCGCATGGACAGTCCGATGTGGCATGTCTATTGGCTTCCTCATCCTCACGCCAGCACACACGACCGCACCTTGGCTATGTGACCGCAGATATCCAGCCTGCTTCGCCGACCAGGGAGTCCACATCGACCAGTTCACGCCATCCGCTAGCCAAGGACACAAGGCCTTTCCAGTCGGGACGTTTGCATATGATAAGTATGCAGGAATTAACATCCCAGGAGCTTCCAGTGGATAATTTACGTAAGACCGTGGCTCCACAGGCCTCCGTGACGGACTTGCTATCACAGATAGCTCAATTCATCGCAGCATCCCAGCAGCTGTCAGATACTTTTTCAGTAAAGAAACTGTCTGAGCAAGCTGGGTCAGTTCGCTCCCCTGCAGAGTCAGAAAGGGATGACTGAGGTTCTTATGTGGTCCAGGCGGATGGTAAAAGGGAATCAGCACAGCTGAAATTTTCCCTTCCCGGACAACTTAAGGTGGCCATAGATTCATCTGGCATCACCTTTTAGAAGTTGTTTCTCCGGACCAAAAATTGCTGCGTTACCGGATAAGTAACTGAAAGCGTCACTGGACACAGACTTTTCGACCGGATTAGGGACACTGTCCCTCAGTTTCCGACCAAGTCCAGAAATGTCACACGGACATTAAACAATATGTATGACGCTATATTCAAGCTAGCCTCTAAGACTGGCAAATTCAGTTTCTTATCGCCTAGCGCTATATAGCTGCCTTTCATCAATGCTAGTCATAAATTTGAAATGGCAGGATAAGGCGGGCCGAGAGTTCCTCTGCATTTGGACGACCAGGCTGAAGACCTGGAATTGTCATTGCCGGCGTCCATGTCTATCAACTCCAGTATACTGGAGATGACAATCTCGTCTAATAGAATTTAGATGCATTATCTTACGCAGATCACCTTACCAGAGCGTTATCATTACGTCTCGAAGGGAAAGAATTCCAGGATGTTACAACTTCATTAAGAGTTCTTCCGAGGGCTATAGCATATTCTACGTATAACTCCGCCCTTTCAGTGGCAGCATGGAGTTAGTCAGATGTGATGCTGCCCTGGCTTCATCCACAAGAGTGGATAGTAAGGTGAAAAACTCTCTTCTAGTCGCTCCGGTCTCAGGAGAGCTTCTCTTCGACGTGAAGCTTTCTACAATCAATAATCAGATTACTAAGCAAGCTTCGGATTTTCTGCTTTTAATTCCACTTTAAAAAAGTCGGACTCAGCAGGGAGGAGTCATGCACTTACTTCAGGGGCGAATACGTCCAAAGGAAGTTCCTACAGAGGATCTGCCTCTATGTCTTACCCCGGAGACCATTGAGTAGCGACTCACATAGGGGTCGTAATGGTGGCCAAGAGAACCGGTCAGACGCCCCTAGGTCGACTGGGCGAGGTGTGGGTCGTGGAGGATGTGGTTTCTCCTCACGCAATTCTCGCAGGGCCAGGTGGTGATGGTCTAAACCTCTATTACGTTCCAGTGGATGGAAGGCTGTCAAGATTCTTAACCATTGGTTGTCAATTACGAACGATCCATGGGTGCAAGGGGTTATATCCGAAGGTCTAAACTGTCCTTCAAGGAAAAACCTCTGTTATCTTGAAGTCCACTCTGGTCTCAGCTTCCGTTAAACGTTCAGAAGAGAGATTCGCTTCAATCAGAAGTTCAATCTCTTCTGGACAAGAATGCAAGAGATGTTGTAGAAAACCAGGAATCTCCAGTTTTCTGCAGTCACCTGTTCCTGGTTCCAAGATCAGACGGTTCGTTTCGTCCACTTATAGATCTGAGTTGGATAAACAAGCGGATTGTGGCTTCAAAATTTTATATGGAGACCATCCGATTGGTCAGAGCGAGCACTCGAGTGAACGATTATGCTGTGAGTATAGGTCTCAAGGTTGTGTACTTGTACGTCATGGTACAACCAGCGTTTAGAAAGTACCTTCGCTTCGCTGTCCCAGGAGTGTTTTCAGTTCCGAGCACTGATGCTCTGGTCTGAATCTAGCGCCCTGGGTTTTCACTTGAATAAAGTTCTCGGTAATGACTCATTTCCAAGCTCATTCGTCTGTGGTAAGTCGGCCCACTTGGACGACATTCTTCAGGGTTGCGGCAGCAAGTTAACGCTTCAGAACGATGTTCAGAGTCTGCTTCATTTGCTCCGACGTCTCGGTTTCATAGTAAACGCAAAGAAGTCGGATAATGTGCCGTCCAAATCATTCACCCATGTGGGAATGAGCTTAGAGATGCACAACAATCTTGTTTGTCTGCCGTTAACCAGAGCAATATTAGTCAGTTGTTACACTCGCTTTTGTCTTCACTCAGAAGTAGTAACAGTGAGAGAATTCATGAGATTGACACGTTTGTGCGGAGCCGCCGCAGATTTTATTCAGATGGGGCGGCTACGTACTCGGCCACTCCAAATCTTTCTGACTCAGAATTGGAGTGTGAAGATTCATTCACTCGATACGAACACCGTCTTGTTGAATCAACTGAAACAAGAGATTCAGACTTGGGCAGATATTCAGTGGTTAACTCAGGGAGTTCCACTGCAATCGCCGGATCCGAGTTTTACGATTATGACGATGCTAGTCAACAGGTTGGGATGCAACATTGAACCCAACAGATTCGAAGTGCCAGGGTCTTTGGGATCCGCAGTTCCTAAACAAGCACATAAACATCAAAGAAATGATGTCAATTTGGCTTGCGCTTTGTCATTGGATGAACATTATTCGGAATTCCCATGTGAAAATTTTGTCCGACAATTCGACGGTTGTGGCGTATATTCGGAACCAGGGAGGCACTCCTTCCATTCTGTTATTCAACTTAACGGAAAGAATCCTTCTGTTTGTCCTAGAGCATCAAGTTCTCCTATCGGTCCATCATATTCCGGGTCGTCTGAACGTTTTGGCAGACTCCCTTTCTCAGAGGGTCGCTTGTTGCCGTCGGAATGGACTCTCAACAAACGAGTATTCAATCAGATTTGCTACCAATGGGAGCATCCGATGATAGACTTATTTGCGACGCATCTCAACAATCAGTTGCAGACGTATGTGTAGCCGTGTCCAGATCCTTGAGCGTTTGCAGTAGACGCTCTCTCGATCTCTTGGGACGGATTGATAGGATACGCGTATCTTCCAGCGCTATTGATTCAGCAGATATTGCTCAAGATAAAGCAATCTCACTGCAAAATTCTGTTGGTAGCATCTCTGTCACCCCAGAGACCATGGATAATCTACTTAGGTGTCTGTTGTGGGACATGCCGCGGAAGCTTCCTCCACGGGAGGATCTTCTTTCGCAGGGGAAATCGTGCACACTGCATCACAACCCGCAAGGTCTCCACCTTCACGTATTTCCGTTGTGCGGTCCTTCTTGCATGGCATAATTATGCTGCTAAGTGGAAGGTTTTTCTCACGGTGGTGTAGGGATCATTCTGTTATACCTATGCACATCATGATAGTTTACAGATGGATCTAATATCTCTTTATCTAAGTTAGTGAAAAACTTTTCGATAAATAGACCTAGAACCCTTAGATTAATTCCTAAGTGGAATTTAGCTTGGGTTCTTCTTAAGCTAAAAGAAGCGTCATTTGACCCTCTTGACACAGTGGACTTCAAATTCTTATCTTATAAGACAGCTTTTCTCTTAGCCTTCTCTTCGGCTAGAAGAGTTAGTGAGCTTCATGCACTATCTGTTGATGATTCTCACTATCGTAGTGTAGGTAATACTTTTACATTGACTATTAATGTTGGATTTTTGGCTAAGAATCAGGCTCCTAATAAGTATCCGGAATCTATTGTTTTTAAGGCTCTCCCATCTTCAGACGGGCATAGGCCTTTACTCTGTCCTGTTAGAGGTATATGTATTTACAAACGTTGATCTGAATTTATCAGAAAGGGATGTAAACGTTTCTTTCTGTCTCTGCTGCCTAATAGAAGGGACATTACGGTCCATTCTATTGCAAGGTGGATTCAATTAACTATCCGCACAGCTTATGAAAAATTATCTTCAACTCAGCAGTCTGTGCTTAAGATTTCGGCGCATGAAGTAAGAGCTCTATCTACATCTTCGGCTTATGCTAATAGTGTTGCTATTACAGATTTGATGAAGGCTGCATATTGGTCTCAGCCTTCCACATTCACAAATTTTTATCTTAGAAATATTGATTCCATTTCTGGAGACCTGCATTGTTTTGGTCTGTTATCTCTTCCTCAGAATGTCGTCCATTAAACAGTTGCAACTATAGTTATGCAGGCTTTCTGTTCCGGCAGTGATTCTGTCCTGCTGCCCTCTTCGCTCTGGGGTATTTGACCCAAGGCAAGGGGAAGGGGGGGGGGGGGATGGTGTTCCCTTAGGTCACCTGCTTTGTAGTGAAAAGCAAGGGAATACCTCCTCTGGAGTCAGTAATTCCGAGGCGGTGCCGGGATGGTTTTAAAGTTTAAAAGCTAATATTTAACTCATTCATGTAATTTTTTTAAAGTGTAGCTCGGTGTGAAGCAATTGTATATGTCACTTGTCATACGAGCGTTAATATACAATCCTCGGACACTTTTAATGAGTATAAAGAGTCTCATTCTCTGGATTTCCTTTATTTATTGGCTTTCTTTTTAAAAAAATTAGTATAACGGGTTATACTGGATGTTAATAGAGATCATTGATGTTATTGTGCTCAATTACAGAATGGTATTGTGTCTTTCTTTTTTGATACAAATAAGAAAGATACATGTAAAGCCTGTTTCTCCTTTTCTCCTTGAGGGCTAATTCTGTTTACATGTATTTGAGCCTATTGGATTTTCCTTTATGTCCTAGGCCCTCCAGCCTTTTTTCTCTACAGCTAAGTCTGGGTCATTGGTACAGTATAAAAATGTTAAAAAATTTATAGTAATTCAGATATTTTTTATACTTACCAATGACCCAGACGGGGATGGCCCTTTCATGAGTTGGGAACTCATACCTCCCCGCTGATTACATAACGCTTACCAGGCACTGGTTGTAAGAATGACTTTTGGCGCCAATTTCGAGACTTCCTTGACACTGCGCATGCGCAGTGGATAAAAGTATGGAGGACCACATAGGACATTGAAATTTCAGATTTTGATGCAACTTTTGGGGATTGGGGGGCAAAATTTGTGTTTGGCCCTAGAATTTAAGGAGTTAGCACCAGCAGCTAAGTCTGGATCATTGGTAAGTATAAAAAATATATAAATTACTATAAATTTTTTAACATTTTCAAGTTAAGCTTGTGTCAGACACTTTCATTTTTTGGTTTCAGGACATTTTGCTTGAACGATTGCTTCTACTTTATCAGGATTAGGTTTCATTTCACCTTTTCCAATACAAAATCCCCAAAATTCAAGAGATTTGAATCCTATCAAACACTTACTTGGTTTTGCTAATCAATTTACCTGTCCTAGTCTACTAAATAGTTCCCTCCATGCATGTGTTGATATGAGCTAACCATGAAGTGGTGTGAACCAGAATATCATCAATGGAATTTTCGACATCTGACATGCCTTCCAGAAGTTTTCTCATCATGTGGGAAAATGGTGCAGCTGCTGTGACCCAAATGAACGGTAACTTCCAGAACTGAAATAAACCCACTGGGGTACAAAATGCTGTCATAGGTTCACTACTTTCTGATAATCTTCCAGTATCCCTTGGTAAAATCAATTTTACCAAAATATTTACCTATTCCTAATCTTGAAAATGTTTCTTCTTGGTTTGAAATTGGTTCAGAAATTATTTATTTATTAGGGTTTAACAACACTTTAACAGCTTAGGTCATATCATGTCGGTGACCATTTTACAGGTGGAGGAAGCCGGAATACCCGGATATCACACTAAGCAATGACGATCAGCTACCAGCTCCCCAGTATCGTAACTCTGCACTGCAGCATAGGCAGGGTTGGTTGACGTGCAGTATGCCTTATTACACAGTATTATCGTGCCCCATGTGGACAATCGGGTGAAGTGCCTTGCTCAAGGACACAACGCCAGAGTCCAAATCGATCACTCAGACGGTCTCCCATCCAAGGACTAACCGAGCTCGATGTTGCTTAACTTCGACGATCTGGCGAGAACTAATTGGTTCTGAATCATAGACAGTTATTTTATTCAAATTCCTGAAATCGATACAAAATCTCACTGCTTGCTCACTTTTAGCTCAACTTGACAAGTATGAACTATTGGGATGGGTTGCGATCCATCGTCCGTAAGTACGTACTTTGGCTTTGGGGCAATGTCTAGATGAGAGCTATCGTTTTTTTTCGAATTTCGTTGAAAAACATGGCCACCAGAGGCCATGTTGGACTTGGATATAAATTGTCCAACAATTCCTTTAGCACACCCTACAGGTTGCTGTCTCACCTGGTCTGTCCCAAATTTCTTATGTAGCTTTGGGGCTATGTCTAAATAGGAGCTATCAATTTTTTCCGAATTTTGTTAAATTTCGTTTGGCATATAAATTGTCAGCAATTCAATTACCGTACTGACTCGTGTCGAAGCCCATACTCGTGCCAAAGCCCACCCCCCACTTTTTATGTGTACCCATACCATGTATGGTACACATAATGCCGGCATCCGGGGTGACCATCCATCGTTCGTCCATCCTTTGTCCGTTCGTCTGTCCGTCCGTCCGGCATCCATATCCATTTCTTTGGCATTCGATAACTTGAAAAGTATTGCTTGGATTGTCAAGTTACTTTATATTTGTGTTCAGGTTACTGATGTGCCGAGCTGTATAGTTTTTGGTGTAAACCGAATAATTTCGTCCTGAGATATTAACCCTTTATCCTTCAAATTGAAAATTCCTCCAATCCCTTTGGCATTCGATAACTTGGAAAATATTGCTTGGATTGTCTAGTTACTTTATATTTGTGTTCAGGTTACTGATTTGCCGAGCTGTATAGTTTTTGGTGTAAATCTAATGATTTGATCCCGAGATATTAACCCTTTATCCTTCAAATTGAAAATTCCTCCAATCCCTTTGGCATTCGATAACTTGAAAAATGTTGCATGGATTGTCAAGTTACTTTATATTTTTGTTCAGGTTACTGATGTGCTGAGCTGTAAAGTTTTTGGTGTAAATCTGATAATTTGATCTGGAGATATTAACCCCCTTTATCCTTCAAATTGAAAATTCCTCCAATCCCTTTGGCATGAGATAACTCAAAAAATATCAATCCGATTGTCATGTTACTTTAATTATATATTTATTCAGGTTACTGATGTGCTGTGCTGTATAGTTTTTTATGTAAATCTGATAATTTGCTCCGGAGATATTAACCCTTTATCCATCAAATTTGACACTCCTCCAATTCATTTCTATATGTACCCATACCTTGTATGGTGTACATAATGTCGACATTCATGGTGGCCCTCCGTCATACAGCTTTCTACTAGTTGCACGTATGGGTACACATCTGATGATTTCATCGGCCTATTTTTCAGATTTGTGAACCAGGGAGCCCTACTCGAGTCAAAGCCCACCCCCAAGTTTCAAATTGGACGAAAATTGTTTGAGACAAGACATCAAACTTACAGGCATCAAATGGAAAAACAGGTGACTTGTTGCAACTCTGTACTTACCAAATAGAACTGTAATACTGTATTATGCATATTTTTTGGAGTTGAGGTTTTTGTGTTGTTAAATTCGTCTTTTGTGTAATACATTATGTCTGTGTTCAGTGTAATAAGTCTTTATTAAAAAATTATATATCACAAGCAAAATTGACTTCTTTATTTTTTTGTCGACCTCGTTTTGGAAGCTGTCACTTGTTCAAATGAGTGTGCAGGCTGCTGTCAATAGTTGTCTGAAACACGCCCACAACATATAGTTTTCACAGTTTTCACAGTGGTTGAATATCATCAGAAAGATACTGATTGAACACTGCCACTTTCGAGCGGTGCACAACTCATTGTGAAAGAACACTGCCACTTTTGAGTGCACAACTCATTGTGAAAAACGGGTGTTCAGAAATTAATGAGAAAGTAAAAATTAAAAATAAAAAATAATTACAACTCTGGTATTTGAGAATTATATAACGATATAACCAGGGATATGATTTATGACTTATTGGTTCAATAAAACATGCTCATTTATCATTTCATCATGCTCTGCAACATGTGAAGTTATGACTTTCAGTGTAAAATCAATTTTTTGAATCTTGCCAAGGGAGGCAACTATTTTGTTATTCATATTCCGCTGTGTAAATTTTATCTGGTCTTCATATTATGATTTTTTTTATTGATTTTGTGTGAGGCTATATTTTGTTTTATTCATAATAAGTGTACATATTTTAAGTGTACATATTTAAAAAACAGCTATATTTAAACAGACTATGTTTGTCTCTTTTCAAGGGGGTGGTTTGCAGTGTTGATTGACATATTTACGTCCATTTCTGGCTTCGAGAATAACCTGTAAAAAAGAAAATGAAAACAACACCGCATGGTTTTCTGTTTGTTTTATTCATTAAATTGAGGATTAAAACCCGAAATCTGAAAATGAAACGTATGTACGAGATAATTATGAGAATTTTTAAAGCAAATTCTATAAAATTGGTAGGCGGTTTCCAAAGAAACGTAACGTACCCAGTGGATACTTACTTGTTTTACATCGTCAATTTCCAACGCATCCCAACGCGACTTGCAAGCACTATTACTCGTCTCGAAGCCCCCCCCCCCCCCCCCCCCCCCTCCCCACACACTTTGCAATTTGCAATTTATCCACTGCAAGCACCCCTGGGCTTCGACACAAGTCAGTACGGTAGCACACTCCACAGGCCACATCTCTCACCCAATCTTTTTCAAATTTAATTTCATATGTAGCTTTGATGTAAATATTTCTGAATTTCAGTTAAAAATATGGCTGCCAGCAGCCATCTTGGATTGGCATTTGAATTGTCAACAATTCCATTAGCACATTCTGCAGGCCTCATCTCTCACCCAATCTTTTTCAATTTTCATATGTAATTTTGGTGTGATGTCTAGTTTTTCTTAACGAGAACAACCATTGACGAATATGGGGATTCAGATGGCTCAATTACTTGCATTTTCTTAGTGTTCTGTCTAATGAAATCCGTAGTTACCAGTGGTAATGGAAATTGTTTGGTATATAGGTGTTTGGTTGGAGTAAGATTGATAACAAAAGTTTAACCACCTCTTGTTCAGTATCATTCAAATCTAAACTTATAATTGCTTTCACTTCATGAGCACAATCAGTACCTTGATAATCAGGATATTCCCCAAACTGAATGTCATTATAAGAACTATCTCCATCTACATCACTATCATAGTCAATTACTCCAATACAATCTTACTGTTGTTATTGTATTGTAACTTGGTCACTTGCCAGTGGTAACAGATATTGTTTGTTAACCCCATGTCATTTCTAGAGATATAGAGGATATTCACGAAAATTTGATGAATACCGAAAATATCTCGTGAGTGGCTACAAAGAAATATGAGGATCTTCACGAGCGACGCATCAAATTTTCGTGAATTTTCTTTTTATTTAATGGTCTACGACTACAAACTCTCCAATTTGTGGCCTTTATTTGCCATTAAGGCACAAAATTTATGTGCCGAACCGGCGTCCATACAAAAATTACAACAACCAAACTCCAACCATTGGAATGTGTGAATATCCGCACAAAATGTAGTCCCGTCTTATTTCTCCCCTAACTTTACGATTTACCAAGGCTGGCGAATTGAAATAATCGCAATGTGTTTCGAAGAAATAGAACAATAACAAAAAACACCACTTTCTTATTTTCAATAACACAAGACACGTCATTTTATTTTTTTTGAACTCAATGCACTGAAGACGTGTGAAGTTGAACTGAAGAAATTTGAAAGTGATTTCGGCTTTTCGCTGGAAGGTGAATGAGAAAGTCAAACTTTGAAACCGCTGATTTAATGAATTGATTTAGTCACTGTCACTATCAATTATTCGAATTCGTTTGTATTTGGGACTCTGGAATTCATTACTGATGTGCTGACTCGTTTAAAGTACATGTGATTCGTCATCCGAACCTACGATGAAATATCGATTTCTAAATATCATTTTGATATTTCGTTTTGCCGACCGACAGGGGAATATGACTTAATTTTTCAGCGTGAATTGATGCCTGAGCATTAAATAAATATCTTTTCACAAATTGCATGATAGGTTTTTATTTTACCCTTAACATTCAATCTGTAATCAAAGTTTCCCAGTTTTTCAATTACCAGATATGGTTCCTTCCACTGCTTTATTAACTTGTTGGAATCGGTGGGTAATACAGTGGAACCCTGTTAATTGAATAGCCACTTTGCCAATGAAAATTATTCAATTAACAGGATTATTCAATTAACAGGGATTGTGTTACTTTTCTGTATTCTAGAGATAAACTTAGCATTTGATCTATTATATCTTGTTTGGCAGAGCTCCACGAGCTCTGTCAAAGAAGATTAATAGATTAAATGCCTGTATTCGATGCACTAAGGCCACATTGGTCTATAAACAAAGGAAAACTTGGGCGAATCAGGATAATTTCTCTACAAGATACAAGATTTTTATTCAATTAACAGGAGTTTACTCTATAACGTATATTCAATTAACAGGTCAAATTCATATTGAAAGTATGGTAAATGGTTTTGTGTTGGGAAATTATATTCAGTTAACAGGGATATACAATTAAGAGATATCCAAATAAGTGGGGTCCACTGTAAAACCAGAACATTATCATTAACCTTAAATTGTCTGTCTTTTTTACTTTAATGGTCATAAAACTTTTTATATTTCCTACCAGAGTGTTCTAATTTCTTCCTTGCCATTTCCAAAGTTTCCTTTATACAAGAAGCTCTGTCAAACAAGATTAATAGATTAAATGCCTGTATTCGATGCACTAAGGCCACATTGGTCTATAAACAAAGGAAAACTCGGGCGAATCAGGATAATTTCTCTACAGGATACAAGATTTTTATTCAATTAACAGGAGTTTACTCTATAACGTATATTCAATTAACAGGTCAAATTCATATTGAAAGTATGGTAAATGGTTTTGTGTTGGGAAATTATATTCAGTTAACAGGGATATACAATTAAGAGATATCCAAATAAGTGGGGTCCACTGTAAAACCAGAACATTATCATTAACCTTAAATTGTCTGTCTTTTTTACTTTAATGGTCATAAAACTTTTTATATTTCCTACCAGAGTGTTCTAATTTCTTCCTTGCCATTTCCAAAGTTTCCTTTATACAAGAAGCTCTGTCAAACAAGATTAATAGATTAAATGCCTGTATTCGATGCACTAAGGCCACATTGGTCTATAAACAAAGGAAAACTCGGGCGAATCAGGATAATTTCTCTACAGGATACAAGGTTTTTATTCAATTAACAGGAGTTTACTCTATAACGTATATTCAGTTAACAGGTCAAATTCATATTGAAAGTATGGTAAATGCTTTGGGTTGGGAAATTATATTCAGTTAACAGGGATATACAATTAAGAGATATCCAAATAAGTGGGGTCCACTGTAAAACCAGAACATTATCATTAACCTTAAATTGTCTGTCTTTTTTACTTTTATGGTCATAAAACTTTTTATATTTCCTACCAGAGTGTTCTAATTTCTTCCTTGCCATTTCCAAAGTTTCCTTTATACAATCTCTCAACTATGGCAAGCAGTGCTGTCGATTTGAGGAACACTATCATTCTCGTGCTTCTAAATTGGAAACAAGAGGCTCTCTTTTTCATGCTTCTCTTATTTTCGAGAAAATAAATTAAATTACCAGGCAAAGATTCAAAATTCCATTATGCTGATTAAATCCCACAAATGAGGTGTGATCAGTCAGCATTTTTTGTTTGTAATCTAGGCGCACTGGAGACCTTGGAACACTTTTTACCTGTCTTTGATTTTGGCCCGAGATTTCTTCAAAATAGGCTCGAGTTGTCTTAAACTCTGGTCCGAGTTGTGTTCAAAACAGGTCTGGCTGGTCTTGAGCCAAGTGGTCTTTGGTCCGAGTTGTCTGTAATTCGTATGCACATACACCATAACTGCACCTCCTGTGATGCAGGGCTACACCATCTTCGAGGGTTAAGAACTCAAGATATAAATATTATGTGTATCTGAATTTATTCTTAGTTTCTTTCTGGGATTTTCTGTGTACTGAAAGTGACAGGGACGTTTTACCCACTTCATCATTGCCATTGAACAGTCATTAATATTCATAAGTTCAGAGTTTACAATGGCAAGTGTTCATGGAAAGGTTGAACAACGTGTTTCCCGGTTTTATCACTTTCTCGGATAGATAGAATAAATAAAAACAAACACTCCCTAAAATGATTATTTAAGTTTTCCTACTTGCATTTTTGGTGTAAAGATTCAAGTTTTGGGGGAGGAGAATGTGTATGGTCAATGTCGCTCAGCCGGCCTTGTGAGCTCTCTGACTGGCCACCTAACCCTATAACAAATCAACAATCGTCAAGAATATTAATCGATTGACGGACACAAAGACATTAAAAAGGGCAATGCTCCGTATAAGCCAGAATGTTCATAGTTTGATTGGTGTATTTTGGGCGATTGCTGTAGTGGACAGAAATTTACAGAAAACCATGAAGAAGGTTTTCCAGGAAAATCTTGGTTCGTTTTTTTTTCGGTTTCCAGAAAAAAAACGAAAAACCGAAAACTGCCAGTCTCTACTTATAGTCGACCACATCCTAGCTACCCGACTTCAGATATTCAGCCAGCTGCACGAAGAAGGGACCACTCTTTGCCCATGAAGTCAGACCATCCAGTAGCTAGGGAGACGAGACCTTGATCATCAGGACATTCAGAGAAGAGATCCATCTCCGACATGTCGTCCCAGGAGCAGCAAGCAGCTAAGAAACAGAAGACAGCTGCTCCTCAGGCCTCTATGACGGACTTGCTGTTGCAGATTTCGCAGTTGATCGCAACATCCCAGCAAGTGCAAGAGCAGTCTCCCTCAGACTCAGAACCTGAGCTGTCGGACAGTGCTGGGTCGGTCCAGTCGTCTGTTCACGCATATGCAATGGACTAAGATTCGCAACTGATTCTGTCGGATGGTGAAAAGGATAAGGAAGAGGATTACCCTTCCCTTTCGGAATAGCACATGGTTGCGATGGACTTCAACCTACTACCTTGAATTTGTTCCGCCGAATCAGAATGCTGCAGCAACAAGAGAGAAACCACTGGCGTTGTTGGATGCCGACTTTATACAGAGAAAGGAAGAAGTTCTTTCTTTTTTGGTTCAGTCTATGCAGGTGTTGCAGGCCTTCAGCCATGTTGACGACGCCGTATTCAACCTCTCGAGTGCGAGGAAAAAAGGTGGTTCCTTATCTTCATCTTCCATAAACATACCGTTTCTTGGACCACGTTCATTTAAAATGGTTGGAGAAGGTTTTCAGAGAGCTCCTCTGCATTTGGATGAGCAGGCCGGGGATCTAGATGTATCCTTACCTGTATCATTCACTATTTGCTCAGTCATAATAGAAATGGCAATTTCATCAAATAGAGCAAATTTGGACACAATGTCCTACACAGGTCACCTTACCAGCGCTATGGCACAACATCTCAATGGGAAGGAATTTGAGGATGTTCGTTACGTACCTCTCTTAGAGTTCTTTCCAGGGCAATTATGTATACCACATATAACTCTTCCCTAACATTGGCTAATCTGGAGTTAATCAGACGTGATGCTGCTCTTGCATCGTCATCACTTGATTGCTCCGGTCTCCGGACATACTATTTTTGACGACTAGCTTTCGTTAGTCTATGAACAGGCTACTAAGAAAACGTCAAGTGCTCTGCCATTGAAGTCGGCGTTTCAGCAACCTGCTTCAGCAGACAAGAGTAAAGGAGGACATTCCAAGTCTAAAACGTCAAAAGCGTACAAGAAACCCTCTTACAATTACTCTGGAGGACGTCAATATAGTGACTCGGGAAAGGGACGTAGGTCTGATCGGGACTATCGGTCAGATGCCCCTAGGCTGATGGGATGAGGTTCTTCGCGGGGAGGACATGGTTCCTCCTCCCGTAAGCCTCGCAGGTCATACTGGTGACGTTCAAGACCTCTAATGCTGGCCAGTTGGTGGAAGGTTATCAAACTTCGCGAGAAACTGGATAGCAATCATGGAAGATCAGTGGGTGAGAAGTGTAGTTGCGGACGGCGTATGGCAATCATTCCAAACGAATTCCCCACTAAAAAGATGTCCGCGTTGGACAACTCTTCTGTCAGATCCTTTAAAAAGAGAGTCTCTCCTAGCGGAGGTACAGGCTCTCTTATTAAAGGAAGCAATAGAGGTCGTCGAGAATGAAGATTCTCAGGGTTTTTACAGTTACCTGTTCCTCGTACCGAAGCCAGATGGCTTATCGTGGCTCCAAAATTCTATATGGAGACCATTCGGTTGGTCGGTCGGTATGAGCGAGCAATCGAGTGAACGACTATGCAGCAAGCATAGATCTAAAGGATGCGTACTTTCATGTCCTGGTACATCCGGCATTCAGAAAGTACCTGTGGTTTGCCGTACAAAGGAAGTTTCATCAGTTCAGAGCAATGTGCTTTGGTCTGAACCTAGCTCCCTGGGCATTCACTCGAATAATGAACTCGGTAATGTCATACTTCCGAGCTCATTTGTTTGCGGTAACGTTGGCTTACTTGGACGACATTCTGCAGAAATACGGCAACAGAATTATTCTTCAGAACAATGTTCAGAGTCTGCTTCTATTATTTCGACGTCTCGGTTTCATCGTAAACGAGAAAAAGTCAGATCTAGCTCCGTCCAAGTTATTCACTCACTTGGGGATGAGCTTCGAGACTCACAACAATCTGGTTTGTCTGCCGTTACCTAGAGCGATATTAGTCAGTTGTTATGCTCGCTTTTGTCTACACTCAGATGCATTAACAGCGAGGGAATTCATGCGACTGATGGGGCTGCGCGGAGTGGCTGCAGATCTTATTCCAATGGGCCACCTACGCTCACGTCCCCTCCAGATATTCTTTACTCAGAACTGGAGTGTGAAGACACATTCATTCGAAACAAGTATTGTCTTAACGGACCTAGTAAAACAAAAGATTCAGATTTGGGCAGATCTTCAGTGGTGAACTGAGGGAGTTCCGCTGCAACTGCCAGATCCGGCTTTCACGATTATGACGGATGCGAGTCAGACAGGTGTTGGAGGGGCCACCCTAAGTCCCGCAGACTTGAAGTGTCAGGGTCGCTGGGACCCGCGGTTCCTACAGAAGCACATAGACATCAATAGATGATGTCAATATGGCTAGCTCTTCAACATTGTATCCACATAATAGTAAACGTCCATGTTCAAATTTTGTTGGACAATTCGACAGTAGTAGCTTACATCAGGAACCAAGGCGGCACTCATTCAATTCCATTATGCGAATTAATGGAGAGGATTCTTCTATACGTCATGAATCCTCATGTTCATTTTTCTGTCCGTCATATACCGGGTTGTCTGAATGTACTAGCAGACTCACTCTCTCGGAAAGGTCGCCTGTTGCCATCGGAGTGGACTCTCCACAAGAGAGTATTCAGGCAGATTTGCTACCAGTAGGATCGTCCCATGCTAGATCTGTTTGCGACACACCTAAACAATCAGTTACTGACATTTCTGTTGCCATGCCCAGATCATAGAGCGTATGAAGTAGACGCTCTGTTGATCTCTTGGGACGGAATGATAGGATATGCGAATCCTCCAACTCCGTTGATTCAGCAGATTCTGTTAAAGATCAAACAATCTCATTGTAAAAGTCTGCTAGTAGCACCTCTGTCATCACAGAAACCTTGGATCAATCTTCTCAGGTGTCTGTTATGGGACATTCCTCAGAAGCTACCTCCACGAGAGGACCTTCTTTTTCAGGTGAAGTCTTGCGCACTACATCTCATCCCGGAAGGTCTCAACCTTCACATATTTCTGTTGTGCAGTCCTTCTTGTACGGAAAACAGTTTACAGGATGCACAGTGGATGCAATTTCTAACTGCAGGTGTTCCTCCTCTACATTGAACTACGCAGCAAAGTGGAGGATTTTCTTCCGCTGGTGTCAGGATCAGGCGATAGATGTTTATGATCCGTCCATACCAAATATTGCCAATTTCTTGGTCTACTTGTTTGATGTTCTCAAACTGCAGCCTCTCACTATTAAGGGCTATAGGTCTATGTTATCAGACACTTACGCTCTTCATGATAACTTGGCTATTGGATCGAATGCTTCATTGTCCAAGCTGGTTAGAAATTTCTCTATTAATAGACATAGAACCCTCAGATTAATTCCTAAGTGGAATTTGGCTTGAGTTCTGTTGAAGCTCAAAGTAGTTCAGTTTGAGCCTTTGGATGTAAAAGAGTTCAGATTCTTGACCTATAAAATGGCATTTCTCTTAGCTTTTGCATCTGCTAGAAGAGTCAATAAACTTCATGCTTTATCTGTTGATGAATCTCACTACTGTAGTGTGGGTAATACCATTGCCCTCACTCAGGAATGTGGCGACAGGGGGGGGGATGTGTGTGTGTGTGTGTGGGGGGGGGGGGGGGGGTCCCCCTCCCAGCTAGGAGTATTTTTTTTCAATAGTTGGAAATTCCGAGGTCAAAAAGCAAATGGTTGGAAATTCAATAAATTAACATTGTTCGTGAAAAATATTAAAATTCCAACTAATGATGAGAAATTTTGATCTTTTATTTCCAACTGGAAACTTGAGTATCAAATTTCCTACTCTAAAATTGACATGGCCTCAAAATTTCGACTCCATCAATCCGGTAAATTTTCTGACCCAGACACATTATAAATGATGCTTTTTCCGTTTCAGGACAAGTGAAAATTTTCAGAAGGGTTCATAACCCTTTACCCAACGCAGACGATTTCAAAATTCATTATTTTAAATATCATTTTTTAGAATTTTTAAAAAAAATTTCAACAAAACCATATCATGTGACCCCTCTTTGGAACGAGCTCATGCATCACATGATATGGTTTTGTTGAAATGTTTCGAAAAATAATATTTTTTCAGCAGCTGTATTTGCAAATTATGCGGGCGAATGCAGGCGATTCGTTGAGTAAAGGGTTAAAAGATATCACCCAGCGCTGCAGTGCAACCACCTATCGAAACCACTCACAGTTGGAATTTACACTGGTGGCACCCCCCCCCCACCCCCCCCCCCCCCCCAGCTGAAATCCTCTAGCCACATCCCTGCCCTCACAACAGAAGTGGGTGTTTCTGGCTAAGAATCAGGTTCCAGACAAGCAGCTTGAGCCTATTATCATTAAGGCTCTGCCATCCTTGAATAACCGTAGACCTTTGCTGTGTCCAGTCAGGCTATGCGCATTTATAAACGTGGATCAGATTTTATTAGAAAAGAAAGAAAATGCTTCTTTCTTTCATTGATTCCTAACAGAAAGGATATTTCTGTTTATTCAGTTGCTAGATGGATTCAGTTGTCAAACTCCCTGTGGGAACCCCGGGAAGTAAGCAGCACTTGTTTACTGTGGTAAACCAGTTCTGCTTTACTAGTAAAATAGGACCCAGTCACCAATACTTGGGGTGAAAGTCCTCTAAAATGGGCAACATGTTGATCAACGATTGACTAAACTTGACTTCATCTCCATGTTGTGTCACGATTAGCCATGGTGCATAAATATGTGACTCTAACCACCAACAAACAAAACAAACAAACAGTTGGCAATACGCATTGCCTATAAAATCTATTTTCGGATCTACGTTCGGTTAATAAGATATCAGTGCACAAGGTTAAAGCTCTGTCTACTTCTTGGGCTTATTCTAACAGTATAGCCATTACTGATCTCATGAAGGCCGCATACTGGACACAGCCCTCTTCATTTACCAAGTTTTACCTGAGAAATTTAGAGTCCATCTCTGGTGACCTTAGATCTTTAGGTCCTCTTTCTGTTGCTCAGAATGTCGTCCATTAATGGTTACATCTGTAGTTATTTAGGTAGCCCGTTTCAGCATTGACGCTGTTCCGCTGCTCTCTTCGTTCTGAGGACATGTACCTCAGAACAAGGAGAAGGGAGGGGGGGAGGGGCACGTTTTTTTCCCTTATAATCACATGGCTGTATAGTGAAAAGCAAGGCAAGACCTTCTCCGGTGACAGTAGTCCTGAATCAGTGCTTCGATGGTTTTAATGTGTTGCTGGGGTGAAGCAATAATTATGTCACATTCATGTACTGTTTTTAACGTGTAGCTCACTGTGAAGCATTTGTATATGTCACATGTCAAGCGGGCGTTAATATACAATCCTCTGACACTTTTAAATGAGTAAAAAAAATCTCATTCTCTGGACTATCTTTATATATTGGTTTTTCTTCACCGAATTAGCATAACGGGTTATGCTGGCATTAAATGGAGAATTATATATTATGTAATATCAATTACATTGTTGGTGTAATACTTTTCTCTTTTCTCGTAAAGGAGAAAGACATATATAATTCCTATCTTCTATTCTCCTGAAGGAGATATCCTCAATTACTGAAGTAATTGAGAGTTTGGATTTTCCTTTATGTCCTAGGCCCTCCAGCCTTTTTACGATTCAGCTAGTCTGGGCCATTGGTTGTTGGAGAAAAATATTATAAATTTTTGAGTAATTTGTATATTTTTTATACATACCAATGGCCCAGACGGGTATAGCCCTCCCATGAGTGGGCACTCATATCTCCCTGCTGCTTATAACATTTAACAGGCAATTTGTAGAAAGAATGATGGTTGGCGCCAATTTCAGTGTCTTCCTGGATACTGCGCATGGGCAGATCTCAAAAGTATGGAGGACCAGACAGAACATCAATTTTTAGCTCAACTTTGGCAAAGCCAAATTTGAGCTTATGCCATGGCCCGTCGTCCGTTGTCCGTCTGTCCATCTGTCCGTCAACAATTGGATACGGCTCGGGCTAGAGGCCGTATTTATGAACCGATCTTTACGAAACTTCTTGAGTACCTTTGTTATGACCGTGGGACGAGAACGAGTGTTTTTGGGTGCAGTCCAAAATTCAAGATGGCTGCCAGCCACCATTTTGTACCGACGATGCAGAAATCTGTTTTTTGTACAGAACTTCCATATGAAAGCTCTGATTTGAATAATTTTTTGTATGAATGTTTAGTACCATGGGATACATCACATATAATACGGGTTTTTTTTCTCGTGCGTAAATTATGCAAATTAGACTAACTTTGATGTTCTTTGTTGTTACTTTCAGAACTGTAAGTGCAAATGCCAATACGGCTCAGGCTAGAGGCCGTATTTATGAACCGATCTTTATGAAACTCCTTGGGTACCTTTGTTATCACCGTGGGACGAGAACGAGGGTTTGGGGGTCTGGTCCGAAATTCGAGATGGCAGCCATTTTGTACAAAATTTGGTGCAATCAGATTTTTGCACAGAACTTCCATATGAAAGCGCTGATTTGAATAATTTTTTGTATGAATGTTTAGTACCATGAGATGCATCACATATAATACAGGTTTTATTCTCGTGCAGAAATTATGCAAATTAGATGAACTTTGATTTTTTCAGTGCTACTTACACACAGTAAGTACACATGTCAATACGGCTCGGGCTAGAGTCTGTATTTATGAACCGATCTTCACGAAACGTCTTGGGTACCTTTGTTATCACCTTGGGACGAGAATGAGTGTTTCTGGATGCGGTCTAAAATTCAAGATGGCTGCCAGTGGCCATTTTGTACCGAAATTAGGTCCAATCAGTTTTTTGTACACAACTTCTATACGGCTCAGGCTAGAGGCCGTATTTATGAACCGATCTTTACAAAACTTCTTGGGGACCTTTGTTATCACCGTGGGATGAGAACGAGTGTTTTGGGGTGTGGTCCGAAATTCAAGATGGCCACCAGCAGCCATTTTGTACCAAAATTAGTGCAATCAGTCTTTTGTACAGAACTTCTGTATGAAAGTTCTGATTTGAATAAATTTTTGTATGAATGTTTAGTAACATGGAATACATCACATATAGTACGGGTTTTTTTCTCGTGCAGAAATTATGCAAATTAGATGAACTTTGATTTATTCAGTGCTACTTATACACTGTAAGTACACATGTCAATATGGCTCGGGCTAGAGGCTGTATTTACGAACCGATCTTCACACCCTACAGGTTGCTGCTCTCACCTGGTCTGTCCCAAATTTCATATGTAGCTTTGGGGCAATGTCTAAATAGGAGCTATCAAGTTTTTCCGAATTTCGTTAAATTTTGTTAGGCATATAAATTGTCAACAATTCAATTAGCACACCCCTCAGGCTGCATCTCTTACCCAGCCTTTTTCAAATTTCATATGTAGCTTTGATGTTATGTCCAGATGGGAGCTATCAAATATTTCTGAATTCCGTTCAAAAATATGGCTGCCAGCAGCCATCTTGGATTGGCATTTGAATTGTCAACAATTCGATTAGCACATTCTGCAGGTCACATCTCTCACCCAATATTTTTCAAATTTCATATGCAGCTTTGGTATGATGTCAAAATAGGAGCTATTGAATTTCTCTGAATTTCTTTGAAAAATATGTCCATCACCACCCCTGCAGGAACCCTGGGAAGTGAAGCAGTGCTTGTTTACTGTGGTAAACAAGCTCTTTTTCACTAATAAAATATAAAATAGGATCCAGTCACGAATGCTTGAGGTGTGAGTCCTCTAAAATAGGCAACATGGGGTATAAATAATTGACTGACCTTGACTTTATCTCCATGTTTTGGTCATGATTAGCCATTGTGCAGAAGTTTGTAACCTTAAACACCAATAAATAAATGATTGTCAGCAGCCATCTTCGATTTGGTATTTAAATTGTCAACAATTCCATTAGCACACCCTACAGTCCATATCTCTCACCCGATTTTTTTCAAATTTCATACCTAGTTTTGGTGTGACATCTAAATGGGAGCTATGCTATCTTTCTGAATTTCATTGAAAAACATGGCCAGCAGTGGCCATCTTGGATTTGACATAAATTTTCAATAATTGCATTACCACAGCCCACAGGCCGCATATCCCTCACCCGCTCTTTTTCAGATTTCATATGTAGCTTTGGTGTAATGTCTTTTCTGTAGAAACTTGAGTGAATGACTTGGCATAACTGGATCTTTCTATTTAGCTCAATCCCATCTAGGACAAATTGAGCTGCAGTGTACATTGACACTTCAAAGTTTTTTTTTTGTTGGTGGGGAGGTGGTGGGAGGGGAAGCACAAGGGAGTTTTGAAATTTAACGTCGCACCCTGTGGGAAATTTACTGTTTGTTTGTTTCAATGAACTCTGCTCACGAGTGCCAGGACTGCGTATGGTCAGATTTAGTCAGATGTACATGTGATTGAGCTCAAGGAGAACTTTACTGATCACTTCCTGTACATTGTCCATCCATCCATCTCTGGCTATACATCTGTCTCTCCTCAAAAACTACTGGATTGAATTGAACCAAATATGGTATCCATGTTCCACATTATGTTATTTCCAGTTTGTTCAAATAACTCCTTTTTTTGTTGAAGGGGAGGTGAGTGTGGGGAAACACAAGAGAGTTCTGAAATTAAACATCACACCCTATGGAAAATTTACTATTTGTTTGAATGAATTCTGCCCAGAGTGCCAGGACCGAGTATGGTCAGATTTAGTCAGATGTGCTTGTGATTGGATAAGATTTGCGTTGGTCTTAGGGCCCCTGGGGTCTCTTGTTCACTCAACCAAAGTTCAAGGAGAACTTCACTGATCACTTTCTGTCCATTGTCCATCTATCTATCTGTCTGCCCATCCATCCATTTGTTCATTGATCGATCTCTCCTCAAAAACTACTGGATTGAATTGAACCAAATGTGGTATGCATGTTCCAAATAATATGTCATTTCCAGTTTCTTCATTTCGAGTTGTCATGCCTACAGAGGGTGCAGTAAGGGTTTCGCTTCTGTTAGCACACCACTAAATTGCTCAAAATTAAAACAACTCTTCTTCTCCAGAACCCCCCCCCCCCCCCCCCCCCCCCCCCCCCCATCAGAAGCTTTTGATGTGTAGTATACAGCATCCTGGTGTTGGGGTGGGTGAGGGGAACAGGATGTGGGGGTGTGTTCAGATTTAAGGTGGTCAGATTAAGTCCCTGTGTTTATAATTCATTAATAATAATAATATACACATTTATATAGCGCCAGAATTATAGTTCAGAAGATATGGAACCATATTCTAAGGCGCTGTACATGTTACTGAGCTCGTCCAAATATATAATCGGAATATATACAGTATCTTACAGTCCAGAACATCACTTATAGGCTTTTTGAAACAGGTATATTTTGAGATCTTTCTTGAAAAGGTTGACATTTGACAGTCTGGTAAAGTATTCCACAAGTGAGGGCCAGCAAATGAGAATGACCTATCTCCAAATGTCTCACACCTATATTTTGGAACATGTAGCAGCATTTTACCATTGGACCTCAGGTTGTATTGACACACATTCTTGGTATTAAGGAGTTCCTCTAAGTAGTCTGGTGACATGTTCTTTTGTGTCTTAAAAACTAAGACATTCATAATTATAAAATCAATTCTATTTCTGATCTTAGTGGAGTTTTGTATCAGATTTATTTTTATTTCACCTGACTGAAAGCCATGGTTATAGTAACCAGAAACACGGCTCAAATTGCTATGGCAACAATTGGCTTTTGGTAGTCAAATTTACCCATCCCCTGGGGTCAACCAAGGCAGGTGATAACAGTTCTACTGTGATTTTGAAATGACCGAACCTGTCGCATGTATTTTATTTGCAGATGTACAGGGTGATGCTCCAGAAGTAGAGGCTTCAAGTACATCAAATAACAACGGTATTTTTAATCTTTTTGGCACTCTATATCAGGTTGATTTGTAGCTCACATGTGTGAGAAATCAAATTGATAATCAAGCTAGTTATTGATCGATTGCCCCCAGATTTTTTTTCTGTTGAGGATGTCTACCACAATGTCTTTTCTTCCTGCATTAATCAACTCAAAATATATGACTGCCAATTTGTTTGTAAGGTCATGTGACTGAAAGTGAGGTTGAGCTATACCGATCACTAAAGTCAGGGTGAGCTTTATTGATCACTCTGTGATGGTCTCTGTGCATCCCCCTAGTTGTAGACAAAAAACAAAAAATGCCATATCTCCATCAGTTGAAGACCAATTGATAGAAAATTGATATTGGTCTGTATCAACAAGATAACAGGATGTAATGTTTTGGATTTGACTGCTATCAGAAATGGCTGCCAAATGCCAATTTGTACCAAAAATAAACACAAAATTCCAGAGTGATATTGATTTTGATTATTTGTGATACGGAAAACAACTAGCACAAGAAACATAATAATACATTCGCATACATTCACAAATTATGTAAATTTATTGCAATCTTAGTTACTATCCCCACCGAAAAAACAATTGGGATATAATATATATAATAATAGAACTGTGGGTTCGAATCCCACCTGCGGCAACCGCATTGTGTCCTTGGGCAAGGCACTTCACCCCCATTGCCCACGTGGGGGCACGGTGACGTTGTGTACTAAGGCGTACTGCACGTCGATGGTGCACCTGTCTTTAACCAATGCTAACCCTGCTTGTGTGGAGTTGGTATGTTGGGGAGCTGACAGTTGCTCGCCATTGCTCGGTGGTTCTCTCCGGGTAATCCGGCTTCCTCCACCCGTAAAACTGTCATGGTTAGCCATTGTGCAGAAATATGTGACCTTAAACACCAATAAATAAATAAATAAATAATAGAACCGTGGTTCTGTTCACCTGTAGTCGTAATTCATTTTGTATCTCTAATTAAGGTTTCACTTAACCAAGGGAAACCAAACTTTTCTTTTGTCATTTGTCATTTGGGTTGAGCATGATGAGAGGAAGAACCATATTTATTTCTGGGGTCCCTCTTCCAAAGGTGAACTTCACATTGTCCTTAATCTGAAGTTGTTTTCCACTTCATAACTTGAGATATGTGTGCTGTTACTGCATCAGAGTATTTTTATCTTCATTTTTGTGGGGTGGGTGGGTTTAGAGGTGATATTCAACCCTGGCAGTCACCTTCAGTTTAAACTTCTACAAACAAAATCACTCAGTTAATTCCAGGCCAATTGTTATGAAACTTGATAAAATCGTGCATATTGACAAGATGAAGAGGATCTCACATTTTGGATTTAAACAAGCCAAAATTGCTGCCATCATCCTTTTTTGTTCCAGTTTCAGATATTGCACTTCTTTAAACAAGATCTTCCATACGGTGATTTGAATTTTGATCAATTTTGGTATGAATTTTGATCAATTTTGGTATGAAAAACAACTAACAAACTATTAACATAGTATAAGGGTCTTTCTTGCATGGCTAAATTATGCAAATTAGCTTACCCCGGGAAGTGAAGCAGTGCCTGTTCATTGTGGTAAACAGGCTCTGTTTTACAGATAAAATAGGACCCAGTCACCAATGCTTGGGAGGTGAAAACCCTCTCTAAAATTGGCAATATGACTTATTAAGGCTCACCCCTGGTCTTGAGTTGATACTCATGTTGTGGTCATGATTAGCTATTGTGCAAAGATATATAACCTTAAACACCAATAAATAAATAAAAAATGCCGATAGGATCACCGATCAAATGTCAAGTTGTGACAGCACAAAAGTGGGTTTAATCATTATCAACTTATCGTCCGGAAACCATTTTTTTACAATTTACTATGTGAAGGGTTACTGTGACCTTGACCTTTGACCTAGTGAATCCAGAATAAATAGGGCTCTTTCTTGCCCCAATGACAACCTACCTATGAAGTCACTGTGACCTTGGCCTTTGACCTAACGAGTCCAAAATAAATAGGGGTCTTCCACTCACCTTGGCCAACCTACCTATGAAGTTTCATGAATGTGGGTCAAACCGTTATCAAGTTATCGTCCAGAAACCAATTGTTTATGATTTACTATGTTGAAGGTCACTGTGACCTTGACCTTTCACCTAGCAAGTCCAAAATAAATAGTGTTCTTCGTCTCGCTGATGCCAACCTACCTATTAAGTTTTATGAACGTGGGTCGAAACATTATCAAGTTATCATCTGGAAACCAATTGTTTACGATTTACTATGTTGACGGTCACTGTGACCTTGACCTTTCACCTAGCAGGTCCAAAATAAATAGGGTTCTTCCTCTCAATGATGCCAACCTAACTATGAAGTTTCATGAACATGGGTCAAACCATTATTATGTTATCATCCGGAAACCAATTGTTTTGATTTACTATGTTCAGGATCACTGTGACCTTGACCTTTGACCTAGTGAGTCCAAAATAAATAGGGTTCTTCCTCTCACGAAGGCCAACCTACATATGAAGTTTCATGAATGTGGGTTGAACCGTAGTCGTTATCATCCGGAAACCAATTGTTTACAATTTACTATGTTCAAGGTCACTGTGACCTTCGACCAAGCAAGTCCAAAATTAATAGGGTTCTTCCTCTCACCGATACCAACCTACCTATGAAGTTTCATTAACATGGGTTGAACCATTATCAAGTTTTCATCCGGAAACCAGTTGTTTATGCTCGCCCGCCCAACCGCCCGCCCACCATTCATCAAACTATAAGTCAAGTTTTAAAAAAATCATAACCTGTGAACCATTCACGATTGACTTTGACCACTGAAGGAACTCAAAGGTGATCATCACTTTACTGTTCCAGTCCAGCGTTCGGTGAAACTAAATCCAAATATTACTCTCGCTGATGAAGGAAACGGGCTGGGGCTGGATGATAATGCGAAAAAACAAAATTATCCTTTGTTGGCCTATTTCAGGAGAATTATTACGATAACATTCACAGTATTTACTGTTTTTCCATTCTGTTACGCTGAATCAGCCCCAACAGTGGTATTTGGAGTACCACAAGTTACAGAAATCGGGCTGGCTCATTAACTTTAAGCGACAAACACCTGGTCAATATTTTGGGGGAATTTTTATGGCCCTGCCCATCCCCCAAAGAGCTTTTTTTGGCAAATACTACTGATAAGTGTGAAGAAATCTATTCAATTAATCATTTTAAATGATCGTTTTCCATGTTGATTTACAAGAATGTTGCACATCACATGCTGTTTTCTCCCTTGATATGCCTTGTCACCTGCTTTCATCAATTGTAAAAAATGGTACGGCAACAATGCTATCATGAAAAATTCCCAAAAGTTGGTCATTTTGAATTAGCTCTTCCAAAAATATCTAATTTCATGCTTTTAAAAATGGCAAACCTCAACAGCAGTTTTAAGTTCATAATTCACAAACTGACGAACAACAGTATAAAACCTGGAGAATGATCTTTAAAACTTTCTTGGGTTTAAATATGAATGTTGAAAAGATTGTGGATAGCCTGCGAGGTTCATGGTTTGCAGATGATTTGGATGATATGGACCTTGGATTAGGGATCTGCGAATCACAATTTTTTTTTTTGATCAAATCTTGTGTCTGGTATCGATATCAAATCGAATTTGAAACTTATCTTAATAGACAAGTTATTTCATATTGCATCAAATGCAAGTTAAGGAACACTGTGATGACCCTTATGAGACTGACTGAACAGGGTCATTTTGGTATTATCTTTTTAGCTCTACTGGAACTACTGACTACTAGCAAAATATTTAGAGGTCATTTTTTTGTGGTCAAAGTCCTCAAATAAAAATTCAAAACTCAACTACAAATTGAGGTTGCATAGTTTGCAGTGTTAACGTGTTACTATCGCAACAAAAATGCGCGGTTAGTTGCATCAAACTGGATATTCTGAATTCTTTCCAAACCAAAGATCATTATTCAATGACAAGTAGGTCCGAGAAATTAACCACATGTCGCAGTGGACTTTGGGCTCAAGTCCAAAGCAAGTCCCTGCATTAATATTTGAGCCCACTGAGGGAACCCAAATTTTAACTTGGGGCAACATGAGGAATATTCTTTAAAAAATCTTCTCAAAATGCCCCAGTTAATATCTTTTCAGGGACCGACCTGGGCATGCGCCAGTGCATATTTGGTTCTGAAACATCAGGACCTGGCTCTTAAATCTCAGAAATAGGCTTCTCAGTTGGTGAGTAACTTCTCAGATCATATTTTGATATTCTTTCGATGGATAATCGAGAGATACACTCTTACATGTATTATATATATGATTATCATTTATCATTGTTGTAGAGTGCTTAAGTTAATACTTCAAGTCTTAATTACCAAGCATTAATCTTCACTGTGGTTTCTGATCAAGTCTTGGCTGCCTAAATAGGCAGCCAAGACTTGACCAGAAACCACAGTGAAGATTAATGTTTGCTATAGTGTACTAAATGAAAATGATGAGAGCTATTACATACTTGCAGTGTGTGTTACAAACAGCAGTGTGACTCCGTAAATTGAAATCTGGCGCATGAATTGAAAAAATAGGCTCTGAGGCTAGAGCGTATTTAAATAGTGGTGATCGGCCCCTGCTTTTGGTATGTGATATACGAGTCAATATCAAAAAATGTACCATTTTCACTTGGCACAAATCATGAAAACAAACACATGGCGAAATAAAAGTTTATTACATATTTCGAACCATCAAGCATTGTTAGTTACAGGAATGCTCGATTTGAGTCTAAAATGTCTAGAGCTTTCACACAGTGATGGCTTGTAGCATGACAGGCAACATAATATGTCCTTTCTGTAACGGCAACTTCAGTCAACTTCTACAATTTGCAGTATTGTCAGAACTGGTCTACATCATGATAATATTACATGATGGTGACAACACCATATAATGCCAGAAAACAGGGAACAGAAAGTATTTGTTACATTTTGTGACAAGTGTCAGTATAGATATCCAGAAAGTTCAGTTTTACAAACATTTGAATATTCGCCACACATGGAGTTGGTTTTGTATCGATTGCTTATGTTGTATATATATGAGCAGTTGGGGGCTAACAATTATATGTGCAGACAAAGTATTTCTAGGTCGAGAATAGCTTCTGAATATTTTTGAAAAACATCCCCTGTTATGGGAAATACGCTAGTGTTACAGGAAATACCCAGATTTTCACAGGACGATAAATTGGACCAGTCCAGGCTAGCGAGCAATGCAACTCAAACATTGTGGTATAATTTATTCATGATTGGGTTTGCTCTGTTTCATGGGAAAATCTGTCCACACACAAGAATGCGTAGTAAGGGAGCGACAGTGATTTTTGTTGGCTCGTGTTACAGTGAATACATAAGTGTTACACGAAGGACATTAAACTCGTTGTAGGTATTGCTACCCCAACATTGCGGTGAAGTTTAATCTTGATTAGGTTTGCTCTATCTTATAAGAGTATCAACTTGCACAAAAGATGGCATAACTGAGGAGCCATAGCGATTTTCGCTGGCCAGTGTTACAGTAAATACATAGGGGTTACATGAAGGACATAAAACTCGCTCGAGATTAATTTATTCATACTTTAGTTAAATATACCACCTCATATGCTAGGGGGCATGATGTGATATCTGGTTTGGAACACAAAACAACATTGTTACTTTTCAGTTGATGTACCAAAACTGCAAGGAATGTGGTCTAATACGGGTTGAACGATATTTGACGTCAGTTTACAGTGACATGCAACCACAATGACAAAGACTCAACAAAACCAAGCATAACGGAAAAACTTAAATAATGAATAATTTCAAATACCGATAGGAAAGTCAATTAACAATATTAATAAGAAAGGTGGAGTTTAGCGACAGCTGTTGTTTCTATAAAGTACGTTCGTCACAATCATGTGTAATGGAATATCCGAGGGTATGTGAATTAACAGAGAATGGAGTCGGAACCCGCTTCCAAATTTTCAGACATAATCAATTGTAATGGGAATAATACTCACCCGTAATGCGAGTAATGAAGATTTGACTAACCACATGCCCCATTTTGGGATGTTCTACAAGCAAATTGATGAGTTGGTCGATAAACGTACATGTGCATGATTGACATCTGCAGTTTAAAAACTTAGTTCCACAAAATAAATTTTTTACTTTGGCTATTTATTACTTCATTTAAGTTGCCAATATTTTCTTCCAAATTATCTCGAGAATCACTTTCATAAAAAATGGCTATTGGATAAACCAATTTGGGTGTCTGAAATTTATCTCCATGTAGCTCCAGAGCAATATCCACGGGGCTTACAGCAATGAATGTACTCATACGCCCCCGATCTGCCTCCCATCCCCATAGTCTCATGTTTATATTACCACACAAAAATGAGCTCTTATCTCGAGCTCGAAGCTCCAAAAGCTCAGAAAGTACAAATGTATAGTTCAGTGATTTTCAGTTTGGGGATAATATCCCCTTCATTGGTGACAGTTACTTACCTAGACCAAGATATGGGCCTCATGATTAGAATGTGCATACCTCCAACAATGCAGCGAGCACATACTGATAGGCTTTTTAGAACGGTCACATTTCAAGCTGTAAACTGATATGACTTTATATGCCAAACATTGTACCGACCTAATAACAGGGCAGCATCCATTTATTGAAAACAATAATAGCCCTGGCGTCGTGTTATTCAGAACAATCAGTAAAGCACATGCATTCAACAATTAACAATGAAGCATGCATGCACAGATGGGCCTTAGAGCAAAGGCTAGGGGTGGATGGAGGAAATGGGTAGCTAAGCCATTCACCCTTGGTCTTCCACCAGTGCCATCGACTATTGAGCATGCCTGATATGATGCGATGTCACAAACAAAACATCTTGCACGCCGTTATTATATGGGCGGAGTTCCTAATCAGACTGAGTTTGCATTTGCGACCGATATACCAGCAGCAACCACGACTGCTTCTTTGGTCTTTAACCAAACACTGACCTATCGTGAATGCGTACCAATTCATGGACGCTGTGGCCTGTAAATTAACTTTAAGACAATGCGTGTGCCACCCATCTGGCTTCAGTCTTTGAAATGTATCGTTATCTGGAATGAGAACGAGAACTGGTCCTTTGCAAAATACACGTAACGCTCACAGAATAACTCGTTCGCAATGCAATGACTCCCACGGTTGCTTCCGGCAGCTCTTTGATACCACCCCCCCACCACCCCACTTCACACTACCAACCTAATAATAGGGCAGCATCCATTTATTGAAAACAATAATAGCCCTGGCATCATTTTATTCAAAACAATCAGTAATGCACATGGATTCAACAATTTAGAATGCATGCATAGATGGGCCTTAGAGTGAGGGCTAGGGGTGGATGGAGGAAACGGGTAGCTAAGCCATTCACCCTTGGTCTTCCAGTGCCATCGTCTATTATGCATGCCTGATATGATGCGATGTCGCAAACAATACATGTTACACGCCGTTATTTTATGAGCAGAGTTCACATAGTGAAAAACACACGCGCCCATGCAATGGTTACTCGAAATCCCCAAACCACACATTGTATCAGTCGCGTAAGATGGGCATACATAGCAGATTAACTTCCGGGCAAATACCAATAGGCTTCAGGTTAAACACATTCAATACCGAAGCAAATACAAATTTTAATGTACAGTAGAATCCTCTTAATTGAATATCCATTTTGCCAGTGAAAATTATTCAATTAACAGGAGTATACAATTAACAGGGATTTGGTCAGTTTCCTGTGTTCTAGAGGTAAACTGAACATTTATTCTAGTATATCTTGTTTGACGGAGCTCATAGAGCTCTGTCAAACAAGATATAATAGAATAAATGCGTGTATTGGATGTAGTGTGGCCAAAAAGGTTGATAAATAAGGGGAATTTGGTACGTGTCACAGTAATTTTTTCGACATATTACCAAAATTTCTATACAATTAACAGGAGTTTACTCTACAACCCATATGCAATTAACAGATCAAATTTGTACTGAAGGTTATGGTAAATGGTTTTGTGTTTGAAAATTATATTCAGTTAACAGGGATGTACAATTAAGAGATATCCAGTTAAGTGGGCTCCACTGTACCACACTAAAATGAGCTCCTATCTCGAGCTTGAAGCTCCAAAAGCTCAGAGAGTTCAAAATGTTCAGCTCAGTGACTTTCAGTTTGGGGATAATATCCCCTTGATTGGTGACAGTTACTTACCAAGACAATGATATGGGCCTCATAATTAGAATGAGCATATCTCCAACAATGCAGCGAGCACATACTGATAGGCCTTTTAGAACGGTCACACTTCATGCTGTAAACTGATACAACTTTATATGCAAAACATTGCACCGACCTAATCATAGGCCAGTATCCACTTATTGAAAACAATAATAGATCTGGCATTGTGTTATTCAAAAACAATCAGTAAAGCACATGCATTCAATTTGAAGCCCATGTCTTACCCATTAAAAGCTAGGAAGTTTTGACGAAATACAAGGACACATTATCAGAACGAGTCCCAGGGGGGGGGGGGGGGGGGGGGGGGGGGGGGTATAGTTTGGTGTAGAAAAAAATCAAATTAAAATACAAACACTTACTTTTCATCTCTTCAGTGGAGAAGCTCAATGGGAATCTTATCTCATTTTCTGTAACTTCTCTTTCAAAATCATCAACCAGTGAAACGCACTTGATAAGTCGCTCTCTGTCCATTTTCGTGAATAGATTTAATTCTCCCTTCTCCCCAAATACTGAATTCGTCCACTGCCTGAATTTTAGTACCAACACTCATATTCCCTTTAAAAGTGTTTAGCAAAACATAATATGTTGTCTTCGCATATTAAAGGAAACTAGACAATCAACGACGATTTAGGAGTATTAATTAAAAGATTAATTCGAAAATCCTTATTTATGAAGATCATCGGATCAAGAGAGCTGTAATTAATCCCAACATTCCGTGCAATGTTTCTATTGGCTGATATATTTGCGGAAGCTAAGATGAGGGCATTCTTGTTATCAATGTGCTTGAAATTAATTCGCATTCACAACAAACTTGTTGTTTATCATTTATGCTGTATTTTTGTTTAAATAAATAGTTGATTCCTATTGGGGGACAAATAATGAATTAGTCTACATTCATTTTTATCATGTTTGAAAACGAATCGATGTATTAATTGCATAAACACAGAATGTTTTTCATATGGCATAATGCGACTGGATAGCAGTAATTCGGTTTCATCGAGACACAAACCGCCTTTGATGTCTGGATTTTCCCGTTGTCTTTAATTAGCCTTGCAGAGGGGGTTGTGAACCCGTGAAGACAATGTGTTCACCAGGTGTGACAAAAGGGGGATTTAAATGGAGTGTACACGTAATGTCTTGACAGTGTTTTGATTCTCTTTTGTAAGTTTTCATCCAATGAATTTATGTCAGAATGTTTAGTGATAATCAATATCAAAACAAAGTGGCACAAATTCAAGCTCACTACAATAAACAAGACATTGGCCACTCCATTAATCTTAGTTGTTTATTTTTAACAAAGCACATGGTCTTGCATGTAAATTCAGTTCCCAGTATTACTGCAGCAATTCCTGGAATTATATATGGTCTGCTTTAAAAAGCTGGTTTCGGTTTCTCTTGGCTGTCATGTTTCTCTTGGCTGTCATGTTTCACAATTCTCAGAAACATTCAGTTTACAATCTTATACCAGCACATGTATTTTATAAACAGTTAATCATTGGGTAAAAATTAATCAACACACTTGGTGGTATGTATTAAATTGTATTCCTAATTTTTTCTCCCTCTGCGGGTGTTTTAAAAGTAAACTATCATTGAATAATGCTTGCTTGCTGGTAACTACACAACTTTCGCATTTGGGTGATGATATATTCTTGATGGTAGAAGGGGGTGACTCGATTGGCATTTTTGTAATTATTAATAACGAATATCTAGTTGACATCAATTGATCATTTCAGTACTACTTTCCAAAGACATCGAGATGAAGTTTGGCACCTAAAGTTGAACTTTGACACCTATTCTGTCATTTAGAAATTTAAGTTTTCAAATGATCACAATTGTATTCTCTTCTTGGTAGAAAATTGTAGAAAAGATCGGAGTTATACAAAGGTCAATTCACATATGCTTATTTTATGCATGTTGTGGGCAGAAAAGTGTGTGTGTTTTTTTGTTTTGTTTTGTTTTTGTTTTTTTTTTTTGGGGGGGTGGGGGGGGGGGTGTGGGGGGAGGGTAGGGAGTTATTGAAATCATTAGCATTCTTGTATTTATTAACCTCTTACCCAACACAGATATCAAAATTTATCATTTTAAATGTTATTTTTTCAAATTTAAAAAACATTTCAACAAAACTATCACGTAACCCCCCTCATTGGAACAGGCTTGTTCCAATGAGGGGTCACATGATATGGTTTTGTTGAAATGTTTGGAAAAATAATATTTTTTCAACTGCATGGGTGAATTGTTTGTTTGTTTGTTGGTGGTTAACGTCACATATTTATGCACCATGGCTAATCGTGACACAACATGGAGATGAAGTCAAGTTTAGTCAATCGTTGATCAACATGTTGCCCATTTTAGAGGACTTTCACCCCAAGCATTGGTGACTGGGTCCTATTTTACTAGTAAAGCGGAACTGGTTTACCACAGTAAACAAGTGCTGCTTACTTCCCGGGGTTCCCACGGGGAACGTGGGTGAATACAACTGATTCGTTACACAAAGGGTTCAAGCCAGAAAATAAGCAGACTGTCAGCTGCAAAATGAGGTCCCCAGAGGGTGAATTTGATGATGCTACCCTGCACAGCAGGGTAGCATCACTAAATTTACCCTCTGAACCTCAATCTGAATCAAGGTCCTCAAACCTAAACAGAAAGAGATACGCAGAGGATACATGGGGCCACTGTTGGGTATAGCATCAGAACATTCACCCTCTGGGGACCTCATTCTGCAAATGACAGATTGCTAATTTTCAGGCTTGAAAGGGTTAACTAAACCTTGTTGCATTGATGTAGGTGTGTTATGACTGGGTTGTAATCATGGTACTGGATGAGCTGAAATAGTATTTTTAGCTCATGTGAGACTCCGATGATATTGATGGTTGGGATGCACCATTTCAATTTTGCTGAAATTAGTGTTCTGCCCCCAACCCCTCCCAATGGGGAAGCGACTTTGGAAGATTTCAAATTTTAAAAACATTTCTCAGGAGCAAGTTGATATTTGGAATTTAGCTTCCTTTTGAAGTGTACACTATTCAGTGTAAATTGTTCAAGAGAAGTGTGTAGCAATATTTTAAGTTTTGGGAGTGGCAAGATTTTTTACCCCTCCCAGAATTTGTATATTTTTTATACTACAACCAATGGCCCAGGCTAGCTGGGG
The DNA here is from genome assembly GCA_031216915.1 of Pictodentalium vernedei. Lineage (NCBI taxonomy): Eukaryota > Metazoa > Mollusca > Scaphopoda > Dentaliida > Dentaliidae > Pictodentalium > Pictodentalium vernedei. The sequence continues at coordinate 112,499,714 of CM062297.1, forward strand.
CAAACTCAATATAATTCAGGGCCCAACACAAATTTTGAACCGCCTCAATCCCCAAAATGTGCATACAAAAATGAAAAATTCAAGTCCTATCTGGTCCTCCATACTTTTGTTAACTGCACAGTAAACAGGAAGGTACCAAAATTGGCGCCAACCATCATTCTTTCTTTGTTTGGCCCCAAGTCAGTAAACAATGATTTGACATATCGTCGTTGCGCTTTTGAAATGTCATGTACCGCGTTTTCACGCCAAATCACTTTTTTACAGATTCAGATTCTACGAGTCCTAATACGTCTATAAAAATCAACACGTCCAGAAAAAAACCCCTTAAAACTGTTTTTTTTTAGGCCTATTTTAATTTTGCAATTTTCTTCATTTGTGATTTTTATGTGTACCCATACTATGTATGGTACACATAATGCCGGCATCCGGGGTGGACCATCCGTCGTTCGTCCATCCTTTGTCCGTCCGTCTGTCCACCCTTCTGTCCGTCCGGCATCCGTATCCATTTCTTTGGCATTCGATAACTTGTAAAATATTGCTTGGATTGTCAAGTCACTTTATATTTGTGTTCAGGTTTCTGATGTGCCAAGCTGTATAGTTTTTGGTGTAAATCAGATGATTTGATCCTGAGATATTAACCCTTTATCCTTCAAATTGAAAATTCCTCCAATCCCTTTGGCATTCGATAACTTGAAAAATATTGCTTGGATTGTCTAGTTACTTTACATTTGTGTTCAGGTTACTGATTTGCCAAGCTGTATAGTTTTTGGTGTAAATCTGATGATTTGATCCCGAGATATTAACCCTTTATCCTTCAAATTGAAAATTCCTCCAATCCCTTTGACATTCGATAACTTGAAAAATATTGCTTGGATTGTCAAGTTACTTTATATTTGTGTTTAGGTTACTGATGTGCCGAGCTGTATAGTTTTTGGTGTAAATCTGTTATTTTGATCCTGAGATATTAACCCTTTATCCTTCGATTTGAAAGTTTCTCCAATCCCTTAGGCATTCGATAACTCAAAAAATATTGCTTGGATTGTCAAGTTACTTTATATTTGTGTTCTGGTTACTGATGTGCCGAGCTGTATAGTTTTTGGTGTAAATCTGATAATTTAATCCTGAGATATTAACCCTTTATCCTCAAATTGAAAATTCCTCCAATCCCTTTGGCATTCGATAACTTGAAAAATATTGCTTGGATTGTCAAGTTACTTTAAATTTGTGTTTAGGTTACTGATGTGCCGAGCTGTATAGTTTTTGGTGTAAATCTGTTATTTTGATCCTGAGATATTAACCCTTTATCCTTCGATTTGAAAATTTCTCCAATCCCTTTGGCATTCGATAACTCGAAAAATATTGCTTGGATTGTCAAGTTACTTTATATTTGTGTTCTGGTTACTGCTGTGCCGAGCTGTATAGTTTTTGGTGTAAATCTGATAATTTAATCCTGAGATATTAACCCTTTATCCTTCAAATTGAAAATTCCTCCAATCCCTTTGGCATTCGATAACTTGAAAAATATTGCTTGGATTGTCAAGATACTTTATATTTGTGTTCAGGTTACTGATCTTCTGAGCTGTATAGTTTTTGGTGTAAATCTTATTTTGATCCTGAGATATTAACCCTTTATCCTTCGATTTGAACATTTCTCCAATCCTTTTGGCATTCGATAACTTGAAAAATATTGCTTGGATTGTCAAGTTACTTTATATTTGTGTTCTGGTTACTGATGTGCCGAGCTGTGTAGTTTTTTGATGTAAATTTGATAATTTGATCCTGAGATATTAACCCTTTATCCTTCAAATTGAAAATGCCTCCAATTCCGTTGGCATTCGATAACTTGAAAAATATTGCTTGGATTGTCAAGTTACTTTATATTTGTGTTTAGGTTACTGATGTACCGAGCTGTATAGTTTTTGGTGTAAATCTGTTATTTTAATCCTGAAGTATTAACCCTTTATCCTTCAAATTGAAAATTCCTCCAATCCCTCTTGCATTCGATAACTTGAAAAATATTGCTTAGATTGTCAAGTTACTTTATATTTGTGTTCAGGTTACTGATGTGCTGAGCTGTATAGTTTTTGGTGTTAATCTGATAATTTGATCCGGAGATATTAACCCTTTATCCTTCAAATTGAAAATTCCTCCAATCCCTTTGGCTTGAGATAACTCAAAAAATATCAATCCGATTGTCATGTTACTTTATATATTTATTCAGGTTACTGATGTGCTGTGCTGTATAGTTTTTTATGTAAATCTGATAATTTGATCTGGAGATATTAACCCTTTATCCATCAAATAAGACACTCCTCCAATCCATTTCTATATGTACCCATACCTTGTATGGTGTACATAATGTCGCCATCTGTGGTGGCCCTCCATCATACAGCTTTCTACTAGTTGCGCGTATGGGTACACATCTGACGATTTCATCGGCCTATTTTTTTTCTTCTGAAATGTCGTATACGCTATACGACATTTCAGAATTGTTCTTGCGTTGTATCACTTTGTCGTATACCTGTTGTATGACATTTCAAAACTGATATCATGCTGTGAGACGACATTTTGTAACTGACGTCATGCTATAATGTCAAGTTTTCCACCGCGAATTATTAAGCGTTGTTCATGATTTGTGACTGCAAGTACAACCAGGCTCTGTTGTGAATTCTCAAGAAACTATTTTTTCAGAAGACTACAATATAAGACTGGTAAGTAGCTATTACAACAATACATACACCCAATAACTGATTTGTGGATATGGCACAGTAATTGATCGAGCCCCTTTACATTTCCAATCGAGCGACCCACGATACTCCGAGATACACATGGATTCCCCAAAACCATCATGCTGTCGCCAAAACACTATCAACTTGTGTTGATCTGTCGACAAACTGAACAGATGACTTTTGGCTTCCTGATCCTGTACAAAAGCCTTATCTAGAACTGGCGTTTGGCCAAACTAGAGTAAGAGAGGTAATAGGTGGTTTCTCCCCTTTTCCAGTGTGCCCCCCCTCCCTCCCCTCGAGTAGTTTCGCCGGTTATGCAGTCGTCCCCAGGCAGTTTTGTAAGTGCCCTCCCCCATGGTTGAAGTCACTCATTTAATGCGGGCGAAATCACTCACCAAATTATAAGTTTCCAAGCTTAATCGCAGTTGATGAGAAACGAAACTGTTATCTGTTTTATTTATATTTTATTGTTAAATCTGGTCCGTACCCCAATATGCACTGTGGAATGGGTGATTTATGGTTAAACACGGGGGGGGGGGGGGGGGGGGGGGGGGGGGGTGGGGGGGGGGGGGAGTAGAGTTTGCATCCATATGGGCCGGGTGGGGAGCTGAAGCCCCCCCTCCAAGTCTGGAAAAAATTGCATTTTCGGGCAATTTAATTTTTTTTTCGGGCAAGGTTAAGTTATTAAAACTGCGCGAAAAAAAATCATTTTCACAATGCAACTTTAGATCATTACCACATGAAAGTTTTCCACCAAATTCAGCCAGGTACACATCAGCGAGTCGGCAATAAAGTCCACGATTACTAGGTCAGAAAAGCAGCTGAAGCTCTAGAGTGGGTCTCAGACCATCAGGTTCTACAAAAGTTTCCAGGGAGGCTCCTCGGCCCCCACCAGAATGAGGAGAGACTTATCCACTCTTAGCAACCTCAACATTATGCTCCTTGATGTTGCCCACGGAATCACTTTTTGTACAAAAGTTTCCACCCCTCCCTGCGCCTAAAAATGTTCGCACATGCGCGTATGTTTGCAGTGATAGGCACATGGGATTTTTTTCAGTGTGGTGGGAGGGGGGGGGGGGGTACCCAAAAAATGAATTTGGGGGCACCCACCAGGGTTTGTAACCCCAGAAGGGTGTGGAAA
>CM062297.1:112503683-112717233 GCA_031216915.1 Pictodentalium vernedei
ATTACGCGGGCGGATGCGGCCGATTCGTTGAGTAAAGGGTTAAACCCCAATAAATAAATAATAATAGAAATATACTCCCAAGATGGTCTGTGCAATATATGTTTGAATTTGACCCAGTGGTTTTGAAGAAAAGTTTCAAAAGTTAACAGACAACACACAATGGACATCAAGTGATGGCAATAGCTACCCTGACTTTCAGTGAGGTAAGCTAAAAAAGAGATTTGCACCACTATTAGCATGATCAGCATGTTAAAGCCTGAAAGAAGACTAAAAAGAAAAAAAAAATTGTTATGGTGACATGATGATGAAATTCTGTGATGTACTACACCGTTGGAAAGGGCTGTTACCACTTTCCAACAGTGTATCACATCAAAACATATTACAGGATTACAAACAGAAACTGTGAAGTGGTGGAAAATCAAATACCTTTCAAGGATAGAAAGAAATTTAAGCACTTCTCAACAAGACAGAAAATAAGCAGACTGTCATCTGCAAAATGATGTCCCCAGATGGTGAATTTAGTGATGCTACCCTGAACAGCAAGGTGGCATCATTAAATTTACCCTCTGTGAAGCTCAGTCTGAATCAGGGTCCCAAAACTAAATGGAAAGAGGTACCTAGAGGCAAAATTAGCCCACTGTATGGGATAGCATTATCAAATTCACCCTCTGGGGACCTCATTCTGCAAATATCAGTCTGCTTATTTTCAGTCCTGCTTCTCAAGGAAGGGGCTGTAATTTAAACATTCATTTGAGTGGGAACTCTTGAGGAATTATGAGACTGAACGTCTTTTGGACGGACGAATGTGACACTAGGATTTAATTTTTCTCAAATGTAGTTCAGCGTAACCTACTTATAGTCTGTACCAATCCTGCCCCCCCCCCCCCTCCAAAGATGCATTCATGCATGTCAAGTTTGGAAACCCTTAGCCATACAGTTAAAGTCCTCTGACGAACTGTGCACTTATCTAGGCTTAATTGCGCATAGGAATTGCGCGCAATTGCTATATAGAATGGCATCCAAAGCACGGCAGGTTCTCCTCGTCACTCACAGCAAACATAGGCAATGTTTCTGCCAATGGACCTCCGGGTTACCCGGAGGTCCATTGGCTGAAACATTGTTTGTGCACAGACCATATGTGCAGAATTTGATAGTCTTACTATGGCCATAACGCATAGATTAACGTGCAGATCAACGTGCTATTTGTGCGCATTTCATGACAGGACTTCTAGTTTTAACCGTACAGTACAGAAATTAGGACGCACAATCGATTTGGGAACACAATCTGCTGGATACTTTGTCGTTAACCACCATCGGGGTGGCAGGCAGCAAAAAAAGCGAACTATACCACTGTTAGCATGAACAGCATGTTAATTTGTTTATTTATTATTTATTGGTGTTTAACCCTTTACCCAACGCAGACGATATCAAAATTTATTATTTTAAATATCATTTTTAAAAATTTTTCAAAATATGTCAACAAAACCATATCATGTGACCCCTCATTGGAACGAGCTCAATGAGCTCGTTCTAATGAGGGGTCACATGATATTGTTTTGTTGAAATATTTCGAAAAATTTAATTTTTTCAACTGCTCAATTTGCATATTATGCAGGCGGATGCGGGCGATTCGTTAGGTAAAGGGTTAAGGACACATATTTTGGCACAATGGCTAATCCTGACCACAACATGAGTATCAACTCAAGATCAGGGGTGAGTGTTAATAAGCCATGCTGTCCATTTTAGAGATGGCTTGCACCTCCCAAGCATTGGTGACTGGGTCCCATTTTACCAGTAAAACAGAGCCTGTTTACCGCAGTGAACAGGCACTGCTTCATTTCCCGGAGTTCCCGCAGGGAGATCAGCTTGTTAAAGACCTAAAGAAGACTAAGAATGAACAAACAACTTAAAAAAAAGGTGAGTCATGTTTTAATTATTCAAAAAACATTTGCAAAGTTCTTTTAATACAATTTATTAATTAACAAGAACATGTACACCCTTGACAGTACATTAAAAGTTTGAAGAAAGAAAGGAAGGAAGAAATGTTGAGATATAAAACAGTCCGCAAATATTCAATATTAGTTCCATACACACGAATCTCAAATGTATTGCCATGTATTTCCATTACAACAAAATCTAAAGACAATATCATAACATTACAAAATGTTTAGCAAGGCAAATCATTTATAATCAGTTTGTTATGAAAACCACAACCATTCTATACCTGATAATTTTTTAAACATGTTCTCCCTTCACCGCAACATGAAAATAATGAAAGCAACAGAGGATCAAGTAATCAGTATTCTTAACTCTTTACCTAACATAAAAGGCAGACAACACTTGCATACATAATTCTTGAATACCTAATTTTTTTGATTTTTTGCATCAAAAACAGCTTTGCCCCCTCATTGGAACGAGCTCGATGAGCTCGTTCCAATGAGGTGTCACAAGCTATGTTTTTGAGCAGTCTTTCAATTTTGAAAATTAGAGGCACACTGTTGTCAGACCAACATTGAGTTTTTTTAGCAGTCTTTCAATTTGAAAATTGGAGGTGTGCTGTACTCTGCTTGCTTCCGTTTGAAGTGAGGCGCACTATTTTCAGACCGACACGAGTTGTCAACATTGGGAAAATCTTGAAAAAAAATCTGACATGATTACCTCACATATTGGAATCTCCCAGGAAGTAGTACAATGTTTATATTAACAAGGACTGCACAAAGCGTGGGCCACTGCCCCCAACCCATAGGCATGTTTGAAGAAGCCTTAAAGGTATTGTGTGACAGAAGAATTTTCTAAGTCAAAAGAGTGAAAACAGAAAATTTTTCCAAGACCAAAAAGTGAAAAAGGGACATAACTCTGGGAAAAATTACTGGACGAACCCGTTCCTTGTACATATTCGTTCCCCATGCAGGTCTATCAGCATACCAAAGGAGATCCAAATCCAACCAATGGCTTTGAAATTACAATGCAAACCATTTGTACGGACAGAGGGCTTCAGCAGATACCCCTGAAACCTCATAAGTCGGTGGCATAATTAAAGGGCACATTCTTGTTGATAATTAGCATGAAGTAAGTCTTTTCAGTGTGTCATAATTGGAGGATTGCAGGGGGATTTCAAACGTACAATTCATTACATTATACATCTATCTGCTCACCTAGGGAGGATACTCTAAAACATATGGCATGCTCAAAGAGCAAATAACAACAGAAAATCAATGTTAACCAATCAAAAGCAGGACAGAAATAAATATGAGCCAATGGGAACTGTTTCTTGACTCAAAAAATAAAAATTGCAGGAGTGAAATGTGCAAGAGTGACAGCACACCTCAAATTCGAAAGACTGTTTTTGAGACAAACTAGAGGTAGCTACCAAAGGTGGCAAATCCTCCTGAAAAATCAACCTGATACAGTAACCTTGGTAATATATTGAATTAACACAGCCACTGTTATTATTTACTCATTTATTTTATTGGTGCTTAAGGTCACATACTTATGCACAATGGCAAATCATGACCATGACAGTTTTATGGGTAGAGGAAGCCGGAGTACCCAGAGAACCACCGAGCAATGGCAAGCAACTGTCAGCTCACCAACATACTAACTCCACACAAGTAGGGTTAGCATTGGTTGAAGACAAGTGCACCATCGACGTGTAGTACGCCTTAGTACACTGCGCCACCGTGCCCCCACGTGGGCAATGGGGGTGAAGTGTCTTGCCCAATGACACGCGGTTGCGGCAGGTGGGATTCGAACCGAGGACCTCTCGGCTTGCAGCCTGCACCTCTACCTACTGAGCCACCGCACCCCCATATTATTTACTCCAATAATACAATACAGATAGGATTACCTGTATTTGATGACATGTCAAGTCTGGTTTTGATCTGGACTGATAAAATTTCAAGTTCAAAATCACTGTGACCTTGACCTTTGGCACAATGACCTAAAAATATGTAGGGTTCTTCCTCTCATCATGCTCAACACACATGCCAAGTTTGGTTTCGATCATGAATGCATAAATTTAATAATTAACAGAGCTGAAACCAGCTCCAATCAATAAAATATCAATTTCAAGGTCACTGTTTAGTATCGATTGGGCAAGCAAAATTTCAATTAGAGAAGCCACCTCTGGTAAATGTTTTAGGTCAAGGTCACAGTGACCTTGACCTTTAGCACAATCTTAATATAAACAGGGTTCTTCCCCTCATCATGCCTAAACCACATGACAACTGGGGTTTCAGTTGGCCAAGCAGAATTTTGGTTAGAGAGCAGAAACCAACTGTCTACAGAGACGGACAGAGAGTGCCACTGCTATATCCCTCCAAAATTTTAATTTTGAGGGGATAAAAAACGAAAATTGACTGGAGATTTTTTTTGTGACTAGCACGGCCCAATTCTTGCCATTACATTTGGGTAAAGGGTTGACCAACAGAACTGCCATGTATGAACAGTGCTATTCACCAAACAAATCCCGATTTAATTTTTAAATAATTTTTTTCCAATTTTTGCTTACAAAACATAACTTATGACTCCTCTTGGAACAAGCTCTTTCCAATGAGGGATCATAGGCTATGTTTAGGGGGAACAAAATGCAAATACTTAACTGGGTGAGTGCTATAAGCCACAATCATGGCTCTATTTATCAGTGTTTAAGGTCACACACTTGTGCACAATGGCTAATCATGACCAAAGCATGGAGATAAAAGTCAAGGTCAGTCAATCGTTTATACCCCATGTTGCCTATTTTAGAGGACTTGCTGCCACTTGTACCCAAGCATTAGTGACTGGGTCCTATTTTACCAGTGAAACAGAGCTTGTTTACCACAGTACACAAGCACTGCTTCAATTCCCGCGGTTCATTAATAGGGAATGGGTCTATTGAAAAGTGCTGGTAGCCACTATAGTGGCTACACATTGTATGCATTAGTTTAATGTCTGCTCAGCAGTAAAAGAAAGAAAAATTATATCAAAATTGTTGGTTGCAATTACCTTCTGGCACTCTCCAGTAAATTGTAACAAAACATTTATGAACAAAATCTTGCTAAACTTGACTACTCGCGCTCGAAGCATGCTAACTTTGAAAAAAAATGCCCATGTTTCAAATCACCTTTGAAAAATAATTTAGCACTCAACCAGTTAATTATTCAACAAAATTTCTGTGTATGGTGAGGGGTTAACTATTGTACCTTCAACAAAATTTCTGTGTATGGTGAGGGGTTAACTATTGTACCTGAACATTTTTCATCTTCCACAAACCAATTACCATTTGGATCCTGATGGTATATTCCATGCCAGTTCAAAGCCGTCAACTAATAAAGTTTATGTTCGTTGCTTGGGGAAGACAAACCAATATTTCCAAAGTGAAGCCTTGGGGCTGCAGGTTGAAAATCTTGATTGGTCTACCACTCAAGTTCATTGAGCAACTATTTATTTTATGAATTCAGATTGTATTTCGATCTTGGAACGGAAAAGCGCACTTTCGAGTTCAAAGGGTTAAATGCTAAGAGAATTTATTCGTTTATTTTAGTTATTATGGGGAACGCAAACATTTTTTTAACATCCAGGATCACATCCTGCAGCAGGGACCGATCAGGACTATTTAAAATACGCTCTAGCCCCGGAGCCTATTTTTTCAATTCATGCGCCAGATTTCAATTTACGGAGTCACACTGCTGTTTGTAACACACACTCAAGTATGTAATAGCTCTCATCATTTTCATTTAGTACACTATAGCAAACATTAATCTTCACTGTGGTTTCTGATCAAGTCTTGGCTGCCTATTTAGGCAGCCAAGACTTGATCAGAAACCACAGTGAAGATTAATGCTTGGTAATTAAGACTTGAAGTATTAACTTAAGCACTCTACAACAATGATAAATGATAATCATATATATAATACATGTAAGAGTGTCTCTCTCGATTATCCATCGAAAGAATATCAAAATATGATCGGAGAAGTTACGTGCCAAATGACAAGTCTATTTCTGAGATTTTAGAGCCAGGTCCTGATGTTTCAGAACCAAATACGCACTGGCGCATGCCCAGGTTGGTCCCTGCTGCACAATTTTCCTATTATAAATGATGCAAATACTAACAAAGTTTAGATGAATGTTTTATAGAGAACATAAAACACAAAAAAGTACATTATAACTGAGGTAGTGAAAAACTACAATTAAATGTGTCAATAATGATGATCTCTAAACTTTTATCTAACACATATATTGTAACAGTCTCACAATTAATCCAAAATGAACTGAATTTTTTTCCACTTCCATTTCTTCCCTGATTTATTTATTTATTTATTGATGTTTAAGCTCACATACTTATGCACAATGGCTAATCATGACCGTGACAGTTTTATGGGTGGAGGAAGCCGGAGTACCCGGAGAGAACCACCGAGCAGCTGCCAGCTCCCCAACATCGTAACTCCGCACAGCAGCACAGGCAGGGTTAGACTGGTTGAAGACATGCGTATCATCGACATGCAGTACGCCTTAGTACACGGCGTCATCGTGCCCCCACGCGGGCAATGGAGATGAAGTGTCTTGCCCAAGGACACAACGCGGTTGCCACAGGTGGGATTCGAACCGAGGACCTCTCGGCTTGCAGCCTGCACCTCTACCTACTGAGCCACCGCGCTCCCCTTCTTCCCTGATTGGAATGAGTTCCAGGACCACATACCTTGGAATAGGATGAACATGTTTGCAACATTTTTTCCAACAAATATTTGGAAAGAAAAGCTTGGCAGTTTTTATGTGTAATGCTGCCATAAAAAGACAGTTGTATTGGGATATTTATTTATTGGTTTTTAACCCTTCACCCAACGCAGATGATATCAAAATTATTTTAATAAATATATTTTTAAATTTTTCAAAAAATTTCAACAAAACCATATCATGTGACCCCTCATTGGAAACGAGCTCAATGAACTCGTTCCAATGAGGGGTCACATGATATGGTTTTGTTGAAATATTATGAAAAATATTGTAATTTTTTCAACTGCTCAATTTGTATATTATGCGGGCAGATGCGGGCGATTCGTTAGGTATAGGGTTAGGGTCACTTTTGGCATCTATGGCTAAATCATGTCCACAAAATAGGTATGAAATTACATTCAGCCCATCATTCAAACCTATCTTGCAAGCATTAGAGGACTTCCTTTTCAGACACTGGTTACCAGATCCTATTTTACCAGTAAAGCAGAAATGGATGACAACACTTCCCGCAGGGACTGTACAGCACAGCCCACTCAACTGGATATCTCTCAATTGAATATCCCTGTTTGCTGAATAAACTTGCAAACACAAAATTGTTTTCAGGGTTCCTGCAGGAAAGGACATATGAAATTCAAGGCGGATTCTTTAAATTTTTCAGCAGGGCTCAAAGACCCTGCAATAGCCAAATTCAAGGATATTCAAGACCCCATCTTCACTAGTCATAACTAGGACTCTCGGTCATTATCCCCTCCTCCCACTTCCGTATAAGGGAAGTGGGAGGAGGGAGTAATGACTTGAGGAAGTTACAACTATGGCTTCACAAATTCTGGCATATAAAATTTATCTAGTTATGATTACATGCTTCGTCATCATTTGTATTTCTTGAATATTCAAGCCCCCCCCCCCCCCCCCCCCCCCCCCCCCCCATCTTCACTAGTCCAAATTGGTAGGAAATTCAAGGCTATTCAAGGCTGTGTCTTTACCTTTTTCAGCAGAGTTCAATGGCCCAACAATAGCCAAATCCAAGGATTTTCAAGGCTTCCATCTTCACAAGTCCTAACTGGGAAGAAATTCAAGCCTATTCAAGGATGTGTCTTTACATTTTTCAACAGTGTTCAATGGCCCGACAATAGCCAAATTCAAGGACATTCAAGCCCCCCCACCCCCATCTTCACCAGTTCTAACTGGGAAGAAATTTAAAGCTATTCAAGGCTGTGTCTGTACATTTTTCAGCAGTGTTTAAAGGCCCTACAACAGACAAATTCACGAATATTCAAGGACCCATCTTCACTAGGACTCTGGTCATTGTTTCCAACTCCCTACAAGCGAAGTGGGAGGAAGTGGTAATGACAGGAGGGACTTAGTTAGGTCTATGCCTTACAATCTATGACATATAAAATTAGTAATTAACCGATGTTTGGCAATCGCATCTGACATCAGCCGATTTGAAGCCATCGGTTGACCAACGGTAGAGGTGTTTGAACATCGGTCCATACCAATGGCTACATGGGGCATCACTGGATCAAAATTGTGTGTATTTAAGTTTGATTAACAATCTCATACAAGTAGTAACAAACTTAATAAATTGCCACAATGATTGGCAGGAATCAAGATTGGCCTAATCTCATTGATTGGTCTGATCTTCCTCTTGATTGCTGCTCAAAACACACATCCCACGTGTGATGACTCAATGAAATGCAACATCAGCAGAAACAAGTTAACAGCGAAGCATCTTTGATTGTTGGACAAAAAAGACACTGCACTGTAAACTTGTTTCCACTGATGTCGTATTTTTATTTTAACACACACACTGACATACTCTTGAGGTCAACAAACCAATCAACCTGACTATATTGTAAAATTAACACTGTTCTTTGTATTCTTAGACATACAACTTCTTTTGTTACTATCAGCACTCACAACCAGACGATTGCGTGCTCAACTAATCAGCAAGCATAAGTTAATCACTATATCAGGCCTTTAAATTCTTCCCACCTAACGACGGTAAACGCTGTGGCCAAATAAGATAATTGTGCCCAAATTATGCATAGTTTGAGACTTTTTCCAAAGTTTTGCAGTGTTTCGGCAATATATAGTTTGACCAGGTTTCCCTGATGCTTGCAATATAGCTAAGCGTTTGTTTACCTTCGAAGCAAACAATGCAAGAGATAAATATTTTTTAAAAAACCTACAGAGTTCGCCATAGAAAAGCAATCAGTGTCGACAGTGTCGTATACTACACTGTTAATGGCGATTGCTTTTCTGTGGCGAATTCCATATGATCATGTACTTAAAGCTTGAGATCTATTATATTCATGTTTGTGGCATTTCTCAGTCAATGCCATGCAGGTCACATCCATATTTGCCGTTGTGTGCAAATTAGACTGATCTAAAGGTCTGCACTATATAAAATTACATTCATTCATTCGTTCGTTAGGTAAAGGGTAATAGCAAATTGTTGTCTTGGTACAGAAGTTGGTCGATTGTTTCAGCAATAATTGTGACCTTGAATACTAGAAAATATAAAAACCAAGGCGATATGTGATATTCTCCACTAGGCAGTGTAAATTCAGGAAATAAAAATGGAAATAGTTCATTTGAATAAACTGATGAATTATGGACCACTTTTCAAGCTGGTTGCAAGACAACCGGAAAACATAAGAAAACCATGTAACAAAATTAACCAACATGAAAGAAAAATACAAACGTATACAATAACACCAGAAAAATATGCCATTGCTGCCTACAGATGACTTTTTGTTGTTGTCTGTTGTTCTCTTTACTCGATAAGTAATATTTCATTGAGCCCAGGAAACAAAACAAGTGTACACTGGAAAATATTAAAAATGAACCACACATGGGTTTGGGCTGTGAAGTTTATTGGTCTTGTAAGAAGGTTGCATCTTTTTAGAATTTAAAAAAAAATATTTGGCGTTACAAACACCAAAAATCACAGTTTGGCCAAATGAACCTATTTTCACTGCAATACTGGTAATATTTGTATTTTATGAGTGTAACCAAGCCTGAAAATAAGCTGACTGTCATCTGCAAAATGAGGTCTCCAGAGGGTGAATTTAGTGATGCTACCCTGCACAGCAGGGTAGCATCACAAAATTTACCCTCAGTGAACCTCAGTCTAAATCAAGGTCTCAAGCCAAAACAGAAAGATGTATCTGGAGGATAAATTGGCCCACTGTATGGGATAGCATCAGCAAATTCACCCGCTGGGGACCCCATTTTGCAAATGACAGGTTGCTTATATTCAGGCTTGAATGTAACCAACATGGCAGTATCGGCCTTGAAATTCATCCCGAGTCATGAGAATCAAAAGTGATTGTCGTTAACTACTACTGCAAGAATCAACTTTCAGTTCTTAATTTCGAATTTTCTATTCCCTCGTCTCTGTGGGTGGAATCTCCAGCCAAAAAACAAACATTGTATCTTGATTATTACACCGACGGTTCAAAAGTTCAGAACATCAAAGCTTTGAATGTACCTAAAAGAGGACAGTCTTCATTGTTTACTTGAGGTTGGTCAGATAACTTGAACTTCATTTTTAACAACTTCAAAGAGAGGGAGAGGGGAGGGTCATCTAGGTACGATTTATCGATTATTATCGATTATTGGAGACGATTAATCGATTCCCAAATTAAAAAATCATGACAGCCCTACTGGTCTTGATTATTACACTGACGGTTCAAAAGTTCAGAACATCAAAGCTTTGAATGTACCTCAAAGAGGACAGTCTTCGTTGTTTACTTGAGGTTGGTCAGCTAACTTGAACTTCATTTTTAACGACTTCAAAGAGAGGGAGAAGAGAGGGGGAAGGGGGTCATCGAGGTACGATTTATCGATTATTGGAGACGATTAATTGATTCCCAAATTAAAAAATGATGACAGCCCTACTGAAGTCTTGGCTGCCTGCATAGACAGCCAAGACTTCACAAGACACAACTTAGTCAGAGTTACCTTATAATGGGAGAGCAAAAATTGAGAATTCTCCAGGCCTTTAACCCTTTACCCAATGCAGACGGTATCAAAATGTATTATTTTAAATACCATTTTTTAAAATTAAAAAAAAAATTTCAACCAAACCATTATGTGACTGTCCATTGGAACGAGCTTGACAAGCTCATTCCAAAGAAGTGTCACATGATACGGTTTGGTTGAAATGTTTTGAAATTATTTTTTTTTTACAGCTGCTGAATTTGCATATTATGCGGGCAGATGTGGCAGATTCGATGGGTAAAGGGTTAAAGACACTTTTAGAACCTATGATGAGAATCAAATGAAATTTTGCGAGAATAAAAGTTGACTCTCAGTGGTTTTTTTTGCAAGAATCGATACACATTCATGCAGAAATTTCAAGTGTGCAGCACAAACTGCCACTTTGGTCACATTTACATTCATTTGATACATTTTTCTAGATTTCTCTGAGAGATGTTTGGATATGTGTAAACTCAAAAAAATTAAATGCAATACAAGTAGAAAGTACATATCCAACTGAATTGATCACACAAATCGATTGTACACATGTATTTACTGAATTTATTCCCACCATTCAAAAAAAGCTCTAACAGATTTGTACTATCTTTCGATCAGGGTATCAACATCGAGTTTTATTATCTGTGTGTTTGTGAGGGTGTGTGTGCTGGGGGGTGGGGGTGGAGGGGGGGGTGGGGGTGGGGGGGTATTATTTGAAAAGAACTGAGCCCATTTTCAATTCTTTACCAAACAGCCAAACAATTTGTAAAATATTTTAAACATCCTAAATTATTTCCTAAATTTCTCTTATGGTTCCAAGAAAGATTTCAATATTCAATGACTTCCAAGGCATCCAGCTTGAGACCAGAACTTCCAAGGAGCCATGTGAACCAAGTGTAAGAAGAAAAATTTAAAGTTCTTTCATTTTGACTCATCAAATAATATTGCTATCAATCATTATTATTTATTAGGGTTCAACGACACCTCAATGGCCAAGGTCAAATCATGTCGGCGAGTTTTACGGGTGGAGGAAGCTGGAGTACCTGTAGAGAACCACCGAGCAACAACGAGCAGCTGCCAGCTCCCCAACATCGTAACTCCGCACTGCAGCACAGGCAGTGTTAGATTGGTTGAAGACATGCACACCATCGACGTGCAGTACGCCTTAGTACACGTCATTGTGCCTCCATGTGGACAATCGGGGTTAGTGCCATGCCCAAGGACACAACGTGGGAGTCCGAATCAATCGCTCAGGCGGTCATCCATTCAAGGACTTTGCTTAACTTCGGTGATCGGACGAGAACCGGTTACTGCAATGCCACCGCAACCCCATTGCTATCAATCAAAGAACGTAGATACCCATGTTTTCATCAAGGTAAATAACACACACTTTCCAATAGTACTGTAAGAGAAATCAACTTTATATGACTTGAAATGAACATTTTTTATGTTGAAATGTATGGAAATGGAATGAACATAAAGGGGTATTTGGTATTCAGCACCAGTTGGGTGGAAATCAACTAATACACTCACTCAATCCAAACCAGAGGACTTAACTCTTAACCAGCAGAGTATTTTCAAAATATTTTTCATCAAATCTTGTCATGGCTGCTATCAAGCAGCCATGACTAAACTTGATGAAAGATTCATTTAAATTTAACTTAACAAATCATTGGTAAAAAATTCCATTCAATTACATGGAGTAAAATTGGTCAAATGTGCCCAAATTATACATACTTTTATGTCCTGGGCACGAATATCCACGAACAACATGCAAATAGTTAATAAGGAAATATGCATTTCACACAAGACTGGGTTGGACACCAGGTGATCCAACAACTGCAAGTTTTCCTTTTTGATCAAGTTCCTACTAGTGAAGGATTATTTATTGGGCTTAACATTTTCAACAGCCAGGGCCATCTACTGTTGGACTTGTGTTGGATGATGTCCACTCACCTAGTGGGTTAGTACCAAATAACCCTATACACACTGCATAATAATGTTAATTACATAGAACAAATACAACAACAGTCAATATAATCAGAAGGATGATTCATGGTTCCTGCAGCTAATTAGCAAGTGGATTCCAGGCTTTTCAAGGCCATTTCCATGCCAAATTTAAGGTTTTTCAAGACTTCATAGAAATAAAATTCAAGATTTCTTAAGGTTATCGACTAAAAATCAAGTACAGTGCCAGCAGAAATAAGTTGAAGGATAATCACGGGAAACTTTTGAAGGTTTTTATATTCTGAAAGATTGTTTTCAAGAATTTTCCAGGCCAATTTGGGAGTTTTGGGGAGATTCAATGACCTTCCAGGCCTTTTAAATTGATTTTCAAATTGAAGGCCCGCAGGAACCCTTGTGATTGGTAAAAAAAAATTCTTCTCCAGATGATCCAGCCTCGTTCTCAAAGAGCCCAAGAACTGCGGAAAAAAATCATTGTGTAAACCAAAATAGTCTCTCCCAATGATTTAGTAACAAGCTGGGATTATTAATGCTGTATACAGAAAAATCTTTATATTTAAAAACTTGATACTTCCGACAGTAAAAAGGACAAATGTTACCATGGGTTTGGTGCCATTAACTGATTGAGTGCTTGAAGCTACTTTAATAATGGTTGCTTATTACACAATGCATACATTTTACACAGAAGGCTTGTTCATCACATCTTTCTTAAGTTTTAACTTACAAGGACATTATTCAGTGGAGACCTGCAAACTTCAGATTTTGGCTCAAATCGAATCTCAGAAAATGTTTTAAATCGAAAAACTGATACCAGTCTGTCGAGTGATACTGTGATTGGTAAACATACTCCAGCATACATGTGTCAGTATAAATTGGACGTGCCCAAAACTGTTGGAATCATGGTGAAAACAGTGAAATTACAATGTAATCTGTAGTTTTTTGCAATAGAAAGTTCTCCATTTGAGACACATGGATCTGTGCAGGGCAGAATTTGCCTTTTACTTGGTACGCTCAAGGCCGGTCATTATGCGTTGCAATACATGATGCACAAGCAGTTTGCAAGACAAAGTTCAAGGTACAATGCACATGCATTTACGCATGTTCGGAGTTGGCCCTATCATGAAAGCAGTGCGTATTTCGAACATATTAACATTAATCGTGCCCAATATGACAGACGTACACATCTTTTAAATGGAAGTGGACATGGGTGCGAAAAATGTCGAACCTAGGTGATTGGTTTTGAGCTGAATGGAATCATCGCCATGGTTTCGAGCTGAATAGAATCTCAAATCGTTCGCAGGGACCAGGTCCCTGTTATTGAGATATATTTTGTTGATTTGAGCGATTCATCACAATGAATGCCAACTAATAGAGCTGTAGGTTAACCGAAACCGAACCGAAGTTTTTAGTCTTTTTAAAAAACTGAAACCGAAACCCTCGACATCCCGTAATCTAAGGTTTTTCGTTTTTTATTAAATACTCTCTTGCTGCAGAAATTCACAGAATGTAGCCTTCCCAGAGTAGTGAGAGTACCCAGACACTGCCAATGGCAGTGTCTGGGTACTCTCACTACTCTGGGAAGGCTACATTCTGTGAATTTCCGACATTTCAGTTTAATTGTGTTTGCAGCTTTCCTCAAGTTGCGTGTAGGTGTCAGACCTCGAAAAATGGCCAAGCACAATAAAAGTTCTGTATATTTAGGTAATTATTATATTGGCCTTCCTGATTCTTCATGTATTATAGCTTATTTCGGGCATTCATTGGGTTTCACTCAATTTCACTACCATTCAGTTATGACTCCGGACATAAGAATGAGTTTTATTGAATTTTACTTGGCCTCATCAACAAACCGAAAACCAAACCAAACCGAGGTTTTTCTCCACCTGAAAAACCGAAACCGAACAAGAAATTTAAAAACCTACAGCTCTACCAACTAAAACATTATTATTTACAAACATTTGGAATCAAATTGTTTCTAAAATTCCTTGTTTCTAAATAAAGTCATTTATCTATTCACCTGAACTTAAGGTTAGTCAACTTTTTACTTCAAAAGAAAGTTGAAACGAGTGGAGTTGAACATAAAATCTTTTTGCAGCCATCCTACAGATTATATCGGTTTGTTCTATGCTGAAAAACCCTGTCAAAAAGAATTATATTAACAGTTAACAATAGTTCAAAGTATATACATCAAACTTTGTATTGCAGCAAAAGAGCTAAAACAACACATTCATGAATAACAGAAATGAAGGTACAGTGCAACAAAGTCACTTGTTTCTTGAGAAAAGGAAATTTCAAATTTATTTCATTTTCATAATTGTTCTGCATTAAATCCTGGGTTCCCCACAAAACTCTAAAAGAATTTTATGACTTTTCCATGACCACTTTCAACTATGAGCATCTGGTGAACAAAATAGAGACAAGTTGACTATACTTGCAGCTTCGGAGCGTTGACAATTCTAGTGCTGACAAACTTTTGCAATGCGCTCATTCCAATGAGGGGCATAAGCTATGTTTTGGAAGCAAAAAATGAAAATCTAAAAAAAAATTGGATGGCGATTTTCATCTATAGTGATGGAAAACGTATCACACACAACTTGATTCAACATCAAAACAAGACCAGGTTGTGTTTTTTCCCCATTGTCTAAGATGTGGGACATCTGTGAAAATATTTATTTTTAGCTGTCCCAATACATAGAGTAAATACGGTACACTTTTGGCAAACCATAATGTGAGCAACCAATATAATGTTATCCTGAAAATGATTTTGGCGAATAATTGTAAACAGGGGCAAGTATTCTCCTCACAAATTCAACCCTGTCGACACCTAGAAGGTGAACAGAACTGTGTATGAACTCTGCCGAACAAGACTGAATTTTCTAAATTTAAATTTATAGCTGCATTTTGAAGAAACTTTCCCACCTGGAATTTTGATATTATGATATCAGTGTGTTGGGGAGGGGGGGGGGGGGGGGGTGGGTGGGTGGGTGGGATGTGTCTTGTGGAGCCCACTTTCAACAACGTCTATATCAAGACTGCGACACAAAGAAGTGAAAAGCACAGTTTCAGCTAATGGATCTCTGACTTCAACCTAGAAGCCCTAACTTTAACCTTTTCCCAAACGATTTGACCGCATTCACCCACGTAATTTACGCATTACGCAATTGAAAAAAAAATCAACAAAACCATTTCATGTGATCTCTAATTGGAACAAGCTCGTTGTGCTCATTCCATACAGGAGTCACATAAGGTTTTGCTGATATTTTTTGAAAAATATTAAAGAAAACAATAACAAGAGGCCCCACGGGGCCTGAGGGCGCTCACCTGATACTGGCCGAGTCATATCACCAAAATAGCAAGGGATTCTGCCTTGTGGTTATTATCAGTTTTTCAACATAAAAGTGTTTTCTCTACTTAGTAACCCAGAGTGTTCATATGTTAGATCCCCATATTGGGTACTCAATAATTTATCTATTTATTTATTGGAATTTAAGGTCACTTTCTAAGGCTACATCATTACAGAGGCATAATTATAATATCAGGTTTGGTCAATCGTTTATGCCTATTACTGCCCACTTTACAGGGCTTTCAACGCAGGAATTGGTTACTGGGCCCAATTTTATCAATAAACCAGAACTTGAACAAACTTCAATTTGCCACTTCTAAGAAAATCAAAAATCAAATATCAAAAGATTCTGACAGGAGTAACAGAAAAAAAAGATTTTTTAAGAATATTTCTCATACTGAACTAAGTTATACATGGGCTCCCATAGGGAGCCCAAAAATAAAAGCTTCTGAAGCAGTGTTTTGGGAGAAGAAGATTCTTCAACGTTATTCCCATTAGCTACACTGTTAAAAAATGATGACTCGGCACTTTTAGTCCTAGAAAAGAACCTTATGATAAAATTTTTACAATTTTTTCTTCCGGTCCTAAGGAAGCTTCACACCATATAAAAATTCTCAGTGCCATGTAGTTCTGGAGATATGGGCATTTAAAAAGAAAAAAATTTTTTAGCTCCTGCAGTTCCCGTGGGGGACAGGAAAACAATTTTCGGCATAAATTAGGTACTTATGACCCAATAAGCCCTCATATCAAATTTGGTTCAAATCGACTTTTTGGTTTGGAAAATAAAAATTTTGGTATAATTTGGGCTCCCACAGTGAGCCCAAATATGACCCAGGTACTTGGCTTTACCAAACTTCACTCTCAGCCCCTAAGAATGCTGTACATCAAATATCAAAACATTTTGACTGGTGGATCTGAAAAAAAAATTTTTTTTAAAGAATATTCCTCATATTGAACTAAGTTATAATTTGGGCTCCCACAGGGAGACCAAATATGAGCCGAAGGACTTGACTTGAACAAACTTGAATCTCACCTCCCTAAGCATACTGTATACCAAATATCAAAAGATTCTGACCGGTGGATGCGAAGAAGAAGATTTTAAAAGAATATACCTCGTATTGCACTAAGTTACAATTTGGGTTCCCAAAGGGAGTCCAAATATGAACTCAGGGACTTGGCTTGAACAAACATCAATCTCACCCCCCTAAGGATGATGCATAGCAAATATCAAAAGATTCTGATTTGTGGATCCGAAGAAGAAGATTTTTAAAATATATCCCTCATATTGCACTAATTTGAACATTTGGGTTCCCATAGGGAACCCAAATATGGACCGAGGAATTTGATTTCTACAAATATGTGAATCAATGTTCCAAAGATGTTATATGTAAAATATGAAAGCTTTTAGAGCAGTGGTTTGGAAGAAAACAATTCTTTATTTTTTTCCCATTGCCTACTGTGTTAAAAAATACTGACTCAGCACTTTTTCAGAGTCCCGAAAAAGTACCCTATGATAAAACCGATAGCAATTTTTTTTTACCAATCCTTTCTGTTGGTCCCAAGAAAGCTTCACACCAAATAAAAATTCTCACTGCCGTGCAGTTTTTGAGATATAGGCGTTTTAATTTTTTTCTATTTTTAGCTCCTGTGGTTCCCACGGGGCTACAGGAAAAAAAATTTCTGCATAAATTAGGTACTTATGACCCAATAAGCCCTCACATAAAATTTGGTTCAAATTGGCCTCTCGGTTTAAAAAATAGAAATTTGGGGTGGGGCCAAAATTTTTGCTCCTCCCATAACATCGCCAAGTATAGACCTACAAACTTCTCTTGAACAAACTTGAGTCTACACCTCAAAAGGAAGCTGCATACCAAATATCAAGTCTCTGCTATTGCTGGTTCTTGAGAAGAAGATTTTTTAAGAATTGGAGCATTTTTGCCCCACCCCTCTGCTCAATATGAGCCGAAACCTAATTTGCCCAAAAATCAAAATGCCGCTATATAACCCCTACTCACATGAAATTTCATTAACATGCGGCCAGTGGTTTAGAAGAAAAAGACCCAAACACCACCTTCACGCCGGACGACGGACGACGGACGAAAAGTGATCAGAAAAGCTCACCCTGACTTTCAGTCAGGTGAGCTAACTAGAGATGGTCAGTCACCTGCTATACCCCCACTGTGGCATACAGCCTAGTGTAGGTGACTGAAAAGGGACATTCAATTTAAAAATTAAAAAAAAAATCCAATATGGCTGCAAATCGGCGATCTTGAAACCGAGTGGGAAAAAAATTCCCCTCATCATGTTGATCATTTTTGTGAAGTTTCATGAAAAAAATCCAATATGGCCACCAGTCGGTCATCTTGAATCCGATCTGGAAACAAATTATGTCATGTACTGCTCCTCATCATCTTGATCATTTTTGTGAAGTTTCATGAAAAGGCGACTAAAACTGTGGAAGTAGTTTGCTCCACAAGTTTACATGTGCAACGGACAGACAAGGACAACCGACCGACGGACAGACAAGTTGACTCCTATAATACCCCCTTAAAACTTCTTTTTGTGGGGGTATAATTAAAAATGAAAGTGTCAATGACACTGTAGCTCAACTTGTCAAGACATGTACATGTATAGTATGTGACACAGCAATGACAAACATCTAGGTAATGACCTGATAACAAATGTACGTATAAAGTATTGTAACGGTCTGTACATAAATACTGGCCGTAGCCTGTAACAAATGTATAGGTAAAGTATTGTAAAGGTGGGTGACAGTCAGATACTAAATAGAAAAAAAATCTTTGAGTCCCAGAGTGGGTCTGACTGAACCCCAAAATATTTGTTCTCATAGCACATTGGTAACAAAGGCACCCCAAAACATACTCATTCCTGTCCGAAGGTGAAAACAAAGGTACCCAAGAAGTTTCGTGAAGATCAGTTCATAAATACGAGCTGTATAGAAGTTGTGACAAAAAACTGATTGGACATAATTTCGGTACAAAATGGCCACTGGCAACCATCTTGAATTTTGGACCGCACTCAGAAACACTCGTTCTCGTCCCAAGGTGATAACAAAGGTACCCAAGAAGTTTCGTGAAGATCGGTTGATAAATACAGACTCTAGCCCGAGCCGAATTGACATGTGCACTTACAGTGTATAAGTAGAACTAAATAAATCAAAATTCATCTAATTTGCATAATTTCTGCACGAGAAAAAAACCTGTACTATATGTGATGTATTCCATTTTACTAAACATTCATACAAAAATTTATTCAAATCAGAACTTTCATACAGAAGTTCTGTACAAAAGACTGATTGCGCTATGTTTGGTACACAATGGTCGCTGGTGGCCATCTTGAATTTCGGACCACACCCAAAAACACTCGTTCTCATCCCACAGTGATAACAAAGGTACCCAAGACGTTTCGTAAAGATCGGTTCATAAATACAGCCTCTAGCCTGAGCCGTATAGAAGTTGTGTGCAAAAAACTGATTAGACCTAATTTCGGAATGAAATGGCCACTGGCAGCCATCTTGAATTTTGGAAAGCACACAGAAACAATCGTTCTCATCCCAAGGTAATAAAAGAGGTACCCAAGAAGTTTCATGAAGATCGGTTCATAAATACAGCCTCTAGCCCGAGCCGTATTGACATGTGCACTTACTGTGTGTAAGTAGCACTGAAAAAATCAAAGTTCATCTAATTTGCATAACTTCTGCACGAGAAAAAAACCCGTATTATATGTGATGTATCCCATGGTACTAAACATTCACACAAAAAATTATTCAAGTCAGCACTTTCATATGGAAGTTCTGTGCAAAAATCTGATTGCGCCTAATTTTGTACAAAATGGCTGCCATCGGCCATCTTGAATTTCGGACCGCACCCCAAAACAAACTCGTTCTCATCCCAAGGTGATACCAAAGGTACCTAAGAAGTTTAGTAAAGATTGGTTTATAAATACAGCCTCTAGCCCGAGCCGTATTGGCATTTGCACTTACAGTGCTGAAAATAACACCAAATACATCAAAGTTAGTCTAATTTGCATAATTTACGTACAAGAAAAAAAAACGTATTATATGTGATGTATCCCATGGTACTAAACATTCATACAAAAAATTATTCAAATCAGCGCTTTCATATGGAAGTTCTGTACAAAAAACAGGTTTCTGCATCGTCGGTACAAAATGGCGGCTGGTGGCCAACTTCAATTTCGGATCGGACCCAAAAACCCTCGTTCTCGTCCTACAGTCATAACAAAGGTACCCAAGAAGTTTCGTAAAGATCGGTTCATAAATACGGCCTCTAGCCCGAGCCGTATTGAATTGTTGACGGACAGATGGCCAGACGGACGACGGACAACTGGCCATGGCATAAGCTCAAATTTGGCTTCGCCAAAGTTGAGCTAAAAATAAACTTAGCTCATGCTCCATTCCAATTTTTACAGAATGTGAATTATTGCATAGGGGAAAACTTGAATCCATGGATATGTATTTTACAGTTTTCAGATCGCAAAATCAGTCTCATTTTTGATGATGTCTGGTTTTAACACAATTACACAAGTGGACAGAGATTTCATAGATAAATATTACGTAATCAAGACCAAATAAAATATAAAAAAAAAAATGAACAAAAATGGCATCTGATCTGCTATTCAATGTTCTCACATATCTTTTTCAATGTGTTAGATTTGGTTGTGTTGTGCAGAGAAACAGAGAATTTTGACAGGATCGTAACTGTGTCGCGATTCTGTCAAAATTAGTTGCCCATTTTTATACTCACAGCACCGCAGTTGTAACCAACTGTTGGAAGTACAGTTAGTGGAAACACTCAATTAAGGTTAGAGTACATTAGTCTTATTGTGGTGGTGGTGATTGAGGTTTCTTAAGTGCTCGGAAGATTTTATTTAAATCAAGTCCAGTCGTCTATTCAAAATAGAACTGAACCACGATGCCTATCGGAGTTGTAGCACCAGTTGTAAAGAACGTGACTAACATCTGTTTTGACAGAAGACATTAAAACATATTTAGAGTTGCTTGATGACATTTTATGTCAAAGACTCAAAGTTTAAGGTGATTGTAACATGACCAAAAACAGGGACCGATCAGGACTATTTAAAATACGCTCTAGCCTCGGAGCCTATTTTTTCAATTCATGTGCCAGATTTCAATTTACGGAGTCACACTGCTGTTTGTAACACACACAGCAAGTATGTAATAGCTCTCATCATTTTGATTTAGTACACTATAGCAAACATTAATCTTCACTGTGGTTTTTGATCAAGTCTTAGCTGCCTATTTAGGCAGCCAAGACTTGATCAGAAACCACAGTGAAGATTAATGCTTGGTAATTAAGACTTGAAGTATTAACTTAAGCACTCTACAACAATGATAAATGATAATCATATATATAATACATGTAAGAGTGTCTCTCTCGATTATCCATCAAAAGAATATCAAAATATGATCTGAGAAGTTACGCGCCAACTGAGAAGCCTATTTCTGAGATTTAAGAGCCAGGTCCTGATGTTTCCGAACCAAATACGCACTGGCGCATGCACAGGTCGGTCCCTGCAAAAATGGCTGAAAATTTTAGTTTAGGTTTTAAAATATATAGGCACTTTCTGAGTGACTAAATATATTTTTACTTTCATGTAATAAGTAATGTGGCATTTATAATTGTGATAGAATGATATTCTTTAAGAAATAATGATAAAAGAGAAATGAAAACACACAAAAAAATGTTTTTGATTTCCCTCCAATTGTTCCAGAAGAGGGTTAGTAAATATCAAAATCATCTCCAAAACTTGGATAATAAATGCTTAATAGGGCTTATATTTCATCTGCAGTTAAAACTAGAAGTCCTGTCACGAACTGTGTGATTATCTAGGCTTAATTACGCGAAGGAATTGCATGCAATTGCCATATCGAATGGCATCCAAAGCATGGCAGGTTCTCCTAGTCTCTCATAGCAAACACAGGCAATGTTTCTGTCAATGGACCTCTGGGTTACCCAGAGGTCCATTGGCTGAAACATTGCTTGTACACAGGCCATATGTACAGAATTTGATAGCCTTACTATGGTCATAACGCGTAGATTAACGCGCAGATCAACGTGCTATTTGTGCGCATTTCATGACAGGACTTCTAGTTTTAAGAGAAAATTT
Source organism: Pictodentalium vernedei (assembly GCA_031216915.1). Classification (NCBI taxonomy): domain Eukaryota; kingdom Metazoa; phylum Mollusca; class Scaphopoda; order Dentaliida; family Dentaliidae; genus Pictodentalium; species Pictodentalium vernedei. Next base: position 112,525,858 of record CM062297.1, read on the forward strand.
GGGAAAATCCATTTGTATTCTCATGAAAATGGTTGTGAGAATCCATACCTGCTATGAGTGTTCCAGGATCCTACCTGAACCTGTTGTGTAGTGGTAACACATGTTAACCCCTTACCCAACACAGCTTTTTAATTTTTAATAAAATATCAACTGAATTTTGTAAAATCTTACAAATTTGGATGTCAGTGGAACCAGCTAACTGAGTCGGTTCCAATGACAGCCATATTTGTACAATTTTATTGACAATGTGCCAGTGTATTTCAGGTCATGTTAGCCTTGTGTTGGTCAATTTGAGGTTTAAATTGACTCAGTTTTTTTCACGTGAATCCTAGCAAAAGGTTCAGAAAGAATCTACATGGATTCTTGAAACTTTTGTTGCACGAAAATGTTTGCGTGAATCAATTCTCGTCAAAATATAAGCCATGCACATGAAAACACAATACAATAATGGAGTCACAAAAAAAAACTGAAAACATTCTTCACTTAGAATGATGAAAATATGTGATATTTCTATTAGCGTAGAGGATGTCATGGCAACCATTTAAGGTGAGCTGTTTATGACAACATGCTTACCAGTCTAACCCAGGTTACATGTTTTGATCAGTCAACCTACAACAGGCCTTGACAATTCCATTTTTTGGTAAACCTATAAACAGGTTACCTATTTAGTTGTTCATTAACCTATTCTTTAGGTTAAGTAAATTTGTTTCATTAACCTGTTGGTTAACCAAAAATCCAAACATGATATGCCACAGGCATACCCCGAAGGTCATAGGCCTAAGCTGGAGGGGGAAAATGTTAAGTTATTCCTCTTCTGTTGACAACTGCCTCTTCTTTTGGCAACATGCACTGATTTCCGAAGATAAAAATATCAGCGAAGCACAAATACATAATCACTAGAAATATACAGTTGTGCCTCTTCTACTGGCAGAACTTGTAGCATTGAGTAGGTCCAGAACTGATTTGGCAGGGACCCCATCATACATCAGGCTACAGTGCATTTCAATTTCCATAAACTGTGACATGTTTCTAATTATGCTTACAGCTGAATAAAAAGCAAAAATTTAATATCTGTATGTGTATTACTTGCTCCTCGCGCATCTAATATATATTGATGGTTGAAAAAAAGTTGGTTAACCGATGATCCTTTTGGTTACCCGATCATCCGTTAACCTTAATATTTGTTTGCATAACCTCCAGGCAAACAGAACGATCATCTGCCTGAATTGGCGAGGCCAGGCCTGGCATTTTCAGGAGAGCGATTTATTCGCTCGCCTTAAAAAAATTAAGGAGGGCGAAAACTAGCCCTCCTGGCCTAAGAAAACAATGATTACCATAACCGCCTATGCCTAAAACCCACATCTTTTAAGATCTTTGCTACATGTATTTTATTGGTCTCTGTAAGATGCCCACACTGCCCCTCCCACATCTCCGGGCCTTACTAAGGCTCGGAGGTGTGGGAGGGGCAGTGTAGCCGCCTCACAGAGACTACCTTGTTAGAAACACCAAATAAAATGTACAAAGCCCACTTGGCAGAATTGATTAACAGTGAAACTTCATTTTGCAATTCTGGCTTTTGTAAGCTTGAGGAGAGCTTATCGCTCGCCCAGGGCATGCGAGGGGAGCGAGTTTTAGCCCTCCTGCATTTTTAAGAATGCCAGGCCTGCTATAATCAGATAATCAGAATTTACAACAGTACTCCCCCCCCCCAACTCACCTTAATTGGTTGTACAGAAATATCTCATGTGTTCCTTCCATTTAAACAATGTTTTCAGTATTTTTGTGACTCCATTATTGTACAGTGCATGGAGAATGTATTATCACTAAATCATCTGCAGAGTGGAGATTCCACCCAAGCAATAATTGCAAATTTGTTGTAAAGCATAACAAGCACAAGCAAAGTTCCAGCCAATGGACCTCCGGAGTTTTTTTGGCTGAAAAATTGCTTGTGTTTTTAGCCCATATGTACGGAAATGGAATGTGATACTTTGGGTGATAACTCCACTCAATGCCAGGGACCGACCTGGGCATGCGCCAGTGCGTATTTGGTTCTGAAACATCAGGACCTGGCTCTTAAATCTCAGAAATAGGCTTCTCAGTTGGCACATAACTTCTCAGATCATATTTTGATATTCTTTCGATGGATAATCGAGAGAGACACTCTTACATGTATTATATATATGATTATCATTTATCATTGTTGTAGAGTGCTTAAGTTAATACTTCAAGTCTTAATTACCAAGCATTAATCTTCACTGTGGTTTCTGATCAAGTCTTGGCTGCTTATTTAGTCAGCCAAGACTTGATCAGAAACCACAGTGAAGATTAATGTTTGCTATAGTGTACTAAATGAAAATGATGAGAGCTATTACATACTTGCAGTGTGCGTTACAAACAGCAGAGTGACTCCGCAAATTGAAATCTGGCGCATGAATTGAAAAAATAGGCTCCGAGGCTAGAGCGTATTTTAAATAGTCCTGATCGGTGCCTGCATGCGTGATTTTGTTACCATCCACTCTTTACATACTGTAGTGTGTTTTCATGTGCAACTTTTCCCATACTTTTTGGGAACATTTAGACATTTATTAACCCTAACAATTTCTGGTGAGTTTTGAATTTTTTATTTATTAACATTTCTTACAGAGTATCATTCTACCACAATTATAAATAGCACATAACTCATTACTTTACAATAAAATATGTGTAGTCCCTTAAAAATTGTCAACTTTTCTCAAAACACAAATCAAATTTTTAGCCCTTTTTTAGTCATGTAACCCATTACATTAAGAAGGAAATTTGTAGGGCTGCAACGATTCATCGCGATTTCAATGCATCGCGATACATTTGTACATGATACGCATATCGTATCGTTTCATGTGTATCACGATACAAACAATACACTTCTAGAAGGTTGGCATGGTGTAGTCAGAAGGTTGCATTTTCAGGCCCAACAAGTCTATTTTGTGCTTTTCCAACTTATAATTCCACCACAGGAGTATGAAATTCTATCAGTATAGCTATAATTCACTTTCAACGTGATATTTACGTTCCCAACGTAATCCCCTTCTGAAGGGGATTACGTTGGGAACGTAAATATCACGTTGAAAGTGAATTATAGCTATACTGATAGAATTTCAGACTCCTGTGATTCCACTTGTTCATTTGTATTTCAGTAAAATATCAACTCTAAATTATAAGAATAGTTTGAGGCAACAGACCTCTCACCTCTGAACTGAACCCAGACTCCCAGAGGTCCATTGGCCTTCTCAAGCATTAAAAGAGAAATTGGATGTTACTGGCCAAATGAAAGTTGGACTCTGTGCAGTTTGTGGGCTTTTTATTACTGATAATTCACTCTTAATGAACTGCATGTAATGTATCGTGAAAAAATTTTATCATGAAAAAAATCGCGATACATATTGTATCGTGAGTGAGATGTATCGTTGCAGCCCTAGAAATTTGTAGAGAAAAAAATTGTACTACATGTATTTAGAAATAGGGAACCCAGAAAATAAATTTGTACAAAACGAACAATTCAAAATTCACTGTCTACATTTGGGAAACTATTTACTTTTCAATACGTTGGAAATGAATATTGATCGCAGATATTAACCCAGTTTAACCAAAAATGAATGAAAAACATTATCACAGGTCATACAAGAATGTACGTACATAGGTTCCCAAGAAAAGCATGAACACCGAGACTTCCATTCAGAAGAGATCAATAAATATTAGAAGCTACAAAGACAGTACCCTACCCACATCTACCTAACATGGATTCACCATAGACCAGTTGATCTGCCACCTGGTGGATGGTGGACTTTGGTCGATGTAGGCACAGTCTTTGTGTCACCACTCCCAGTCTGAAAATAGAAAGACAGATTGTGTTAGTTTGATATGTATCTTCTACTAATGGGTAATAGGGCCTAGGAAAATAAGTATGTTATATTGTTATAAGTGTTCTACAGACGAGTAATAATGTCTAGGAAATTTTGGATGCTATATAGTTTGATGTACATGTTCTACTAACGAGTAATAAGACCTAGGAAATTTTGGATGCTATATAGTTTGATGTACATGTTCTACTAACGAGTAATAAGACCCAGGAAATTAGGCTCCACAAAGTAGATCTTCTGTTTCTCAGACCATTTTTTGTAAAACTGCATTTTTATTATTATTTTTTTATTATTTATTTTATTTTTTATTTTTGTAATTATTACATCTTTGCCATCAAAAATTCATGTTCTTGGTTTGTTTTATGTTTTAGGCTTCATAATCTACAGAATAGTATGGGTGGTGGTGTATTTTGTCCCTCGAGTTCAAGAAGGCTTTGCAATGCTAAAGCATTGCAAAGCCTTCTTGCACTCGAGGGATAAATTTATCAGTTTTATTAACATGGGTAAAATATCAGACATAACTCACTTAATTTTTTTTTAAGTTTACATTGGTTATAACAAGAGGCCCCACGTGGCCTTAATCGCTCACCTGACAAAGTGACTCTAAGAAGTATTTTAGGTCACCTTCACCATGTCATGCCTCATCAACATTAACTGGTTGAGTGATAGATTTTGTTTGAAGTTCAACATTTGTTACCTAAAATTAGTTTTATTTAAAATCATTGGTGTGTGGCCAATCTCCAATGATTTTTAATAAAGCAAATTTATCTCTGCAGACAAACTGGTTTAGCATGAAGCACAAACAAGGAATGTGAAGAGATAGCCTTGGACATCTCTCCCCAACTGTGGATATCTTCCATGTGCTACATGTATATATTTGCATGCAAGAAAACAAAAATTTCACAAATTTTCCAAAATATTAGTTTTTTTTATCATCATTGGAACAAGCTCAAACAGCTTATTCCAATAGGGGTATGGGAAGATCAGGTATATTTTTGAGACAGAAATGTGAATATATAAATAATGGTGTTTTTTTGTGAATGATGCTGGAGAATTTTGCGTAAAGATATGTGAAGTCATAAAGCTGTGTTTTACATACGAAATTCTGGAATAACTAAAAAAATTGCTTTTTTGACTCAAAAAGCATGGTGTGCGACCTCTCATTGGAATGAGCTCAAAAAGCTCATTCCAATGGGGTATTTACAAGCGATAAGTATATGTATGTTTAAGAGACAAAAATTAAAATTTGAATAGCGATTTTTGCGAAGAATGCTGACAAGTTTTGGCAGTTATGCTGGTAAAAAGGTAAGATATGCAAAGTGGTTGTTTTCTAGAGGCGACATTTAATTAAGGGGAATTAACCCTTGATTACTGAGGTAACTTCTAAAAGTACTGAAATTTCATGAAGCAATGTGAATAACAGACAACAGTTGCCTAAAAATTTCATGAATAACTAAAATTTTAATTCCTTTGTCTCGAAAACATGGCATATGACCTTTGTTGGAATGACCTGAATGCGTGTGTTCCAATGAGGGGTTATAAAATTTGAACGGAGATTTGTGTGAATAATGCATTAGTACTGCTAGATTTGGGTAAACGGTTCACCCTGGATACCACCCCTTCTATAGTAGATCTTTTCTGCAAATTTTGTCTAAGATTCTATCAACTTTACAAATAAATATGTTCATGAATCACAATCAGATCCACCCCACAATGTTGCATACCAAATATCAAAAGATTCTGCCTGCTGGATCTGGAGAAGAAGATTTTTTAAGAAATATGCCTGAAATGCACTAAGTTAAAATTTGGGCTCCTATACGGAGCCCAAATATAAACCCAGGGGGCCGATTTGAACAAACTTGAATCAGATCCACCCCACAATGTTGCTTACCAAATATGAAAAGATTCTGAAGCTGGATCTGGAGAAGAAGATTTTTTAAGAAATTTGCCTGAAATGCACTAAGTTCAAATTCGAGCTTCTATAGTGAGCCCAAATATGTATCTAGGAAGCCGATTTGAACAAATTTAAATCAGATCCACCCCACAATGTTGCATACCAAATATCAAAAGATTCTGCCTGCTGGATCTGGAGAAGAAGATTTTTTAATAAATTTGCCCGAAATGCACTAAGTGCGAATTCGGGCTTCTATATTAAGCCCAAATATGAATCCAGGGGGCCGATTTGAACAAACTTGAATCAGATCCACCCCGCAATGCTGCATACCAAATATCAAAAGATTCTGCCTGCTGGATCTGGAGAAGAAGATTTTTGAAGAAATTTGCCCGAAATGCACTAAGTTTGAATTCGAGCTTCTATGGTGAGCCCAAATATGAATCCAGGGGGCCGATTTGAACAAACTTGAATCAGATCCACCCCGCAATGTAGCATACCAAATATCAAAAGATTCTGCCTGCTGGATCTGGAGAAGATGATTTTTTAAGAAATTTGCCTGAAATGCACTAAGTTCGAATTCGAGCTTCTATAGTAAGCCCAAATATGAATCTAGGGAGCCGATTTAAACAAATTTGCATCAGATCCATCCCACAATGTTGCATACCAAATATCAAAAGATTCTGCCTGCTGGATCTGGAGAAGAAAATTTTTTAAGAAATTTGCCTGAAATGCACTAAGTTCGAATTCGAGCTTCTATAGTGAGCCCAAATATAAATCTAGGAAGCCGATTTGAACAAACTTGAATCAGATCCACCCCACAATGTTGCATACCAAATATCAAAAGATTCTGCCTGCTGGATCTGGAGAAGAAGATTTTTTAATAAATTTGCTTGAAATGCACTAAGTTCAAATTTGGGCTCCTATACTGAGCCCAAATAGAAACCCAGGGGGCCGATTTGAACAAACTTGAATCAGATCCACCCCACAATGTTGCTTACCAAATATGAAAAGATTCTGCCTGCTGGATCTGGAGAAGAAGATTTTTTAAGAAATTTGCATGAAATGCACTAAGTTCAAATTCGAGCTTCTATAGTGAGCCCAAATATGAATCTAGGAAGCCGATTTGAACAAACTTGAATCAGATCCACCCCACAATGTTGCATACCAAATATCAAAAGATTCTGCCTTCTGGATCTGGAGAAGAAGATTTTTTAAGAAATTTGCCTAAATGCACTAAGTTCGAAATCAGGCTCCTATACTGAGCCCAAATATGAACCCAGGGGGCCGATTTGAACAAACTTGAATCAGATCCACCCTACAATGTTGCATACCAAATATCAAAAGATTCTGCCTGCTGGATCTGGAGAAGAAGATTTTTTAAGAAATTTGCCTGAAATGCACTAAGTTCGAAATCTGGCTCCTATACTGAGCCCAAATATTAACCCAGGGGGCCGATTTGAACAATCTTGAATCAGATCCACCCCACAATGTTGCTTACCAAATATGAAAAGATTCTGCCTGCTGGATCTGGAGAAGAAGATTTTTTAAGAAATTTGCCTGAAATGCACTAAGTTCGAATTCGAGCTCCTATAGTGAGCCCAAATATGAATCTAGGGAGCCGATTTGAACAAACTTGAATCAGATCCACCCTACAATGTTGCACACCAAATATCAAAAGATTCTGCCTGCTGGATCTGGAGAAGAAGATTTTCAAAGAAATTTGCCTGAAATGAAGTAAGTTCAAATTTGGGCTCCTATACTGAGCCCAAATATAAACCCAGGGGGCCGATTTGAACAAACTTGAATCAGATCCACCCCACAATGTTGCACACCAAATATCAAAAGATTCTGCCTGCTGGATCTGGAGAAGAAGATTTTTTAAGAAATTTGCCTGAAATGCACTAAGTCGAAATCGGGCTCCTATACTGAGCCCAAATATGAACCCAGGGGGCCGATTTGAACAAACTTGAATCAGATCCACCCTACAATGTTGCATACCAAATATCAAAAGATTCTGCTTGCTGGATCTGGAGAAGAAGATTTTTTAATGTTTTTCCCATTGCCTACAGTGTTAAAAAGTGCTGACTCAGCACTTTTTCAAAGTCCCGAAACTGTACCCTATGATAAAACCGATGGCAATTTTTTTTTACCAATCCTTTCTGTTGGTCCTAAGGAAGCTGCACACCAAATAAAAATTCTCAGTGCCGTGCAGTTTTGGAGATATGGGCGTTTTAAATTTTTTCTATTTTTAGCTCCTGCGGTTCCCACGGGGCTGCGGGAAAATTTTTTTTTGCATAAATCAAGTACTCATGACCCAATAAGCCCTCACATAAAATTTGGTTCAAATCAGCCTCTCGGTTTGGAAAATAGAAATTTTGGGCGGGGCAAAAAATTTTGCCCCTCTCATAACGACGCCAAGTATAGCCCCACAAACTTCTCTTGAACAAATCTGAGTCTACACCTCAAAAGGAAGCTGCATACCAAATATCAAGTCTCTGCTACTGCTGGTTCATGAGAAGAAGATTTACAAAGATTTTGGTGCCCCTTGGGGGCGTGGCACCACCCAGGAGGAGGGGCAACTTCATTTGAACAAATCTGAATTGGCATTAGGTAATAAACATTTAGCCAACATTTGAATAAAATTGGGCTAGTGGTTTAGGGGGAGAAGTCGATAATGTAAAGTTAACGCCGGACGGACGACGACGGACGACGGACGCCGGACAGAAAGTGATTAGTAAAGCTCCCCTTGAGCTTCGCTCAGGTGAGCTAAAAAGAGGGCAAGCGGCAGCCAAAAAGACCACGTGGGAGGGCCTGAGAAACAGATTTTTAATTTTTTCAGACCTTATGTATGCTCAATAGTTTGATATGCATGTTTTTCTAACAAGTAATATGGTCTGAGAAACTATGCTTGTTCTACTAACGAGTAACAAGAAAACAGAGTGATGTGAAGTGTTGCGTATGCCCCCTCCTGCAATACCAATAGGTTAGGACCCTACGAATCAATTTGTCAATTCAAATTTAATCTCAATATTTATTTATTGGGGTTTTAAGGTCACATATTTCTGCACAATGGCTAATCATGACCATGAGAGTTTTACGGGTGCAGGAAGCCGGAGTACCCGGAGAGAACCACCAAGCAACTGTCAGCTCCCCAACATACGAACTCCACACAAGCAGGGTTAGCATTGGTTGAAGACAAGTGCACCATCAACGTTCAGTACGACTTAGTAGATGACATCACCCTGCCCCAAATGGGCAATGGGGGTGAAGTGTCTTGCCCAAGGACACAACGCGGTTGCCGCAGGTGGGATTCGAACAGAGGACCTCTCGGCTTGCAGCCTGCACCTCTACCTAGTGAGCCACCGCACCCCCAATTGAAACTCAAATCGAATGGAGTCAATTATTCAAAATCAAATTGAACCTCGAATCGAATAGACATCTTGAAGGCCCGACTGACAAAATATTCCAACTACATCAAGGCATGCCTTCATCGAAGGCATGCCTTCATAATGAAAGTTGGAATATTTTGTCAGTGAGGATTTTTGTTAAACAAACGGAGTGAGAATTCTGAACATGATGCAAATTTGTCTTGATTCATGAGAATCGGTTTTGATTCTCGCAAGCTCCTGTTGCGAGAATCAATTTTCAGTACTTAAATATTTTGAATTTGAGAGTACTGCTATACCCCTGTGAGTGCAACATGTACATATGAAATAGTAAAAGGCAAACGTCATAGGTTTTTTAAAGAGAGTTTACCCTTTAAGGACCCAGTTTCCATTTTGTCAAGTTTCTCGCAATTGTGCAAGTAGAACACATCTTCCAACATAAGGCTTCTGGTGGTCTGGCTGATGGAAATTACAGTATCATGGCAGTGGTGACAAGTGAAGTCATGGCTGCCTATATAGGCAGCCAAGACTTCACTAGACACCACTGTTAAGTGAAGTTTTTTTACCTTATTATGAGGGGACAAAGACAGAGCATTCTCTTGGCTTTTTAAAGTCAGTTTTAGAACCTACGACAAGAATCAAATGAACATTTCGTGCTAATCAAAGTTGATTCTCATTGTTTCCCTTGCGAGAATCATTTGTGCGAATTGATTTGGATTCGCACATGAATTTTAAGCCTTGTGCACGGGACAGCTGGCAACAGTGAACTCGAAAACTGGCAAATTGGGATCTTTAAATTTGCATTCAGCGGTGGAGGTGACTAGTGACAATGGAATTAGCATGGATGGTGGCATAAGTAGATGCTTTTTATGTTAATATAACGGAAATTACACCGTCTTTATTTTCAACATCATTTATGTACAATTTATATCACACCTCTAAGTTTTGTGAGAGGACAAAGATACCGATACCAAGTGAAATTTCAGTGAAAAGATTCAAAGGAAAACAAATCGGGTAGCCAAATGTGAATCAAACCAAATACCAACTCATTTGAAATCAAACTGAAACACGAAGCTTTACAGAGCCCTACAATAAGTAAATGTGGGTCATTTTCAATAAACAAAGAAACACACATGCAGACTGACTTGGTTAAATCGCTCCTGCATACCGATTGAACATAAAACAATATATCCCATGGACAAAAAACAACAATACAAGAAGTTAATAGGGACAGTTCTTCTAAGTCTAAGATGGGACATAACTGTGGCAAGTATGCATGGACAAAAACCACAATATGTGTATATCATTTCCTACAATACTGGCTTATCACCACACCCAAGAACATTAAAATCCAACAATCAATACTTCAGTTATTATGCAAAACGTTTAACAAATGTTTTCCAAGTGTAATAAGGGCCATAATTCTGGACGATATGCATGGATGAAACCCGCAGTAATTTGATGGCCTTTCCCCATGCTCACCATACCAAACTACATCAAAATCTGACAAGCCACGTGGGAGTTATGATGCAAAATGTTGAAATGGAAATTTGTAAGTGTAGCAAGGGCCATAATTCTAGACCATATGCATGGAGGAAACCCGCAGTAATCTGATGGCCTTTCCCCATGCTCACCATACCAAACTACATCAAAATCTGACAAGCCACGTGGGGGTTCTGATGCAAAATGTTGAAATGGAAATTTATAAGTGTAGCAAGGGCAATACCTCTAGTACATTAGCTTGTACAAAACCCCTTTCCCCCATGCTTGTCGGTCACCATACAAAAGGACATCAAAATCTGGCTGCCAATACTTGAGTTATGATGCAAATTGTTCAGACAATTTGCTGAGTGTAACAAGGGCCACAATTCTGATATGTATGCATGGACGAATCCTGCAGTATGTGGATATCCTTTCCACTATGCTGGTCTGTCACCATACCATGGGACATTAAAATCTGACAAGCGTTGCTGGAATTACAATGCAAAACATCCATATAGAAAGTTTTCTAAGTGTAACAAGGGCCATAACTCTGGTACATATGCATGGACGAAACCTTAAATATGTGGATATTCTTTCTGATGCTATTCTGTCACCTTACTTAAGGGCATCAAAATCAGACTTCTGAAGCAAAATGTTTGTATGGAAGTACGGAGCCTCGATAAAATTTATTTATTTTTCCTATTGGCATTTAAGGTCACATATTTCTGCACTGCTAATTATGAACACAAGTTTTATGGGTGAAGGAAGCCAGAGTACCCAGAGAAAACCACCGTGCAATGGCCAGCAACTGTCAGCTCTCCAATATACTAACTCCATACAAGCAGGGTTAGCATTGGTTGAAAACAAGTGTACCATTGACGTGCAGTACGCCTTAGTACACAATGTCACCGTGCCCCTACGTGGGCAATGGGGGTGAAGTGTCTTTCCCAAGGACACAATGCCGTTGCAGGCAGAAGGGATTTGAACTGAAGACCTCTCGGCTTGCAGACTTCACCTCTACCTGCTGAACCAAAGTGCCCCCCAGTTAGGGCTGCAACGATTCATCACGATTTCAATGCATCGCGATACATTTGTACACGATACGCATGTCGTATCGTTTCATGTGTATCACGACACAGACGATAGACTTCCAGAAGGTTGGCATGATGTAGTCAGAAGTTGCATTTTCAGGCCCAACAAGTCTATTTTGTGCTTTTCCAACTTATAATTCCACCACAGGAGTATGAAATTCTATCAGTATAGCTATATTTCACTTTCAACGTGATATTTACGTTCCCAATTATAGCTATACTGATAGAATTTCAGACTCCTGTGATTCCACTTGTTCATTTGTATTTCAGTAAAATATCAACTCTGTCCAGATTATAAGCATAGTTTGAGGCAACAAACCTCACCTCTGAGTTGAACCCAGACTCCCCGAGGTCCATTGGCTGAAACTTGCTCGTCTTTCTCAAGCACTGAATAGAAATTGGATGTTACTGGTCAAATGAAAGTTGGACTCTGTGCAGTTTGGGGGCCTTTATTACTGATAATTCACTCTCAATGTACTGCATGTAATGTATGGTGAAAAAAAAATCAATCACGATACATATTGTATCGTGAGTGAGACATATTGTTGCAGCCTTACCCCCAGTCTCGACAAAATGCTCACAGAAACCTCCTATGGAGTTCGGGCATCATAAGGCCAAGAAAAATATGTATGCTATGTTGCTTGATGGACATATTCTAGTAATGAGTAATATGGTCAAGGAAAATATGTATGCAACATACTTTGATGTACATGCTCTATGTTCTGCTACTGAGTAATGTGGCATAGGACAATATGTATGCTAAAAAGTTTGATATGCATGTTCCACAAATGACTTATGCAACCTTGGGAAATATGTATGATATATTGTTTGATATCCATGTCCCACTAACTAATAAGGCCCAGGAAGATATGCAAGTTTGTGCAAGTCTTCTATTTATTTATTTATTGGTGTTTAAGGTTACATATTTCTGCACAATGGCTAACCATGACGTGACAATTTTACGGGTGGAGGAAGCCAGAGTACCTGGAGAGAATCACCAAGCAACGGCGAGCAACTGTCAGCTCTCCAACATACTAACTCCACACAAGCAGGGTTAGAATTGGTTGAAGACAGGTGCATCATCGACGTGCAGTACGTCTTAGTACACAGCATCACCATGCTCCCACGTGGGCAATGGGGGGTGAAGTGTCTTGCCCAAAGGACACAACGTGGTTGCCGCAGGTGGAATTCCCCCCGATGTACATACTCTATGTTCTGTAGAGAGTTGCGGTTGTCATTTTTGCCCCTTCGGTTTCGTTTGTAATAAGTCTTTATTAAAAAATTATATATCCCAATCAAAATTGACTTATTTTTTTTGTCGCCCTCGTTTTGGAAGCTGTGACTTGTTTCAAATAAGTGTGCAGACTGCTGTCAATAGTTGTCTGAAACACGCCCATAACATAGTTTTCACGGTGGTTGAACATCATCAAAAAGATACTGATTGAACACTGCCATTTTCGAGCAGTGCACAACTCATTGTGAAAGAACACTGCCACTTTCGAGCGTGCACAACTCACTGTGAAAACGGGTGTTCAGAAATTAATAAGAAAGTGGTAATTAAAAATAAAAATAATTACAACTCTGGTATTTGAGAATTATATAACAATTTAACCAGCGATATGATGTATGACTTATTGGTTTAATAAAATATGCTCATTTATCATTTCATCATGCTCTGCAACATGTGAAGTTATGATTTTCAGTGTAAAATCAATTTTTTGAATTTAGCCAAGGGAGGCAACTATTTTGTTATTCATATTCCGCTGTGTAAATTTTATCTGGTCTTGATATTATGATTTTTTTTATTGATTTTGTGTGAAGCTTTATTTTGTTTATTCGTAATAAATGTACATATTTAAAAAAAACAGCTATTTTAAACAGACTATGTTTGTTTGTTTTCAAAGGGGTGGTTTGTAGTGTTGATTGACATACTTAACTTACGTCCATTTCAAGCTTAGAGAGTAACCTGTACAAAAAATGAAAACAACACCGCATGGTTTTCTGTTTGTTTTATTCATTAAATTGAGGATTAAAACCCGAAATCTGAAAATGAAACGTATGTACAAGATAATTATGAGAATTTTTAAAGCAAATTCTGATTAAATTAGCTATGTACTTTCGGTTTCGTTTACTGGATGAATGGGGATGTATAATGACATGCGCAGTGAATAAAGGAAACTGGAAATGTTTCAGTTTTCATTGACAATATCGATTCGGACCTCTTGCGGAGCGGATGGTAATATGAAAGTGGAGGGGGGGGGGGGGGGGGGGGGGGGGCATACAACAGCAGTTTTAATTTTGTTTTTGTTTTACCATTAACCAATGGACAATAACAAAATAGATGTCCATTCTGACTTGAAGCGTGGCAATGCTTGTGAGTTGAGTGCAATTTAACTTGAAGTTGAACTGTTTGATGACGGGTGCGATTTTTTGCGCTCGTCTTTTTTAAATTACGGGCGCTTGCGAGCGCAATAGCACCCGTCTCACGCGAAGGACTGCGACAGGGCTTGGAGTATATGTTTTATCGTCTGCATCCGCGACATCCGCCATGTTGTTATCATTTGTTTTTACAGAAACCGAAAGTACGGTTGTGTGCACCCATGCTCGGTTGCGATTTCCGGTTTTCTTATACAACCGAGACCGAGTCGTTTTATCGGTTAACTGCAACTCTCTAATGTTCTGCTACTGAGTAATGTGACATAGGACAATATGTATGCTAAAAAGTTTGATCTGCACGTTCCACAAATGACTAAATCAATGCCACCTTGGTAAATATGTATGATATATTGTTTGATACCCATGTTCCACTAACTAATAAGGTCCAGGAAGATATGCAAGTTTGTGCAAGTCTTCAAATTTGTAGGTGTGCAGTAAGCCATGCATCTAGATTTAATTTGGCATGTGCGATTATTGTGCACATTTTTAAATACAGTGCAGTTGCCGTGGACTGGTCACTTTCCACGCATGGGCAATATTTCCAAAGATGCAATATTATTAGATTCCAAACACTAATTACAGGAATAATCATAAAAAATTTAATTAATGAAGCACCGGGTACAACTCTGTGCTTCATTAATTAAAATTTTGCTAATGATGATTTTTACTACCTGGTAAACAGATGATTAGACATAACTGCCCACGTGTGGATTACGACCAATCCATGGTGCAGGGTCCGACATAAGCCGTAACCTATAGGTAACCTATAGGTTAGGTTATGGGGGAGGTTACGTGTTTCTATAAACTCGAGACCTATTATTAGGTTACAAGAGGAAACTGATTACCGTAATAATTTACCTTATATCTACACTACAGAAACCTACAGGTTACAGTATGCTAGGCACACCGTAACCTATTTTAAGGTTACGGTGTATGAAGCTTATATCATTCCCTAATGGCGACTGTACTGTATGGTTCAGGCTGAACTGTAGTAAAGCTTAACCCTTTACCTAACGAATCGCCCGCATCCGCCCGCGTAATATGCAAATTCAGCAGTTGAAAAAATATTATTTTTCAAAAAATTTCATCAAAAATATATCATGTGACCCCTCGTTGGAACGAGCTCGTCGAACTCGTTCCAACGAGGGGTCACATGATATGGTTTTGGTGAAATGAATTGAAACGTTTGAAAAAATGATACTTAAAATAATAAATTTTGATATTGTCTGTGTTGGGTAAAGGGTTAACCCTTTATCCAAAGCACACGATATCAAAGCTGTTCATTTTAATATTTTTTCATCCTAATTTTTCAAAAAATTTCAACAAAATCATGTTAACTCTCAATGGAATGAGATCATCAAGCTCATTCCAACAAGGGGTCACATGATATGGTTTTGTTGAAAAGTGGGGGAACAGCCCACATCTTTATTATGGATGTTATCAGATGCAAATCTTGTCTGTTTAAAACTCCCTGCATGAGAGCTTTCCAATAAATGATAATAAGGAGAGAATTTGGAGAAGCAAGATAAGACTGGACATCTTATTAACCCTTTGAAAACTGGTAGTTATTTATTTATTTATTTATTGGTGTTTAAGGTCACATATTTCTGTACAGTGGCTAACCATGACCGTGACAGTTTTACAGGTGGAGGAAGCTGGAGTACCCAGAGAAAACCACCGAGCAAAGGCGAGCAACTGTCAGCTCCTCGACATACCAACTCCACATAAGCAGGGTTAGCATTGGTTGAAGACAGGTGCACCATCAACGTGCAGTACGCCTTAGTACACAGCGTCACCGTGCCCCCATGTGAGCAATGGGGGTGAAGTGTCTTGCCCAAGGAGACAACACGGTTGCCGCAGGTGGGATTCCCCCCGATGTACATGCTCTATGTTCTGCTACTGAGTAATGTGGCATAGGACAATATGTATGCTAAAAAGTTTGATATGCACGTTCCACAAATGACTTATGCAATCTTGGGAAATATGTACGATATATTGTTTGATATCCATGTTCCACTAACTTATAAGGGCCCAGGAAGATATGCAAGTTTGTGCAAGTCTTCAAATTTGTAGGTGTGCAGTAAGCCATGCATCTAGATTTAATTTGGCATGTGCGATTATTGTGCAGGACCTAATTTTTAAATACAGTACAGTTGCCGTGGACTGGTCACTTTCCACGCATGGGCAATATTTCCACAGACGCAATATTATTAGATTCCAAACACTAATTACAGGAATAATCATCAAAAATTTTTACTACCTGGTAAACAGATGCGTGGACATAACTGCCCACGTGTGAATTACGACCAATCCATGGTGCAGGGTCCGACATAAGCCGTAACCTATAGGTAACCTATAGGTTAGGTTATGGGGGAGGTTATGTGTTTCTATAAACTCAAGACCTATTATTAGGTTACAAGAGGAAACTGATTACCGTAATAATTTACCTTATATCTACACTACAGAAACCTACAGGTTACAGTATGCTAGGCACACCGTAACCTATTTTAAAGTTACGGTGTATGAAGCTTATATCATTCCCTAATGGCGACTGTACTGTATGGTTCAGGCTGAACTGTAGTAAAGCTTAACCCTTTACCTAACGAATCGCCCGCATCCGCCAGCATAATATGCAAATTCAGCAGTTGAAAAAATATTATTTTTCAAAATTTTTTATCAAAACCATATCATGTGACCCCTCGTTGGAACGAGCTCGTCGAGCTCGTTCCAACGAGGGGTCACATGATATGGTTTTGGTGAAATAAACTGAAACGTTTGAAAAAATGATACTTAAAATAATAAATTTTGATATTGTCTGTGTTGGGTAAAGGGTTAACCCTTTATCCAAAGCACACGATATCAAAGCTGTTCATTTTAATATTTTTTCTTCCTAATTTTTCAAAACATTTCAACAAAATCATGTTAACTCTCAATGAAATGAGATCATCAAGCTCATTCCAACAAGGGGTCACATGATATGGTTTTGTTGAAAAGTGGGGGAACAGCCCACATCTTTATTATGCATGTTATCAGATGCAAAACTTGTCTGTTTAAAACTCCCTGCATGAGAGCTTTCCAATAAATGATAACAAGGAGAGAATTTGGAGAAGCAAGATAAGACTGGGCATCTTATTAACCCTTTGAAAACTGGTAGTATCTCCTATGTCAGTTCAATGGCAGCAATTGGAAGAGTCCATATTCATTATTTGGGGTAGACCAATTAATGTTTTCAATGTGTTAAGGCTGCACATTGAAAAATATTGATTTGGTCTACAGTTAAAACTAGAAGTCCTGTCATGAAATGCGCACAAATAGCATGTTGATATGCACGTTAATGTACGCGTTAAGGCCCAAGTGAAGCTATCAAATTCTGTATGTATGGCCTGTGCACAAGCAATGTTTCAGCCAGTGGACCTCCGGGTAACCCGGAGGTCCATTGGCAGAAACATTGCATGTGTTTGCTATGAGTAACGAAGAGAACCTGCCGTGTTTTGGAATCCATTTGATATGGCAATTGTGCGCAATTCCAACGCGCAATTAAGCCTAGATAAGCGCACTATTCATGACAGGACTTCTAGTTTTAACTGTACCTCAAACTTTCACTTAGCAGCCATTCTAATGAAAATATGGCCTATCATGTTCCTGGGTCAGAAAAAGTGGCCAATCGTGTTCAAAGGGTTAATTTTTCAAAGTAAAAAAAATAGGCCGATGAAATCATCAGATGTGTACCCATACGCGCAACTAGTAAAAAGCTGTATGATGGAGGGCCACCACAGATGCCGACATTATGTACACCATACAAGGTATGGGTACATATAGAAATGGATTGGAGGAGTGTCTAATTTGATGGATAAAGGGTTAATATCTCCGAATCAAATTATCAGATTTACATAAAAAAACTATATAGCACAGCACATCAGTAACCTGAATAGATAAAGTAACATGACAATCGGATTGATATTTTTGGAGTTATCTCATGCCAAAGGGATTGGAGGAATTTTCAATTTGAAGGATAAAGGGTTAATATCTCTGGATCAAATTATCAGATTAACACCAAAAACTATACAGCTCAGCACATCAGTAACCTGAACACAATTATAAAGTAACTTGACAATCCAAGCAATATTTTTCAAGTTATCAAATGCCAAAGGGACTGGAGGAATTTTCAATTTGAAGGATAAAGGTTAATATCTCAGGATTAAAATAACAGATTTACACCAAAAACTATACAGCTCAGTACATCAGTAACCTGAACAGAAATATAAAGTAACTTGACAATCCAAGCAATATTTTTCAAGTTATCGAATGCCAAAGGGATTGGAGGAATTTTCAATTTGAAGGATAAAGGGTTAATATCTCAGGATTAAATTATCAGATTTACACCAAAAACTATACAGCTCGGCACATCAGTAACCTGAACACAAATATAAAGTAACTTGACAATCCAAGCAATATTTTTCAAGTTATCGAATGCCAAAGGGATTTGAGGAATTTTCAATTTGAAGGATAAAGGGTTAATATCTCAGAATCAATATAACAAATTTACACCAAAAACTATACACCTCGGCACATCAGTAACCTGAACACATATATAAAGTAACTTGAAAATCTAAGTAATATTTTTAAAGTTATCGAATGCCAAAGGGATTGGAGGAATTTTCAATTTGAAGGATATATATTTATATTAATTGATGTTTAAGGTCACATATTTATGCTCAATGGCTAATCATGACCGTGACAGTTTTACGGGTGGAGGAAGCCGGAGTACCCGGAGAGAACCACCGAGCAACCACGAGCAGCTGCCAGCTCCCCAACATTGTAACTCCGCACTGCAGCACAGGCAGGGTTAGATTGGTTGAAGACAAGCGTACCATCGACGTGCTGTACGCCTTAGTACACGGCGTCATCGTGCCCTCATGCGGGCAATGGAGATGAAGTGTCTTGCCCAAGGACACAACGCGGTTGCCGCAGGTGGGATTTGAACCGAGGACCAATTTGAAGGATAAAGGGTTAATATCTCGAGATCAAATCATCAGATTTACACCAAAAACTATACAGCTCGGCACATCAGTAACCTGAACACAAATATAAAGTAACTTGACAATCCAAGCAATATTTTTCAAGTTATCGAATGCCAAAGAAATGGATACGGATGCCAGACGGACGGACAGACAGACGGACAAAGGATGGACGAACGACGAATGGTCACCCCGGATGCCGGCATTATGTGTACCATACATAGTATGGGTACACATAAAAAAGCAAGACTAACAGTGACCACACAGCCACAGATGCTCCCGAGCTATGACCTTGATCTGTGACCTTCACCTCCATTGAACAAAAAAATTTTTGTGCACAACACATCGTCTCCCCATAAGCAACATGTATGCCAAGATTCAACAAAATCCAACAAAGCATCTCAAGAGTTATGGAGCGGACATGGAAATCTTCCTGACAGACGGATGGATGGAAATAACAAACACAACAGTCCCCCGTAAATTATTTTCAGGGGCATAAAAATGAACACAATATATTTTCTGTACAAATGTTTAAACTTTCATGGAGTTTCTCAAGAAATTTTTCTGATCAATATGTTAGTGAATTGGTGCCTTTCAAAAATACAAAATATGCCTGCCATTGACCATGACTTGCTGCTTATTTATAGGCTTGCCAAGTTCTGTTCAGGGGGTGCAGTATCTCAGTTGGTAGAGGTGCAGGCTGCAAGCCGAGAGGTCCTCGGTTCGAATCCCACCTGCAGCAACCACGTTGTGTACTTGGGCAAGACACTTCACCCCCACTGCCCATGTTGGGGCATGGTGACATTGTGTACTAAGGCATAATGCAAGTCGATGCTGCACCTGTCTTCAACCAATGCTAACCCTGCTTGTGTGGAGTTAGTATGTTGAGGAGCAGACAGTTGCTTGTCGTTGCTCAGTGGTTCTCTCCAGTTACTCCGGTTTCCTTCACCCGTAAAACTGTATGGTCACGATTAGCCATTGTGCAGAAACATGTGACCTTAAACACCAATAAATAAATAAGTACTGATCTGAAACATAAGTACACTCACCAATTCTCCGGTGATTGGATTGTATGATTCTGAAAAAGAGAAAAAAAACAACATATTAATAAAAGTGTAATGGATTGGAACAAAAGATGACAAGTTTATTTAACACCTCTTGCACACTGATCTAAAATCTATCCCACAGTGATTAACTCTTTACCCAACGTATCGGTCATATCCGCCTGCGTGATATGCAAATTCAGCAGCTGAAAAAATATTATTTTTCAAAAAATTTCAACAAAACCATATCATGTGACTCCTCTTTGGAACGTGCTCATCGAGCTCGTTCCAATGAGGGGGTCACATGAAATGGTTTTGAAAATTTTAAAAAATTATATTTAAAATAATAAATTTTGATATCGTCTGCATTGGGTAAAGGGTTAAGTTAGTAGTAACCCACCCTCCAAATAATGCAGTCTCAATCTTTTCTTTCTGTTTGACCGGTTCAGTTCGTGAATTCACTTCCGACCTCGCAAATAGCGTACTAAATTTAACATTGTGCAGCAAATGCTCTTGTGTATTTCAGACTACTTCAATCTTCAGCAGTAAAGACCATGTTGACTAATGAGCATTTTCCGCGCTAACTGTGACATGAATTCTAGTTTCAACTGTAGTTTTGTGTACTCGACTGATGGATTATAAAATTGTGTAAACTATCTGCGGATATTGCAGATACCTGGTTGATGGTTGATAGCTATCGATAGCTTTTCAAGCCAGTTAAGTCGGAAACCAGATGTGAACAGATTATCATGCACACCTTTTTTTGCACTACACAGCACACAACATTGATTCAATAGTGTTAAAATTTTCATCTTACAGCGTGACTCAGTGGCAAGAACACTGAGCTTCTAACTGAAAGGTTGACGTCTCAAACCAGACCAGCAGTTAACTGCAATTTGACCTGGGGCAAGATGCTTTATTCTGATTGCCCACATGGGAGCCTAGTGATGCTTTGTACTAAAGCTTACTGTTCCAATAAGGGGGTCCCATGATATGGTGATGTTGAATTTTTTTCCACTGCACAATTTTTATGTTATGCAGCTGAAGCAGTGGGTAAAGTTAATTACTCACTAGGTGGACTGAGACACGTTGTCTACTCACAAAAATTAAAAATTACAGGTGTGTTGGCGTGCAAAAGTGAGAACTCACCTCAAAATCAAAAGTGTTCTGGGCGCAGTGTGGACTTCACATGTGACATATATATCATTAATATATCCTGTTCCAATAAAAGAAAAATTCTCACCCTCTGATTGGATGAGAGCTGGCACAGTTTCTTTTATGTTTACAGATCCAGTAGCAAATGTTACCGTCTGATGTCACAACACGAAATATTTGAAAGGTCGTCGTTCGTTTCATAATTGCTTCATTAACGGAATGACTAGCAAGCCGCTTCATATTTCGGGATTTTTTCAAACATGCAGCAGACAGTGTTCTGGATGAAGTGTTGTTTAAATTACAAACCAATTTACAATTTCAACTGAGATGGAACGAGTTTATCTGATTTACTGATTATTTTCCCAGTGCCGACGTGGGGTACACGTAAAGTTTATTTACTAAATCTGTGATCATTATTTATTTATTTATTGGTGTTCAAGGTCACATATTTCTGCACAATGGCTAATCATGACCATGAGTTTTACGGGTGGAGGAGCCGGAGTACCCGGGGAGAACCACTGAGCAACAGCGAGCAACTGTCAGCTCCCCAACATACCAACTCCACACAAGCAGGGTTAGCATTGGTTGAAGACAGGTGCACCATCAACATGCAGTACGCCTTAGTACGCAACACCACCGTGCCCCCACGTGGGCAATGGGGGTGAAGTGTCTTGCCCAAGGACACAACGCGGTTGCCGTAGGTGGGATTCGAACCGAGGACCTCTCGGCTTGCAGCCTCCACCTCTACCTACTAAGCCACTGCACCCCACCTGTGATCATAAAAAGTTGCCTTGAACAAGGTAACTTTTAATGATCACAAGTTTAGTAAATAAGCCTGTTGTGTTTCACGTTGTAGGTTTTGGGCTATGGGTAGTGTCTTATTGGAACATATACATTGTGATGAATTGATGGTAACATGGCCTGAGGTTTGATCAAATCTTGTCATGGCTGCTTCATAGCAGCCATGACTAGATTTGATGGAAACTTCATCTAAGTTTAACTCAAGAAATTACTGGTGAAAAAATCCATCCAATTTACAGGGGTAAAATTTGATTAAATGTGCAAAAATTATACTTAATCCAGTGGCAAGAGAAATCCTGTCCTGGGCAGGAATATGTCAGCAGCATGCAGGGGGTTCAAGTAAGACAGTGATATTGGTGCCTTGAACTAGATGCAACATTTTTTTTCTGGTTGTAAATTTAATACTTCCTGGCTCTGCCTACAAGAGCTTAGAATGAATGCAGAACTTGTGGAATTTTTCTCTGTGAATATATTATTATTTCCATCACTGTACATCGGATTATATATATATTTGTAGCTCCTAACTGGGGAAGCTAATCAATAACCTACTTCATATTACAATATAAAATACATTACTAGGAAACAAAAAACACCCTCCACAAATTCATTTCTCTCAAGTATCTGAGGAAAAACAATTCCATTACAGTATGCAGTGGGATTTAGAAATCTGATTGACCACAAACTTATTTCTGGAGACTAGTGGTCGGCCGATAATCGGAACCGGTCACCACAATCTGCGCATTGTGGATAATCAGATGACAATGGCAAGGGCTCCTGGAACATCGGTTGAACCGATTGTTGTCAAGCCTTCTGTGATGATTCATTAACTACATTTTATTATCTTCTGCAATTGTTCAATTGTTAATGTAAAATAATATCAATGATACCATTCAATGTGTATTCTTAATCTCTCGAGACACCCCTTTATGGAATATACAAGTTAAATGACATGTAAAGCTTACAATTGAGCGTACTTGCGGCAATCGCCTGTTCATACTGGAAAAGTGAAGGCTTCACTCCACTGACTCAGGTTGCAGTAAAATTACCAATCAAGGCTTGCATTTTAGAACAGTGGCCAGGCTGATGAATAGGCCAGGTAAAAAGGGACACCAGGCCTGATTTGTACTGTTCAGGGCTGGTTTCGCAGATTACATAAACTGTGGCAGATGCATTTGCCGGCTTGATAGATTGCGACCAGGCTGACTTATCAGCCTGGTGAGAAATGTTTGAGGCTGATTACCAGTCCTGGTGAAAATGCCAGCCCTGACCAATCGCATGCATTTGGGCGGCAAACGTGTCTCTGAGCACCACGTTTACCACCCAAGTGTGCGCGATTGGTAATTTTACTGCGACCCCCAGTCAACGAAGTTTAACACTGAAAAATGTTCAGTTTAATGTAGTTCTTTCAAGCCACGACTTGCCCAGTAGTGCACGGCACGGCAATTGGAATCGGCATCAGAATCGGCCGATTGTGAGCTCAAATAACCGGTAATCGGTCAGCGACCATATTTTGGTAATCAGTTGAACACTACTGGAGACACCAAGATTTTTATCTGGCTGATTCCTGTACATTCATAAACAAAGTGTAAGACTGCATACTAAGAGACAAAAATCTGTACAAAGTGTTCCTAAAAAATATATATGGAAATACAAGGAAATAATACATCATATTATTGAATAGTCATTCATCAAAGCAAATATTCTGTGTGCAAAAATTACTCCTTGCAATGTGGGTTACGCATGTAAATGCGCTCACAAAAAATAACTATACACCTGTGATCCAGACAGTGCTGACCAATCAAAACGCTTGTTTTACATGTGCATCAAATGGCCGGTGTCTTCTTTTGTTCGTCTGTGGTTAATCAACGGAGAGTTAAGAGATACACTCAAAATTTTTTCGAGGATGAAATTTAGTGCTTGTTTACTGCAATATGTAAGTGCTAGCAGGCATAACCATACCCATGTCGAGTCATGCAAATCACCATGAAGGACTCTGTACTTTGTATATACATGATATCATCCCTGAAGTAGAACAGGGCACCATCTGCAATGCTGTAACATTGCAGTTGGTGCTTTATTTTACTCAAAAGGATCATATCACAGTACAGTCACCATGGACTTGTCATAATTCACAAGTGGGCAGTGTCGTATACGCATACAGTAGTAAAATTGTAATTAATGAAGCACTGGGTACAAACCGGTGCTTCATTAATTAAATTTTTGATAATTATTCCAATAATTAGCATTTGGAATCTAAAATTATTGCGTCCATGGAAATATTTCCCACACGTGGAAAGTTACAAGTCCACGGCGGCCAAACTGTATGTCGTTCAAATTTTTGATACAAAAGGTTTTGTTACACATCAACATCATGCAACCTGAAATTAAATCAACCAGCTGGATTGATAACTCTGTAGGCTTATGAAACATAGGCAACTATTTTTCGTATATAGAAAGCTAGAAAGCTCAATTTCCTTTTTTGCCCAGATTTGAGTTTGTTGAGCCAAATGCAGCTTCGTGTTGAGTGAATCTTCCGAGATATCCTGTGTAACATCTGACAATTTCAGCACAAATAGTCTTGGAGGAGTTGCAACCACCAACACAGAACGCATGCCACATTATAGTATTAACCCTTTACCTAACATGAAAAGCAGACGACACTTGCAAACAAAATTCTTGAATAACTATTTTTTTCATTTTTTGTCTCAAAAACATAGGTTATGCCCCTCATTGGAACGATCTCAACGAGCTCGTTCCAAAGAGGGGGTCATACCATATGTTTTTGAGAGAAAAAAATAATGAAAATTAATTGACGACTTTTGTGAATAGAGCTGGCCGGTTTTGGCCGTTATGTTGGGTAAAGGATTAACATGTACCAATAAACAATTGCTCAATACTTTAAAATACCTCTTGGTAAAGAACTTCTATCATGCAGATTCGTAAATTTATGTCAATGCAATTTCTACTTGAACATGGAGGACTGTTACAGTTAAAACTAGAAGTCCTGTCATGAAATGCGCAAAAAATAGCACATCGATTTGCGCGTTAATCCATGCGTTATGACCATAATAAGGCTATCAAATTCTGTACATATGGCCTGTGCACAAGCAATGTTTCAGCCAATGGACCTCCGGGTAACCCGGAGGTCCATTGGCAGAAATATTGCTTGTGTTTGCTATGAGTAACCAGGAGAACCAGTCGGGCTTTGGATGACATTCGATATGGCAACTGCGTGCAATTCCAACGTGCTATTAAGCCTAGATAAGTGCACATTTCGTGACAGGACTTCTAGTTTTAACTGTAGCTGGATATCTGCACTAGTGTTGATGCCTTTTCAAGAAATGTAGGTAAATAATGAGCGAGTGCAAACTCCAGTGTTGGTGTTTTGGTGATAATCTAACAATCACTCATTGTGTAATTCGTAAAATTGATAACGTAAAGTAAAAAGTTGGCACAGCCAACAGATGCTCCCTGAAATGCAAGTTGATGGAAGAATAGATTTTTACCGAATGCTGAACTGTGAAATGGTTTAACCCTTTACCCAACAAATCACCTGCATCCGCCCGCATAATATGCAGATTCAGCAGATGAAAAAATATTATTTTTCGAAAAATTTCAACAAAACCATATCATGTGACCCCCTCGTTGGAACGAGCTCGTTCCAATGAGGTGTCACATGATATGGTTTTGTTGAAATATTTTGAAAAAAAAAATTAAAAAACGATATTAAATTAATAAATTTTGATATCATCTGCATTGGGTAAAGGGTTAAGCCATATAAAAACAAGACGCACTGTCACAGTGCCAAAGCTGCGATGATTCGTGCAACGCCAATCATGTTTTAAAACTCGTTGGTGACAAAAAAAACTTGGTGACAAAAAAAACTTGTTGGTGACAAATCCATAAATGTGACAGAAATTATCCGAATGACATGCACTATTGAGAGGGTATAGATATCATGAAGATACACTTGCATACCAAGTATGGTGTCATTCCATCAAGTATTTAAGGAGTTATGTTTTTTAAACTCGTTGGTGACAGATTGACCAACAGACCGACCGACAGACCATCATTGCCACATATAGAGCTGCTCGTCGCAGCTAAAAATACAAAAACGTGTGGAAGGACAAGGGTAACAGTACACAGTAAACTTGTATTAAAAGCTCCTTGGGAAGGTGATTAAACTGGCCTTTGAAGACAGGTTACTGCTTAATTAGGGTGAATGTATAAGCAGGTTGGATTATACATGCCCTGGGCATTTAATAAGATACCACGAGAAATGTTTTATCACTCTACCATTTAGCCACATTTCAAGGGGCATAACTCTGAAACAGTAAATGCCATAACAATGAAAATAGAACTTTACCTAAATTTCACGTTAGGTAGTAATGTCGCAAAAATTATAAGGTCATACATCAAAGTGTTCTAGAGTTCATCTGGAAAACATTGATTTTACCATTTAGCAACTTATCAAAGGCCATAACTGTGGAATGGTAAATCTCATTACGGTGAAAATTAACCTTGACCTGCATTTCATGGTAGGTAGTAATGCTGAAAAATTATATGGTTGTACATCAAAGTGAACTCGAGTTATCATCCGGAAACAATTGTTTTGGATGGATGAACAGACTGATGGACAGATAGACAGAGGCGGAGAAAGCATCGATGATATGCTCCCAAAATTTTTTCGAGGAGCATAAAAATAATAACTGTCAACAAACACAGCTCTATTTCCAAAGCTTCCCATATGGGAATCAAAAGTGATCAGATACAGTTAAGTTCCACAGTAGTCCAGAACTGCTCCAGTTTGAATAAGTTTATTAATACTGTATGATAAGGGTTGAAAAAGAAATACTTGAATATCCAAAATGTTTGAACAAGCAACTTACAAATTAACAGAGTTACATATAAATATCTGACATACAACGTACTGCAAGGCTTATAAAAACATACAAATGCAGGGAGGTATTTGATACAAGCATATAAGTTCACAAACTATCTACCTGCTAACATGGCACTGTGTTTATGTCTATCAGACATGTTAACCTCAGAAATTTGTTTTAATATCAAAACCAATATGTGAGTAATAAATTTATTGGTGTTTTAACTCTTAACCGGTTGAGTATTTTCAAGATATTTTTCATCAAATCTGGTCATGGCTGCTATTAAGCAGCCATGACTAAATTTGATGAAAAATCCATATCAATTTAAAACAAGAAATCCTTAATGAAAAGAATCCATTCAATTTACTGGGGGGAAATTTGATTAAGTATGCCCAAATTATAGCTATTTTAGTGTCAAGAGAAATTCTGTTCTGGCCGGAATATCCACCAGCATCATGTAAGGAGTTAAGGCCACATATTTCCACATAATGACTGATCGTGACTGAACATGGAGATTATAGTCAAGTTCAATCAATCTTCTATACCCACGGTGCTCATTTTAGAGGACTTTCACCCCAAGAATTGTTGAGTGGGTCCTATTTTACCATAGTAAACTAGGGCTTGGCGGTTTTGAAATTTGCGTTTTGGTTTGGTTTTCGGTTTTTCAAAATATATTGTTGAAATCCACATTTTAGAGGGTAATGTACACATAAAATGTGTCTGTATTTGTCATCCTAGTCATGAGGCTCCTAGAGCATGTTGAGTCACTCAGTTTACTCAGTGCTGACCACTCTTCTCAGCTAATGGCCATATTGTGGTGAGCTACTGTAGTGGGTTACAGTGGTGGAGCAATGGGGTATCTGGAGGGCCCAGAACACCCCACCCCTCCCCCCCAAAAAATCCCACTTGCTCTTCCCATGCCCAGATTTGAAGAGATTTCTTTTTATTTCCTGCCCTCAGTACAAGTAAAGTTAGTTCAAATAGTGTACAAACAATTCTCAATAAGTTTAAAAAACTTTCAGAAGTTACCTGCCATCCATTTAACAGGATGTATTCTATTTTAATTTAACCACTTTATTGTTGACAAAAAACCAGAACTGCCAATGCACAGCGTTATCTCTGAGTATGTGACAGTTTCAGAGAACATGCCAGAAGTCGGCTAATTAACATAATTTACTCGTCATTTTGTCCATGTGAACTTTGAGGATTCAAAACTCAATAAATTTTATGTTCACTTCCAATCTAATTTACAATGTGCCGTACGCAGATGATTTGGGGTCAAAGATAATTTATAAAATTATTACTTTTACATCATTTCTTGTTGGGTAACTTTCAATACCTATTTGGTCGAATATGAGTGAGCCTGAGGCTGTGCTCAGTTCATTAAATTTACTTAACGATTCTTGAATTGCGTGTGTGGATTCTTATGTAAGACTTTTTAATTTTTCATATTCCTTCTGGTGGAGGTTCTGTAGATATCATTTAAGATATAAGAAATGTGCTACCACTATTTGGGGGATGGGGGGGGGGGGGGCGATTTGTTGTCGATCATCTTGAAGTAAGCATAAATGGCACAGCGCTTACCTTTGTCCAACATTTTAGCCTTTGGCGAGTGGTATGCATGCGATTGAAACAGACATAAACTTACCAATTCTGGGAAATTTGTTGAAACCAAAAGTCTCAGTTTTTTGTTAAGGAGGCGGTTCGGTTTCGCTTTTTAAAAAAAAAAAAACGAACCGAACCGAAAAACTGCCCAGCCCTACAGTAAACCAGCATTGCTTCACTTCTCCAAGGCGTAGCCCATTTACGCTATGTTTAGCCTTTGTGTTTTGAAGTTCATAACTCAAGAAATAGACAGAAACAAATGATCATTCCTTATAATTATTAAACTTTAGGGGCAATAAATTTAAACACTCTCTACTTTGTGGAGTTAAAATAAAAACCAGGTTGCATCATGCTTCCTAGTGATAACTGAATAAAAAGACAGTTTTCTAAAATTCTGTTTGAAATAATGATACATACAGTACAGTCGCCGTGGACTGGTCACTTTCCAAGCGTGGGCAATATTTCCACGGATGCAATAATATTAGATTCCAAACACTAATTACAGGAATAATCATCAAAAATTTAATTAATGAAGCACCGGGTTTGCTAATGATGATTTCTACTACATGTACCTGGTAAACAGATGCGTGGACATAACTGCCCACGTGTGGATTACGACCAATCCACAGCGACTGTACTGTATGTTGTTTCATTAAAATTTTATTGACCAATGAATTGCATAAGTTAACAAGAGCACCGCCTAGCGGGAGATTATTCACCCGTTTTGTATTTTTGAAGGGTTGGGTTAAGGATGGGAGTGAGGGTGAAAATTGTTAGGACCAACCCCATATTCGAATTTGACCTGTATTTTGTTGTGATTAAACAACTTACCAATCGGAAAACAAATAATAAAAGTTATCATCCGGAAACCAAATATTTGATGCATTCTATGTCCAACAAGGGCCATAATTCAGGGGAACTTCGAAGTTCGAACTGACCCCATATTCGAACTTGACCTGTCTTTTGTTTTGATTAAACCACATACCAAGTTTAGGAGTCAATCGAAAAAAAAATACTAAAGTTATCATCTGGAAAGCAAATGTTGATGAACGGACAGACCAATGGATGGACAAAAGGATGGACATATGGACAGACAGACAGACTGATTCCATAATTCGATGGTTTTTCAACAGGCGTATAAATGAAAGTGTCAATGACACTGTAGCTTAACTTGTGTGTTGTGCTTGATGAAATGAAATCCCTTCATAAATATGACCTGTGGACTGTGCTCAAGGTTTTTGGGCTTCGGGCACCTGTAGCCATCACAGTTGACCAATCACGACCAAAAGGGGATGTCATCATCTAGGCATTATATGGAGTCAACCTAACAGGTTACAATGAAATCCTTCTATAAATATAACCTTTTGCCTATGCTAAAGGTTTTTGGGCTCGGGCACCCACCAAGGCTGAATGATCATGACCAAAATGGGACGTTCTCATCTAGACATTATTTGGAGTCATCCTACCAAGTTACAATGAAATCCCTTCATAAATATGACCTGTAGACTGTGCTAAAGGTTTTTGAGCTTCGGGCACCTTTAGCCATCAAAGTTGCCCAATCATGTGCAAAAGGGAACGTTCTCATATAGACATTGTAGGAAGTCAACCTACCAAGTTACAATGAAATCCCTTCATAAATATGACCTGTAGACTGTGCTTAAGGTTTTCGGGCTTCAGGCAGCCATAATGGTTGAATGATCACAACCAAAGGAGACAATCTCATCTGGGCATCATCTGGAGTGATCCTACATAGTTATAATGAAATACCTTCATAAATATGACCTGTAGACTGTGCTCAAGGTTTTCGGGCTTCAGGCACTTATAGCCATCACAGCTGACCAATCACGACAAAAAGGGGATGTCATCATCTACGCATTATATGGAGTCAACCTAATAGGTTACAATGAAATCCTTCAATAAATATGACCTTTTACCTATGCTAAAGGTTTTTGGGCTCGGGCACCCATACAGGCTGAATGATCGCGATCAAAATGGGACGTTTTCATCTAGACATTATTTGGAGTCATCCTAACAAATTATATTGAAATCCCCTCATAAATATGACCTGTAGACTGTGCTAAAGGTTTTCGGGCCTCGGGCACCTTTAGCCGCCACAGCTGCCCAATCATGTCCAAAAGGGGACGTTCTCATCTAGACATTATATGAAGTTAACCTACCAAGTTACAATGAAATCCCTTAATAAATATGACCTGTAGACTGTGCTAAAGGTTTTCGAGCTTCGGGCAGCCATCCTGGTTGAATGATCGCAACCATAGGGGACAATCTCATCTGGGCATCATCTGGAGTGATCCTAAGAAGTTACAATGAAATCCCTTCATAAATATGACCTATAGACTGTGCTAAAGGTTTTCGGGATTTGGGCTCGGGCAGCCATCATGGTTGAATGATCGCAACCATAGGGGACAATCTCATCTGGGCACCATCTGGAGTGATCCTAAGAAGTTACAATGAAATCCCTTCATAAATATGACCTGTGGACTGTGCTCAAGGTTTTCGGGCTTCGGGCACTTGTAGCCATCACAACTGACCAATCACGACCAAAAGGGGATGTCATCATCTAGGCATTATATGGAGTCAACGTAACAGGTTACAATGAAATCTTTCTATAAATATGACCTTTTGCCTATGCTAAAGGTTTTTGGGCTCGGGCACCCATTAAGGCTGCATGATTACGATCAAAATGGGACGTTCCCATCTAGACATTATTTGGAGTCATCCTACCAAGTTACAATGAAATCCCTTCATAAATATGACCTGTAGACTGTGCTAAAGGTTTTTGAGCTTCGGGCACCTTTAGCCGTCAAAGTTGCCCAATCATGTGCAAAAGGGGACATTCTCATATAGACATTATAGGAAGTCAACCTACCAAGTTACAATGAAATCCCTTAATAAATATGACCTGTAGACTGTGCTTAAGGTTTTTGGGCTTCGGGCTCGGGCAGCCATAATGGTTGAATGATCACAACCAAAGGGGACAATCTCATCTGGGCATCATCTGGAGTGATCCTAAGAAGTTACAATGAAATCCCTTCATAAATATGACCTATAGACTGTGCTAAAGGTTTTCGGGCTTTGGGCTCGGGCAGCCATCATGGTTGAATGATCGCAACCATAGGGGACAATCTCATCTGGGCACCATCTGGAGTGATCCTAAGAAGTTACAATGAAATCCCTTCATAAATATGACCTGTGGACTGTGCTCAAGGTTTTCGGGCTTCGGGCACTTGTAGCCATCACAACTGACCAATCACGACCAAAAGGGGATGTCATCATCTAGGCATTATATGGAGTCAACGTAACAGGTTACAATGAAATCCTTCTATAAATGACCTTTTGCCTATGCTAAAGGTTTTTGGGCTCGGGCACCCATTAAGGCTGCATGATTACGATCAAAATGGGACGTTCTCATCTAGACATTATTTGGAGTCATCCTACCAAGTTACAATGAAATCCCTTCATAAATATGACCTGTAGACTGTGCTAAAGGTTTTTGAGCTTCGGGCACCATTAGCCGTCAAAGTTGCCCAATCATGTGCAAAAGGGGACGTTCTCATATAGACATTATAGGAAGTCAACCTACCAAGTTACAATGAAATCCCTTCATAAATATGACCTGTAGACTGTGCTTAAGGTTTTCGGGAATGGGCTCGGGCAGCCATAATGGTTGAATGATCACAACCAAAGGGGACAATCTCATCTGGGCATCATCTGGAGTGATCCTACGGAGTTATGAAATACCTTCATAAATATGACCTGTAGACTGTGCTCAAGGTTTTTGGGCTTCGGGCACTTGTAGCCATCACAGCTGACCAATCACGACAAAAAGGGGATGTCATCATCTAGGCATTATATGGAGTCAACCTAACAGGTTACAATGAAATCCTTCCATAAATATGACCTTTTGCCTATGCTAAAGGTTTTTGGGCTCGGGCACCCATTAAGGCTGCATGATCGCGATCAAAATGGGACGTTCTCATCTAGACATTATTTGGAGTCATCCCACCAAGTTACAATGAAATCCCTTCATAAATATGACCTCTAGACTGCGCTAAAGGTTTTCGGGCCCCTGTAGCCGTCACAGTTGCCCAATCAAGTCCAAAAGGGGACTTTCTCATCTGGACATTGTATGAAGTGAACCCATCAAGTTACAATGAAATTTATCAATAAATATGACCTGTAGACTGTGCTGAAGGTTTTCGGGTTTTGGGCTCGGGCAGTCGTCACAGTTGGCAGATCATGCCCAAATGGGGAAATTCTCTTCTAGACATCATAAGGAGTCATCCTACCAAGTTACAATGAAATCCCTCCACATTAAACATGACCTGCAGTCTGTGCTAAAAGTTTTTGGGTTTCGGGCTTGGGCAGCCATCACGGTTGATAGATCAAGCCCAAAAGGGGACGTTCTCATCTAGGCATTATACAGAGGCATCCTACCAAGTTACAATGAAATCCCTTCATAAATACGACCTGTAGACTGTGCTAATGGTTTTCGGGTTTTGGGCTCGGGCAGCCATACCGGTTGCCCGATTGCAACCAAAAGGGGACGCTCTCATCTAGACATGACCCCAAACCTGCATATGAAATTTCGTGACGATCAGACAAGAACTGCAGGGTGTAGCCCGTGCTAAAGGAAAATGTGAACAGACGTCACAGACAAACAGACTTCCGCACGCGTGATGGCAATAGCTTATCTTGACTATGTCAAGTTAAGCTAAAAATCAGTCAGGCCATAATACAGTTATAATCCGGAGGAATTTTCAATTTGCAGGATAAAGGGTTAATATCTTGGGACCAAATTATCAGATTTACACCAAAAACTATACAGCTTGGCACATCAGTAATCTGAACACAAATATAAAGTAACTTGACAATCCAAGCACAATTTTTCAAGTTATCGAATGCCAAAGGGATTGGAGGAGTTTTCAATTTGAAGGATAAAGGGTTAATATCTCGGGACCAAATTATCAGATTTACACCAAAAACTATACAGCTCGGCACATCAGTAACCTGAACACAAATACAAAGTAACTTGACAATCAAAGCAATATTTTTCAAGTTATTGAATGCCAAAGAAATGGATATGGACGCCGGCCGGCCATCCCCGTCCAGCCAGATGGACGGACGGACGGACAGACAGACGGACAGACAAAGGATGGATGAATGACGGATGGCCACCCTGGATGCCGGCATTATGTGTACCATACATAGTATGGGTACACATAAAACAGAAGCTTTCCACCGATACTGTAGTTAGACATGACTGAATAAGACTACAAGTGTATACATTTCCATGTAAATCAATACATCCTGAAATAATCGGGAATTAGCCAACTGATTTTCTCATATGCTGGGAATTTAAGTTATCTCATTCTGGCACAAATTAACATTTTTGACCAAACTTTCAATATAATTTGTAGTGAATAAAGATCAATACAAGCAAATTAATACACAGGCAAATCATTCTCTTAAAATGCAAATATTAACAGTTTGTAGTGATGGTTATGTACCAATGATTCACATCCAGTATGAATAACACACAATATCAGGCCTGGCATTTTAAGGAGAGCGATTTATTCGTTCACCTTTTGCTAGCCTTTAAAAAATTGACTGGTTGAGTGCTAGAAGGCACTATTATGGCTCTATTCAGGCTTGGCAATTTCAGGAGAGCGATTTTTTAGCTCTCCTTACTGCCCTCCTGAAAGAATTAAGGAGAGCGAAAAATTGCCCTCCTAAATATTTTGGTCTGGGATGATTGAGATTACATGTATTATGCTCACATTAAATTTTTGTTGTAAAGCAAAAATGTAATTTAACTTCGAAGTCACATAACATCACGTAATTTCGTTTTGAAAGTGGTTTAGTGGTAAAAGGTAATGGCTGCAACCATACCCAAACACAGTTGCAATCATTTAAAGCAAAATGGGTCACAGCAATATTTTTTTTTCTGTCAGTTTCAAGTTCAACAACTGACATCACAGTTTGAGGGGTAATTATTCAAGGAATATTGACACTATAATATACTACCATTACTACTATCCTGTCACTTGAAGCACTTGCACCAGGATGTGACTGTAGATTCAAGCAGACCTGTTGTCCAAGAAAGTCATACGCCTACCACTACCACCTTCAACCCCCTTGGGGGGTTGAAGGTGGTAGTGGTAGG
Source organism: Pictodentalium vernedei (assembly GCA_031216915.1). Lineage (NCBI taxonomy): Eukaryota > Metazoa > Mollusca > Scaphopoda > Dentaliida > Dentaliidae > Pictodentalium > Pictodentalium vernedei. Next base: position 112,560,732 of record CM062297.1, read on the forward strand.
CGTATGACTTTCTTGGACAACATGTCTGTGTACACACACAGGTCTTGACAAGTGTGTGTTCGGTTGTTGAGTGAGACATTTAGATGTCTAAGAGATTTCGCTTTACCTTAGTAAAGTTAATAAAATCACTGATGTAATAGTCTGTTGGTTTCAGTTTCAATGAGTTCGTTCAATTGGATACTTAAAATGCTGTGTAAAGCTAATTGCTCTCCTAAGCTGATCGAGGAGAGCGATTTTTTGCCCTCCTGCATTTTTCAGAATGCCAGGCCTGTCTATTAAAGTGGTGAAAGCCACTTTAGTGGCTTTACACTGTTATCTTATGCTTGTTGTTTTCATAGAATATAAATGTTTATATAAAATTATTTTGTTACAATTTATTGGAGAGTGCCAATAGGCACTCTCCAATAAATTGTGACAACTGTTCATGAACAAAATCATGCTAATCTGAGGCATCCATTGCTGGTTGCATGGAATCTTTGAAAAAAAATTACTTTCGTTTCAAAACAACTTTGAACAAGCCAAGACCAATAACGGGTCTGGACCCACGTCGCTGCATGCAATTGAATTGGCAAATAGGAAGTGGCTGCACGGCAGATCTGAAAATTGCATACACGATACAACTGATCATTATCAGGCTCCAGATGAAATATAAACTCAATCCTTTGCATAGAAGCCGAGAAAAGTTTGACGAAATATTTCAATGTTCAGTGGGTACAGTAAAATTTCAAAGTATCAGCAAACAGGAAGTGGCTGCACGGCAGATCTGAAAATTGCTTACACGATACAACTCATCATTATGAAGCAGGAGACCAAATATAAAATCATTCCCTTTCATAGAATCCAAGAAAACCTTGACGAAAAAGTGTTTTGGATGGACGGACGGACTGACGGATGGAGTCGAGCAGTTACTAGAACTGCTCTGCCACTGGCGACGCAGGTAAAAATAATTTAGCACTCAACCAGTTAAGGAGGGTAAAAACTATTAGCTTTTGAAAGCTTGAGGAGAGAAAATCACTCCCCTGGGCCATGCAAGGGGAGCGATTTTTAGCCCTCCTACATTTTTAAGAATGCCAGGACTGCAATATCTGTTAAATTGCAAAGACTCTTCTGCCCACTTTTGGAAAGGGTCCGATGCCCATTCCATTGGGAAAAGTTGCATCATGGGGGCTCAAATTTGGGAATTTGTTTTGGAGGGGAAGAAACATACAAATTTATTGATTGGTGTTTAAGGTCACATATTTTTGCACAATGGCTAATCATGACCACAACATGAGTATCAACTCAAGACCAGGAGTGAGAGTCAATAAGACACATTGCCCGTTTTAGAGTGGGTTTGCACCTCCCAAGCATTGGTGACTGGGTCCTATTTTACCAGCAAAACAGAGCCTGTTTTCTGCAGTGAACAGGCACTGTTTCACTTCCTGGGGTTCCCATGGGGAAAGAAACATACAAAGAAAAAGACAATTTACATTTGAATGGAACAGAGAATATTAACCCTTTAGTTACCCAACGGAGACGATATCAAAATTTATTAATTTAAATATCGTTTTTTAATTTTTTTCAAAAAATGTCAACAAAACCATATGTGACCCCCCATTGGAACGAGCTCGACGAGCTCGTTCCAAAGAGGGGTCACATGATATGCAGAGACCGACCTGGGCATGCGCCAGTGCGTATTTGGTTCTGAAACATCAGGACCTGGCTCTTAATTCTCAGAAATAGGCTTCTCAGTTGGCACGTAACTTCTCAGATCATATTTTGATATTTTTTCGATGGATAATCGAGAGACACTCTTACATGTATTATATATATGATTATCATTTATCATTGTTGTAGAGTGCTTAAGTTAATAATTCAAGTCTTAATTACCAAGCATTAATCTTCACTGTGGTTTCTGATCAAGTCTTGGCTGCCTAAATAGGCAGCCAAGACTTGATCAGAAACCACAGTGAAGATTAATGTTTGCTATAGTGTACTAAATGAAAATGATGAGAGCTATTACATACTTGCAGTGTGTGTTACAAACAGCAGTGTGACTCCGTAAATTGAAATCTGGCGCATGAATTGAAAAAATAGGCTTTGAGGCTAGAGCGTATTTTAAATAGTCCTGATCGGTCCCTGGATATGGTTTTGTTGACATTCTTCTAAAAATATTTTTTCAGCTCTGAATCTGCATATTACACGGGCGGATGTGGGCGATTCGTTGGGTAAAGGATTAAGAACGATACCTAAGCATTTATACTACAAGTAAGTTTTATATGAAACAGTCACATGAAATTATGTTCACTCCAGTCTCTGTAGTCATTATTAAACTGTACTTGTACTATTAAAGAAGTTATGTGCCTTTTAATTCAGGCACTTCCGGAGCTTCGTTAGATAATCAATTTAATGCACAATTCATTGGTGTCCAGAATTGGGTGGTCATAAGGCCTCAGAAAACCATTAAACTGTTCAGGGCACGAATTTTGCATATTTTTGTTTGAGTGGGGACTCAGTCTGGGATGTTTGGGAGTGGGAATTGTGAAAAATCAGGTCATATTACCACTGGGAACGGGTCCGATATTGGACCCCTGTAGACATTCAAAATAATCTCTGAAAATGTGTCACGTTTTTCAGGGTTTCCAGTAGGAATAAATTAGTTAAAATACATCCTTTCATAAATACGACCTGTAGACTGTGCTAAAGGTTTTTGGGCTTCGGGCTCTGGCAGCTGTCACGGCTGACCCATCGCGACAAAAAGGGATGTTCTCATCTAGACCTTATAGAGTCATCCGACCAAGTTACAATGAAATCCGTTCATAAATCCGACCCGTAGACTGTGCTAAGGTTTTTGGGCTCTCGCAGCCATCATGGTTGACTGAACGTGACCAAAAGGAGATGTTCTCATCTGGACATGATCTTGAATCTGCATATGAAATTTTGTGATGATCGGACAAGAACTACGGGTATAGCCTGCGCCAAAGAAAATGTGAACAGACTCACAGACTCCGCACGATTGATGGCAATAGCTTATCCTGACTTTGTCAAGTTAAGCTAAAAAGATCATTTTTCCCATGAGAGCTCATTGGTAGTGGCATTTGTGGCACGGTGGTACAATGATGCAAGAACAACTTATTCTGTATTTTCCTGATTTGAATTCCTATTTGGTACTACAGTGGAACACTGTTAATTGAATAGGCACTTGGCCAATGAAAATTATTCAATTAACAGGAGTATTCAATTAACAGGGATTGTGTCACTTTCCTGTATTCTAGAGATGTATCCTTGAGCTCTGTCAAACAAGATATAATAGATTAAATACCTGTATTGGATGTACCGAGGCCAAATAGGTCTATAAACAAAGGAAAACTGGGGAGAGTCATGGTAATTTCTCAACAGGTTACAAGATTTTTTATCCAATTAACAGGAGTTTACTCTATAACCAATCTTCAATTAACAGGTCAAGTTTGTACTGGAGGTATGGTTTTGTGTTGGGAAATTATATTCAATTAACAGGGTTATTCAGTTAAGAGATATCCATAAACTGTTACCATTCTGAGACCTGAGAAACGTTTTAATACCGTATTTTTTTTTTATCAAGGACATGCGGTATGTTGCCCCGTTCCTTATTTTCTTTTTATAAACGTGACACCTGTCGCTCCAATTCACCAGTGACATGAATTAATGTGCCCGATTTGGAATTTACGCATCCATTTTCCACGATTTTAATAATCTGCCATTTAAAATCCAGAACTAATTTTAGTGGGTTACATATATTTTCACCGTCGAAATTTCCATCTGTGTTCAGTTGTATTCATACATTCATTTTGAAGGACGCTTGTCAATAAAAACTACGAAATAAATTTTTGTACATGCCATAATATATAGTTCACTTCAGAAATTTCGATCTTAGAAGTTAAAAATTCATTTCAGGAATTCTGGTAATAATGTAATAAACAAACATTAGATTTCAAGCTCTTGCAATTTCATTCTGAACCACAGGCAAACAATAACATTAACTTAAGTATATTTACAAAAAAATACACTTTGAACGTACAATTGAACAATATTAAATGAAAGTGCCAATGACACTGTAGCTCAACTTGTCAAGACATGTACATGTATAGTATGTGACACAGCAATGACAAACATCTAGGTAATGACCTGATAACAAATGTACATATAAAGTATTGTAACGGTCTGTACATAAATACTGGCCGTAGCCTGTAACAATGTATAGGTAAAGTATTGTAAAGGTGGGTGACAGTCAGATGCTAAACTAGAAAAGAAATCTTTGAGTCCCAGAGTGGGTCTGACTGAACCCCAAAATATTTGTTCTCATAGCACAGTGATAACAAAGGCACCCCAAAACACACTCATTCCTGTCCCAAGGTGAAAACAAAGGTTCCCAAGAAGTTTCGTGAAGATCAGTTCATAGATATGAGCTGTATAGAAGTTGTGACAAAAAACTGATTGGACCTAATTTCGGTACAAAATGGCCACTGGCAGCCATCTTGATTTTTGGACCACACTCAGAAACACTCGTTCTCGTCACAAGGTGATAACAAAGGTACCCAGGAAGTTTTGTGATTATTAAACATTCAAAAATGTATTCAAATCAGAACCTTCATATAGAAGTTCTGTACCAAAAGCTGATTGTACCTAATTTTGCTACAAAATGGCCACCGGCAGCCATGTTTAATTTCGGACCGCACCTAAAAACACTCGTTCTCGTCCCAAGGTGATAACAAAGGTACCCAAGAAGTTTCGTGAAGATCGGTTGATAAATACAGCCTCTAGCCCGAGCCGTATTGACATGGGCACTTACAGTGTATAAGTTAGCACTAAATAAATCAAAATTCATCTAATTTGCATAATTTCTGCACGAGAAAAAAACCTGTACTAAATGTGATGTATTCCATTTTACTAAACATTCATACAAAAATTTATTCAAATCAGAACTTTCATACAGAAGTTCTGCAGAAAAGACTGATTGCACTAATTTTGGTACACAATGGTTGCTGGTGGCCATCTTGAATTTTGGACCACACCCAAAAACACTCGTTCTCATCCCACGGTGATAACAAAGGTACCCAAGAAGTTTAGTAAAGATCAGTTTATAAATACGGCCTCTAGCCCGAGCCGTATTGGCATTTGCACTTACAGTGCTGAAAGTAACACAAAATACATCAAAGTTAGTATAATTTGCATAATTTACGTACGAGAAAAAAACCCGTATTATATGTGATGTATCCCATGGTACTAAACATCCATGAACATTCGTGAAGATCGGTTCATAAATACGGCCTCTAGCCTGAGCCGTATAGAAGTTGTGTACAAAAAACTGATTAGACCTAATTTCGGTACGAAATGGCCACTGGCAGCCATCTTGAATCTCGAGCCGTATTGACATGTGCACTTACTGTGTGTAAGTAGCATAGAAAAAATCAAAGTTCATCTAATTTGCATAATTTCTGCACGAGAAAAAAACCTGTATTATATGTGATGTTTCCCATGGTACTAAACATTCATACAAAAAATTATTCAAGTCAGCACTTTCATATGGAAGTTCTGTGCAAAAATCTGATTGCACCTAATTTTGTACAAACTGGCTGCCATCGGCCACCTTGAATTTCGGACCGCACCCAAAAACACTCGTTCTCGTCCCACGGTGATACCAAAGGTACCCAAGAAGTTTAGTAAAGATCAGTTTATAAATACAGCCTCTAGCCCGAGCCGTATTGGCATTTGCACTTACAGTGCTGAAAGTAACACTAAATACATCAAAGTTAGTCTAATTTGCATAATTTACGTACGAGAAAAAAACCCGTATTATATGTGATGTATCCCATGGTACTAAACATCCATACAAAAAATTATTCAAATCAGCGCTTTCATATGGAAGTTCTGTACAATGAAAGTGTCAATGACACTGTAGCTCAACTTGTCAAGACAAAGACATGTACATGTGTAGTATGTGACACAGCAATGACAAACATCTAGGTAATGACCTGATAACAAAGGTACATATAAAGTATTGTAACGGTCTGTACATAAATACTGGCCGTTGCCTGTAACAAATGTATAGGTAAAGTATTGTAAAGGTGGGTGACAGTCAGATGCTAAACTAGAAAAGAAATCTTTGAGTCCCAGAGTGGGTCTGACTGAACCCTAAAATATTTGTTCTCATAGCACAGTGATAACAAAGGCACCCCAAAACACACTCATTCCTGTCCCAAGGTGAAAACAAAGGTACCCAAGAAGTTTCGTGAAGATCAGTTCACAAATATGAGCTGTGTAGAAGTTGTGACAAAAAACTGATTGGACCTAATTTCAGTACAAAATGGCCACTGGCTGCCATCTTGAATTTTGGACCGCACTCAGAAACACTCGTTCTCGTCCCAAGGTGACAACAAAGGTACCCAGGAAGTTTTGTGAAGATCGGTTCATAAATACAGCCTCTAGCCCGAGCCGTATTGACATGTGCACTTACAGTGTATAAGTAGCACTAAATAAATCAAAGTTCATCTAATTTGCATAATTTCTGCACGAGAAAAAAACCCGTACTATATGTGATGTATTCCATGTTACTAAACATTCATACAAAACTTTATTCAAATCAGAACTTTCATACAGAAGTTCTGTACAAAAGACTGATTGCACTAATTTTGGTACAAAATGGCTGCTGGTGGCCATCTTGAATTTCAGACCACACCCAAAAACACTCGTTCTCAGCCCACAGTGATAACAAAGGTACCCAAGAAGTTTCGTAAAGATCAGTTCATAAATACGGCCTCTAGCCTGAGCCGTATAGAAGTTGTGTACAAAAAACTGATTACACCTAATTTCGGTACAAAATGGCCACTGGCAGCCATCTTGAGTTTTGGACCGCACCCAGAAACACTCGTTCTCGTCCCAAGGTGATAACAAAGGTACCCAAGACGTTTCGTGAAGATCGCTTCATAAATACAGACTCTAGCCCGAGCCGTATTGACATGTGTACTTACTGTGTGTAAGTAGCACTGAAAAAATCAAAGTTCATCTAATTTACATAATTTCTGCACGAGAAAAAAACCCGTATTGTATGTAATGTATCCCATGGTACTAAACATTCACACAACAAATTATTCAAATCAGCGCTTTCATATGGAAGTTCTGTGCAAAAATCTGATTGCACCAAATTTTGTACAAAATGGCTGCCATCGGCCATCTTGAATTTCGGACCGCACCCAAAAACACTTGTTCTCGTCCCACGGTGATAACAAAGGTACCCAAGGAGTTTCGTAAAGATCGGTTCATAAATACGGCCTCTAGCCCGAGCCGTATTGGCATTTGCACTTACAGTGCTGAAAGTAACGCCAAAAAACATCAAAGTTAGTCTAATTTGCATAATTTACGCACGAGAAAAAAACCCGTATTATGTGTGATGTATCCCATGATACTAAACATTCATACAAAAAATTATTCAAATCAGAGCTTTCATATGGAAGTTCTGTACAAAAAAACAGATTTCTGCATCGTCGGTACAAAATGGTGGCTGGCAGCCATCTTGAATTTCGGACTGCACTCAAAAACACTCGTTCTCGTCCCACGGTCATAACAAAGATACCCAAGAAGTTTCGTAAAGATCGGTTCATAAATACGGCCTCTAGCCCGAGCCGTATCCAATTGTTGACGGACAGACGGACGACGAGCCATGGCATAAGCTCAAATTTGGCTTCGCCAAAGTTGAGCTAAAAAAACAGATTTCTGTATCGTCGGTACAAAATGGCGGCTGGCGGCTAACTTGAATTTCGGATCGGACCCAAAAACACTCGTTCTCGTCCCACAGTCATAAAGGTACCCAAGAAGTTTCGTAAAGATCGGTTCATAAATACAGCCTCTAGCCATATTGAATTGTTGACAGACAACTGGCCATGGCATAAGCTCAAATTTGGCTTCGCCAAAGTTGAGCTAAAAAATGAAGTTATACATTGAAATCAACACTCTCAATCAAAATCACTCTCCTCTCATTTCTCACTCTCGCAAACTTTATCTGAGGTGAGCGATTTTCCACTCGCCTCCATTTTGCTATTCATCACTGGTGTACCCCATAAAAACACCAAAACCTGATACCAAACTCAATATTTTAATACCAACAATCTCTAGCTGAGAACTCTTTACATCAGTATAATGGAAGAAATATCAGACAGGGCGTGGGTTATTGAATACTCTTTGTGTCAACCTATTTTAGATGCTGTTCAGATGAGAGTTGATGTTATGTCATAGACACTTAGCAGATACACATTCTGACCCATGTTTTAGCTGAATCCGAGGAGTTTAACCCTTCACCCAACGCAGGCAATATCAAAATTTATCATTTTAAATACCATTTTTTCAAAAAAATTTCAACAAAACCATATCATGTGACCCCTCATTGGAACGAGCTCGTTCCAACGAGGAGACACATGGTATGGTTTTGTTGAAATTTTTTGAAAAATTATATTTTTTCAACTGCTGAATCTGCATATTACGCGGGCGGATGCGGCCGATTCGTTGGGTAAAGGGTTAACTGAAGAAAAACTTTCATGAACTGGTCAACCATTCAGTTCAATTTGGTTGCACATAACCAACACCAGTGAAACAAGCATTCTCACAAAATTTTAGGCCATGTTGTTGTGTCAAAAGATTATAGCATACACACATTTTAACCAATGTGTTTTGGTCCCCATTATACTGGAGAAAAAATAAAAATATGAACTGAAACTGAGCATTACAATACACATACCAGGAATATTATAAATAAGAAATTCAAAAGATGCATGCAAGAGATGCGAAGAATAGATTACATGTCCTGATAACGAGCTATTAATATCATGCCCAAAAAATATTTTTTGTCAGAGGCTAAAAAGGTTTTAACCCTTTACCCAACACAGACGATATCAAAATTTATTATTTTAAATATAATTTTTTCAAATTTTTCAAAAAATTTCAACAAAACCATATCCTGTGACTCTTCGTTGGAACGAGCTCGATGAGCTCATTCCAACGAGGGGTCACATGATATGGTTTTGTTGAAATTTTTTGAAAAATAATATTTTTTCAACTACTGAATTTGCATATTATGCGGGCGGATGCGGCCGATTCGTTGGGTAAAGGGTTAAGTTCTCTAAATGTTTTAAATAACAATATATGTGCTGCTGAAAAAAAGATTTTCTTTTTGCTTGTCTCCTTTTAATATGCTTTATTTCAAAACCAGAAAGTTTTGGGACACACAATAACCGACTGCAGCATATACTTCTGAACAAAAATAATTTAAAATGGACGAAGTCAAAACAAAAATTCTACAGGACAGTATAATGTATAACTAGAGTCTAAAAATAAGGAAAGCTAACCCAATTCATGCTCATCAACCAGTCTGAACCACCAGACATAATTAGTAGGATAACTTAAAGAAATATTTCCTTGGTTTGTTCCTAACTGATAACAGACTACACTAATACTTGGAAAATGTGTTTGTGACAGTCTCCAACCTAGCATCTTCAGTAGTGTGATCAGAAAAAAGGCCTTCCTCTCTTGATCAGATTGTGATCTATATATATATACAGAACAACACTAATGTTTAAACAGGTTAACGATTATTGGACAAGAGTGAGTGGCGCAGACTTATCACAAGAGCGGTTAGGCTTGAGTGGTACCCCTGTTCCACTTGCTCAAGTCCAGTAATCGTTAACCCATTCAAGCATAAGTGTGGTTCTGTATTTATTACACACTCAATTCTGAAAAAGAATTCACTGTAATTAATCGCTAATTGAATTAAATAGTCGATGATTTGAATGGTTGAAAACCAAGTAACTGTCAGTAGAGGACAAAGACATTTTCTCAAGTTTTTTCCTGAACTGATTTTGCTGGTATATGTAGTAAAAAAATTATTCTACACATAATCTGTAAAAGTTGCAGACAATTGGCTGCAAGTACGAGACAACACCGATATAGATACCTTTTTCTTGACTGTAGTAGCGCTTGGATGGTTTGAAGTGATCGGCATCATCGCTCATCGAATCATTACTTGCAGCCGTATTTGCTGACCAGTTGATAGGATTGTGTGCAGAATCTAATAAAGAAAATCTTGTTCATGTATAAAATTCTATTGGGGACATATAACTAACAAGATATTAAATGATTCAGCTTACAATAATGACTGCCTTTTGAACAAACTGCAAAAAAATGCTAAGACTGAAACTGGAATATGATTATCCCTGGTGGTTTAGGGTGTGAGATGGGGAAATCTCACCCAAGGGCAAGATATTTGGACCAAGTGTCTGGACCAAATATATTGCCCCGAGGGTTAGGGTTAGTTTTCTCCATCTCACACCCACTCCCATCAGGAATAATTTTTCTCACCCCACCAAAACACTCTTGACGTCATCAAAAGTAATCCAGGGCCATGTGCAGCTATATCAAACAAATTTGTTGTCCATTTCTGAAAAAAAATGATTTGCTTATTGGAAAGAGCACACAAAAGTTCTGTACATACCACAGGCATATTATTATTTATTTAATGCTCAGGCATCAATTCACGCTGAAAAATTAAGTCATATTCCCCTGTCGGTCGGCAAAACGAAATATCAAAATGATATTTAGAAATCGATATTTCATCGTAGGTTCGGATGACGAATCACATGTACTTTAAACGAGTCAGCACATCAGTAATGAATTCCAGAGTCCCAAATACAAACGAATTCGAATAATTGATAGTGACAGTGACTAAATCAATTCATTAAATCAGCGGTTTCAAAGTTTGACTTTCTCATTCACCTTCCAGCGAAAAGCCGAAATCACTTTCAAATTTCTTCAGTTCAACTTCACACGTCTTCAGTGCATTGAGTTCAAAAAAAATAAAATGACGTGTCTTGTTATTGAAAATAAGAAAGTGGTGTTTTTTGTTATTGTTCTATTTCTTCGAAACACATTGCGATTATTTCAATTCGCCAGCCTTGGTAAATCGTAAAGTTAGGGGAGAAATAAGACGGGACTACTTTTTGTGCGGATATTCACACATTCCAATGGTTGGAGTTTGGTTGTTGTAATTTTTGTATGGACGCCGGTTCGGCACATAAATTTTGCGCCTTAATGGCAAATAAAGGCCACAAATTGGAGAGTTTGTAGTCGTAGAGCATTAAATAATAAGAAAATTCACGAAAATAGTTCGTGGCTACAAGAAATATGAGGATCTTCACTCGCGACTGTGGTGTTTTTTGTTATTGTTCTATTTCTTCGAAACACATTGCGATTATTTCAATTCGCCAGCCTTGGTAAATCGTAAAGTTAGGGGAGAAATAAGACGGGACTACTTTTTGTGCGGATATTCACACATTCCAATGGTTGGAGTTTGGTTGTTGTAATTTTTGTATGGACGCCGGTTCGGCACATAAATTTTGCGCCTTAATGGCAAATAAAGGCCACAAATTGGAGAGTTTGTAGTCGTAGAGCATTAAATAATAAGAAAATTCACGAAAATAGTTCGTGGCTACAAGAAATATGAGGATCTTCACTCGCGACTGCGTCGCTCGTGAAGATCCTCATATTTCTTTGTAGCCACTCACGAGATATTTTCGGTATTCATCAAATTTTCGTGAATATCCTCTATTTATTTATTGGTGTTTAAGGTCATATACTTATGTACAATGGCTAATCATGACCATGACAGTTTTACAGGTGGAGGAAGCCAGAGTACCCGGATAGAACCACCGAGCAATGACGAGCAGCTGCCAGCTCCCCAACATCGTAACTCTACACTGCAGCACAGACAGGGTTAGATTGGTTGAAGACATGCGCACCATCGATGTGCAGTACGCCTTAGTACATGGCGTCATCGTGCCCACATGTGGACAATGGGGGTAAAGTGTCTTGCGCAAGGACACAGCGTGGAAGTCCGAATCGATCGCTCAGACGGTCACCCAGCCGAGGACTAAGTGGGCTCGACGTTGCTTAACTTCGGTGATCTGACGCGAACCGGTTACCTCAACGCCACGACACCCCAACTTTCAGGGAATAAAATGTTTTCATTATTTCCTAATCTAATCCTGTGCAATGTACATCCTTAGTGTAAAAAGTCACTATATCAACACTTTACCCAGCTTAATGGCCAAAACCAGCCAGTAATATTCTCAAAAAGTATTTAAACTCAGCTTATGACCACTCATTGGAGCTGATTGCAGAAAGTACTTTTCTCAGTGAATTCCAAAAAGGAAAACATATTCTAATTTCGTCAATAGCTTGCTTCAGTTGAATTACATTACTGCTAAAATAACATCCAGATCTGCTCACTCACCCTTGGAGCAACAGTAGCATCTTGAAGCCTCTTCTTGGAAGGCTACCTTCAATGATATTCAATCATTATTTAGTTATTTTCAAGCCAATTCCTCAGAATTTATTCTGTCATTAGTTCAAGTAGGTATTCATTTGGAAATTTGCATTGGAAGTTTCAACATACATATTAAAAGTTTTAGTATTCAGTTTACTGTTTGTGAAAAGTTTGGCAGAGGGTGTTCTGTGGGACTGAGAGGTTTCTGTGACTACACCCTCCCCACCCCTCACCCCCAACAATGGACCTTACAAAAGCTATCTGTTTTCTCTGGACAGTGTTATATCATACTTTGGTTCAAATGATCATGTAATCCCTCATTGGAACGAGCTCGTTCCAGTGAGGAGTCAAATGCTATGGTTTTGTTGAAATTTTTTGAAAAAGATGAAAAACAAAAATTAATATAATAAATTTTGATATTGTCTGCATTGGGTAAAGGATGAAGAGATCTAGAACCAGTCCTATAACTAATGTGGCTGAAGACACATATTCTTACTCAGATTTTCACCACTCAAAAGGACCTGCGACATCATAACATCAGGCAAATCGAAGGCAGTGGATTCAGACTTAGGTTTTACTAATGAAATCATCAGGTCTTATTCAGTTTGTGTGCGAGTTCCCTGCATTTGTCAGACTTCTTGTGTAATTTTAATATAGGCATGTCCATGTTCAAAATACAGATTGAATACCTTTTGGCATTTAATGCATCTCAGAGATAAAAAACACCCCTGGGAACCCACAAGTCAATCACTGTACTATGACAATTTGATCCAACCTTCTAATAACAGCGAATGCAGAAAATTCTTCCATGAAGCACTGATGTAAAACATTGTTGCAGACCTGATTATTTTTGGAGCCCTTGTACCCACTCCCCATCAAGTGTGGAAATAAGCAGACTGTCATCTGCAGAATTTGGTCCTCAAAGGGTGAATTAGGTGATGCTGCCCTGTACAGCAGGGTACTAAATTTAGCCTCTGAACTTCAATCTGAATCAAGGTCTCAAGCCTAAACAGAAAGAGGTACAGTTAAAACTAGAAGTCCTGTCATGAATAGTGCGCTTATCTAGGCTTAATTGCGAGTTGGAATTGCGCGCAATTTCCACATCGAATGGCATCCAAAGCACGGCAGGTTCTCCTGGTTACTCATAGCAAACACATGCAATGTTTCTGCCAATGGACCTCCGGGTTACCCGGAGGTCCATTGGCTGAAACATTGCTTGTGCACAGGCCATATGTACAGACTTTGATAGCTTTACTTGGACCATAACGCGTACATTAACGCACATCGCGTATCAACGTGCTATTTGTGCGCATTTCCTGACAGGACTTCTAGTTTTAACTGTACCCAGATGATAAATTAGGGAATTCTATCCCACTGTATAGGGGAGCATCAGCAAATTCACCCTCTGGGGACCTCATTCTGCAAATGACAGATTGCTTATTTCCAGGCTTGCTCCCTATGGCTCCAGTAAAACAACTTTAAAGGGAGCCATAACTGCTCTCCTGAAGCTATAAAAATAAACAGCTGCGTCATGAGCGCATGAAACAGCTGTTATTAATTACAAGACATGTGGAAAATTGCTTATATTTTGACGAATAAAGTCCCATAACTCTGGAATGACATATCAGACGGCGACACAAATAGGAAGGGAGATTCCTTCCATCAACATATACTTGCCACCAAAAAATCATGAAAATGGCTCGAAGCATTTTCAAGTTATTGTCTGACATGTAATTGCCTATATTTTGACAAATAAAGTGCTATAACTCTGGAATGACAAATCGGACAGCGACACAAATCGAAAGGGAGCTTCATTCCATCAACATATACTTTCCACCAAAAAATCACAAAAAATAAATATGAAAAAGAAAGAGACAATGCCTCCTTATTCTCTCAATCCCCTACTCATGTAGGAGGGGGAGGAGCAGGGGGGGGGGAGCGATTAGGGGTGTCACGATTTTTGCATTTAGTAATCGATTAATCGTCACAAATAATCGATAATAATCGATTAATCGCACCTAGATGACCCCTCTCCCTCTCTTTGAAGTCATTAAAAATGAAGTTCATGTCAGTTGACCTATCTCAAGTAAACAACGAAAATGATCCTCTTTTAGGTACATTCAAAACTTTAATGTTCTGAACTTTTGAACCGTCAGTGTAATATAATCAAGACTGGTTGTCAGTTGCGAACTTCGCAAGTTCGCAACTGCCAATCGGTCTTGATTATTACATTGATGGTTCAAAAGTTCAGAACATCAAAGCGTTGAATGTACCTAAAAGACAAATGCTTCTAACGGCTTCTTGAGGATTAAGTCGATGTTCTTGACCTTTTATCATTAGAAACAAGAGTCTTTTCATAAAATTTTTCTTTAATTATTAAACGTCTAAAACGGCGTAAAATTTACCGATTCTTCGACAATGAAAAATATTAATCGATTTTGGCGTGACCGATCAACAATCGATTAATCGCGACTGTCCTAGGAGCGACTTGAAGAAACAATCTCTTTTTGTGCTCTTGTGTCTATTAGTGTTTTCACATTATTTTTAAATGTTCGACCTGACTGAAACATTTAACATTTAATGTATCTGCTTCCCCTTATCCTCAGGGCTTCAGTGATCCTACAATTATCTCAGGTATAAAATATTTTTCTAACAATCATATTGATTTTGGCCTGAAAACCATGAGAAACAGTAAGTATCACATAATGTGTTCCGATCCCGTATCATATAGACGACTCATTTTGATTCTGTATCACAGAGATTCAACTTCCGGTAAGCATCGCGCTATGACAAATAATAACATTATATGCATTGTTATTATGCATTAAAATATGAAATTCAACATTTTGACCAATTCCAACCCAATTTAAACGGAAAAACAGGCTTTATGTAAATTGTTAGATAAATGTATTATCACGACCAAATGCATGTCCTGTAATCTGTATCAGATTCTCGGCCGTGTTTACAATCGGATCACAACTCACCCTGGGCTCGTTGCAATCTAATTGTAAACACTACCTCGAATCCGATACAAATTACATGACATGCACATGGTCATGATAATGTATATCAAATATCTTCGAAGACCAGACAACATCAGCATAGATACCTTTCTCTTGTGTATAATATCGCTTGGATGGCTTGTAGCTATCACCACCTTCGTCATCATTATTTGTAGATTTAACCGGAGACCAGTTGATAGGATTATGTGTAGAATCTGATGAGAGAGAAAACTTGATTGATCAATCATATTCTATAGGGATAATGCATACAGTACCGTGATTACAAAAGTGGATTGAGAATTTCAAACAAATCACAACTAGGTCGCGATGCCACGGCAGAATTCTATATCTGCTTTTTCCGCGTACAACAGTGTCTAGTTGAAACTATAAATCCGGACACAATCAGCGCTGAAAATGCTCATAAGTTCACACGCTCTTTACTGCAGATGAAGTAGTCTAAAATACACAAGAGTGTTTGCGATGTGCAATTCAAAATGTAATGTGCTGTTAGCGAGGTCGGTAGTGAAATCACTAAACTGAACTGATCAAACAAAAAAATATTGAGACCACAAAAGGCCTATGTGGAGGGTGGGTTACTACTAAACCACTGTGGGACAGGTTTTTCACTTAGTAATTATTTACAATTTCTGAGGACAAAACACACGTGATGAATGTTTGCAAGTGTTTTGTGTATCCATGTGATGAAAGTTTGCAAGTGTTTCTTGTGCTGTTATGAACAAGTTTTTATATATATTTCAAGGAGAATATATGGCGCTGCGATTAAGTAGTAATCCACTCTCTTCATTCTGTATATGCAGTTGAATTTTAAAATGTACATGTACTATTTTTTTTGTTTTTCTTGAAACTTGGGTTTGATTTGCAGTACAGTGCAGCTGCCACAGACAGGTCATAATCAGCACGTGGGCAGCATCAGCAGCAAAATTTTAATTAATGAAGCACCGGGTTATACCCGGTGCTTCATTAATGAAATTTTTTATCATTATTCCTATAATAAATGTCTGGAATTTAATGTTATTGTGCCCGTGAAAATATTGCCCACCTGTGGAAAGTGACCAGTCCACAATGGCCGTACTGTATTTACTCATGAAATCTTGACCCACTGGTGTAACCATGTTATAACTAGATCATGATCTGATCGAGAAAGAAGCCACTTTTGTGATAACAGTATTGTAGAACATTAGTGGGATATGCTACACAGAAACACTAATCACTAACACGAGATTACAGGTATATCTTCATCTCTGAAAGTTCAAGACAAGCAATTTAATTTGTTCAGTTTTTGTCATATACTAAGACAGAAATGCTACTGGGAATAACATTCCACTACATATATCTCAAAACTTTCTAAGAATTTTATACCCATGAATTTTCATATATACCTTTTTCCTTCAAATATTGCCGTTTTGGTAACACCAGTCCTGGTAATTCATCCTTGTTTCCTCAGCAAAAAAATTGCTGTGGAAAACTGGTGATTCTACGGTAATTGCAGTGGAGCCTGTTCGATTTGGTAAAGATCATCAGGGGGCTGGGCAGAATCTCAATTGCCATGTATATGTAGTATGCAGCGAAGTGAAAACTTTCAAGTAACTTTAACATGTGAAAGTAGTTCAAGATACATGTGTATATAATCACAATCAACGTTCAGAATCTTTCACTCAATTAGATAATGCCAATATCATGAACCATGTGAATGCGGAGAAAAACAAGCCAAGACCAATACCGGGCCTGGACCTGCGTCGCTGCATGCAGTAAGTATTGGCAAACAGGAAGTGGCTGCACAGCAGAGCTGAAAATTAGATACACGATACAACTCATCATTATGAAGCAGCAGACCAAATATAAAATCATTCCCTTTCATAGAAGCCAAGAAAACTTTGACGGAAGAAGTGTTTCGGACTGATTGACAGACGGATGGACTGACAGAGGAAGTTGAGCGGTTACTAGACCTGCTCTGCCGCTGGCGACGCAGGTAAAAATCTTAAGTAAGCAGGCGACTTGCTCAATATGTAGAGTATGAGTGAAAATAAGATGCAGCATAACCACAAACTAAGTATCTCGCTGCTTCTACGTTGATAACACCAGAATCTGACATCAGTTTCTGGAAAGCTCTGTAAGAACTTTCCAGAAACTGATGTCAGATTCTGGTGTTATCAACATAGAAGCAGAACACACAGTTTCTAGTGGTTATGCTGCAACTTGTACTGTAAATTGTAAGATTAGCAATACAGCATAGTGCAACCCAAACAGTTTGATTCGTCGTGTAACCTGGAAGTTGTGTAATTCTTGCCACCACAAGGCTTTCTGAAGAAGCCATCCTAGGCAGTATTTTTGCTGTGAATATTTTTTGTTTCCTCGGCATTTTCCTCGGAACTGCTGATTGCTGAGGGTCAATTACCAGGGCTGACACACTGGTATTTGTTGCCATCTTGAAGAGTTATTAACTGGTCGTGTGCTAGAAGTCACTACCATAGCTCTATTGAAAAGTGCTGAAAGTTACTTTAGTAGAGTTGCACTGAATTTATTTTCTTGTTCTGTCAGAAGCAGAAACGCAAAAATGTTTCTACAAAAAATTTTGTTACAATTTATTGGAGAGTGCCTCCACTTGAAAAAAATACTCATGCTACAAATTACCTATGAAAAATAATTTACCACTCTACCAGTTAACCCTTTGCCTAACGAATCGGCTGCATCCGCTGGCATAATTTTCAAATTTTGCAGTCCAAAATTTTTTTTCAAAAATTTAAACAAAACCATATCATGTGACCCCTCATTAGAACAAGCTCAATGAGCTTGTTGCAATGAGGGGTCATATGATATGGTTTTGTTCAAATATTTTGAAAAATGTTAAAAAACAATAATTAAGGCCATCAAAAAAAGAACCTCTGTTTCTCAGGCCCGCGCGCATGGTCATTTTTGGTGCGCATGCAACCTTTTTATGACACAAAAAAAAATCTTCAAAAAATTTGAGATATTGTGCTCATTTCGGTAAATCGATATCGATGCGTTCGCAAATTTTAAATTAACACACTTCAAGCTTTTTCTACATCATACCTTAATGAAGTGGGTGGGTTCTAGCAATATTCACGACAGAAAGTGTTTTATTCTGTAAAAGGTAAGTCATTATGACAGCAAGAAGGAAGGTGTCTTTCAGTCTGACAACAAACAGTCACAAAGGGGAATGGTCGATTCGCACCACGTTTGATTCGCACCAACCCTCAGAAAGTCTGCAAAGTCAGGTGCTATGTTGAATGGAACACAGTCTCCTGGCATTCATTTTTAGCAACATTTGTATTGTAAATGGCCGTCATTGGGAATTTGTGTACTGTTATTTGAAACCGTTACGAGTTTCCCAGTTAATTTAAATAAATGCATTTGAGATGCAGGATAATTGGATAACTAATAGTAACCGTTGCTTGATATAAAAGTAACAGTCATAGTAGAAAATAAATCGCATATAGGCAGGTATGTGCGGTCGAATTGGTTAATAAAAACACGCAAACATTCGTTTTGTATTTCATTTTCAGATTTCAAAAAAATATGATTTATGGATGAACTGCCCGTTCAAATGGGTTGTGATAATTTTGAATATAATGGGGAAAAATTGCGATTCACGATTTTATTAGGCAGGTTGTGAAAGGATTTTTTTTTTTTGGTCAAATAAATCTCTGAAAGTTGGCACTTCGACATTTGATTTGTCCCAGAGACGTTTCAACCCGAGACGTTTCAACCCGAGACGTTTCACCCACGAGGCGTTTCGTGACTTTCGTCCTGTGTTATAATTTTCATGTTTCACTGAAAAAACAAACATTCAAACCCCACTTCATTTACGACCCAACACCCCTGTGGTGAATAACCAATATATTTGCGAAATTTTGCATGGTCCACCAGGCGTTTGGGTGGGGGTCAAATTACCACAAACAACCTCTCGGGGAGAAAATGAAAAGAAAACAAGAGGCCCCACGGGGCCTGAGGGCGCTCACCTGATACTGGCCGAGTCATATCACCAAAATAGCAAGGGATTCTGCCTTGTGGTTATTATCAGTTTTTCAACATAAAAGTGTTTTCTCTACTTAGTAACCCAGAGTGTTCATATGTTAGATCCCCATATTGGGTACTCAATAATTTATCTATTTATTTATTGGAATTTAAGGTCACTTTCTAAGGCTACATCATTACAGAGGCATAATTATAATATCAGGTTTGGTCAATCGTTTATGCCTATTACTGCCCACTTTACAGGGCTTTCAACGCAGGAATTGGTTACTGGGCCCAATTTTATCAATAAACCAGAACTTGAACAAATTTCAATTTGCCGCTTCTAAGAAAATCAAAAATCAAATATCAAAAGATTCTGACAGGAGTAACAGAAAAAAAAGATTTTTTAAGAATATTTCTCATACTGAACTGAGTTATACATGGGCTCCCATAGGGAGCCCAAAAATAAAAGCTTCTGAAGCAGTGTTTTGGGAGAAGAAGATTCTTCAACGTTATTCCCATTAGCTACACTGTTAAAAAATGATGACTCGGCACTTTTAGTCCTAGAAAAGAACCTTATGATAAAATTTTTACCATTTTTTTCTTCCGGTCCTAAGGAAGCTTCACACCATATAAAAATTCTCAGTGCCATGTAGTTCTGGAGATATGGGCATTTAAAAAGAAAAAAATTTTTTAGCTCCTGCAGTTCCCGTGGGGGACAGGAAAACAATTTTCGGCATAAATTAGGTACTTATGACCCAATAAGCCCTCATATCAAATTTGGTTCAAATCGACTTTTTGGTTTGGAAAATAAAAATTTTGGTATAATTTGGGCTCCCACAGTGAGCCCAAATATGAACCCAGGTACTTGGCTTTACCAAACTTCACTCTCAGCCCCTAAGAATGCTGTACATCAAATATCAAAAGATTTTGACTGGTGGATCTGAAAAAAAAATTTTTTTTAAAGAATATTCCTCATATTGAACTAAGTTATAATTTGGGAGACCAAATATGAGCCGAAGGACTTGACTTGAACAAACTTGAATCTCACCTCCCTAAGCATACTGTATACCAAATATCAAAAGATTCTGACCGGTGGATGCGAAGAAGAAGATTTTAAAAGAATATACCTCGTATTGCACTAAGTTACAATTTGGGTTCCCAAAGGGAGTCCAAATATGAACTCAGGGACTTGGCTTGAACAAACATCAATCTCACCCCCCTAAGGATGATGCATAGCAAATATCAAAAGATTCTGATTTGTGGATCCGAAGAAGAAGATTTTTAAAATATATCCCTCATATTGCACTAATTTGAACATTTGGGTTCCCATAGGGAACCCAAATATGGACCGAGGAATTTGATTTCTACAAATATGTGAATCAATGTTCCAAAGATGTTATATGTAAAATATGAAAGCTTTTAGAGCAGTGGTTTGGAAGAAAACAATTCTTTATTTTTTTCCCATTGCCTACTGTGTTAAAAAATACTGACTCAGCACTTTTTCAGAGTCCCGAAAAAGTACCCTATGATAAAACCGATAGCAATTTTTTTTTACCAATCCTTTCTGTTGGTCCCAAGAAAGCTTCACACCAAATAAAAATTCTCACTGCCGTGCAGTTTTTGAGATATAGGCGTTTTAATTTTTTTCTATTTTTAGCTCCTGTGGTTCCCACGGGGCTACAGGAAAAAAAATTTCTGCATAAATTAGGTACTTATGACCCAATAAGCCCTCACATAAAATTTGGTTCAAATTGGCCTCTCGGTTTAAAAAATAGAAATTTGGGGTGGGGCCAAAATTTTTGCTCCTCCCATAACATCGCCAAGTATAGACCTACAAACTTCTCTTGAACAAACTTGAGTCTACACCTCAAAAGGAAGCTGCATACCAAATATCAAGTCTCTGCTATTGCTGGTTCTTGAGAAGAAGATTTTTTAAGAATTGGAGCATTTTTGCCCCACCCCTCTGCTCAATATGAGCCGAAACCTAATTTGCCCAAAAATCAAAATGCCGCTATATAACCCCTACTCACATGAAATTTCATTAACATGCGGCCAGTGGTTTGGAAGAAAAAGACCCAAACACCACCTTCACGCCGGACGCCGGACGACGAACGCCGGACGAAAAGTGATCAGAAAAGCTCACCCTGACTTTCAGTCAGGTGAGCTAAAAAAAAAACACCCGCCCGCATGCTTTTTTGGAAAAAATGGCTTGAGAAACAGACAATCAACTCTGTATGGCCTAAAATAATAAATTTTGATATTCTGTGCGTTAGGTAAAGGCTCACTTAACTCCCTCCACTCTGATGTCAAAATATCCAAATTTCAAGTAGCCATTTTTCCCATAATGCAACTGGGAATTTAACCAATTCAATCTTGTTTGACAGAGCTCAATGAGCTCTGACAAACAAGATTGAATTGGTTCAATTCCTAGTTGCATTATGGGAAAAATTCGCACCTTGAAATTTAGATATTTCGACATCAGTGTGCAGGGGGTTAATACTTTTTTGAACGCTGGTGGTGTCCTTCCAGATCAGTTCAATGGTAACACTTTGAAGAGGAAATAGTCATCCTTTGGGGGAGACTAATTAATATTTTACATGAGCAGCCTTGGGGGTCAGACGTTGAAAATATTAATATTAATTGGTCTACTCCACAAATTCACGTAGCTGCTATCCCACTCAATGAAATTATAACGTATCAAATTCCTGGGCCAGAAAAGAAAATTGAGACCAGAAGTAAAAGTAGCTACATGGATGATTTATTTCATCTGAACAGTCATTTTAGAAGTAGAAAGTAAATGAAAACACACACCCCATATGAAATATATTGGACTCTTTGTCATATTACCTGATAATCTAGGTTTTCCCTATTTATTTATTTATTTATTATTTATTTATTGGTGTTTAGTATTTTCAGCATCTTTTCCTACATCATGAACATAACACAGGTATGAAGCCAAGTTTAGCCAATCATTGAAACCAATACTGCACAACCTTAGAGGACTTCCATCCCATTTGTTGGTTCTGAGTCCTATTATACCAGTAAAGCAGAACTTGTTTACCGAAGTAAACAAGTACCACTCCAATTCCCGGGTTTCCCCTAGGGAATATATTGGTTTTGCCACAATGCAATGCGGTGATTCCGTTGACATGGACACTTGCCACTTTTATGCCTGATTAGTCCAAGCATGTATTGTAAGGCCTTACAGTCGATGTTAGACCAACACCCTTCCATTCAGGGCAAAGCAGAAAGATGCCCAACCAAAGGACAGGTAGATGGGTAACTGGCTAAACTACTGACCAGACCTAACAGTTGTGTTAGAATTTACTTCCTGCAATTTCAGTTTTACAGTACTAAGATTCCTCACAAACCCCAAATAACAATGAAGGCCCCTTTACATCTACGGCAGAGTCTTTGTTTGCGTGCACGGATACATGGCACAATTGTTGATTGCATAATTCACTTGTGAAGTTATCGTTTATAATCAAACCCGGAAATCCCAGTAAATCACACTTTGGAAAGTAATAAAATTAAACACCCGTTTAGTGGATTTTCTATCTGGACAAACAACACTAGTCTGTGAAAAAGCGTAGGAATGCCAGGCGAAGTTTCAGACAATGAACATCTGAGTTTAACCTGGAGGTCCATTGGCTGAAATTTTGCTTGGCATCCTTCTGCATTATCAGAGGAATCAACTGTTATTGTATGTGTGGAACTTCCTCTCCACGGGTGTTCTAGTGGTACTTCCCTCTCCATGTATGTTTGATGTATTATGCAGATCTCACACTAACAAAAATTACAGTTTCATGAAGGTTTCAACAACAAACAAAATAAGGAAAAAAGTTCACATCATTCCTATGTTGTGGTATCCAAGTTTGGTGGATCAAAATTGAAGCAGATCTCACATCGCCATTCATCAAGCTGTTACTGGAGGCACAAAACTGGTTCACACTCTTGCGTACCCAGTGCAGCTAAATACTGCAAACTGGGAACTCTAGGACTCCGAAATCAATAGGTGTCTTCCCTTCCTATAAGGTAACCTCTGGTATAAATTTGGTAAAGGTGCATCAAATAGAAGTAAAGTTATTGCCCGGAAACCAATTTGTCACAAAATATTTTATTGATAGTAACAGTAACCTTGATCTTGGGGCCCCAGACTCCGAAATCGATAGGTGTCTTCCCTTCCTATAGGGTAACCTGTGGTATAAGTTTGGTGAAGATACACGGAATAGAACTAAAGTTATTGCCCGGAAACCAATTTGTCATAAAATATTCTATTTATAGTAACAGTGACCTTGACCTTGGAGTCCCAGACTCTGAAATCAATAGGTGTCTTCCCTTCCTATAGGGTAACCTCTGGTATAAGTTTGGTAAAGGTGTGTCAAATAGAACTAAAGTTATTGCAAGGAAACCAATTTGTCATAAAATATTCTATTTATATTAACAGTGACCTTGACCTTGGATTCCCTGACTCCGAAATCAATAGGTGTCTTCCTTTCCTATAGGGTAACCTCTGGTATAATTTTGGTAAAGGTGCATCAAATAGAACTAAAGTTATTGCCCGGAAACCAATTTGTCACAAAATATTCTATTTATAGTAACAGTGACCTTGACCTTGGAGTCCCAGACTACAAAATCAATAGGTGTCTTCCCTTCCTATAGGGTAACCTCTGATGTAAGTTTGGTAAAGGTGCGCCAAATAGAACTAAAGTTATTGCCCGGAAACCAATTTGTTCATTTACAGTAATAGTGACCTTGACCTTGGATTCCCAGACTCCGAAATCAATAGGTGTCTTCCTTTCCTATAGGGTAACCTCTGGTATAATTTTGGTAAAGGTGCATCAAATAGAACTGAAGTTATTGCCCGGAAACCAATTTGTCACAAAATATTCTATTTATAGTAACAGGTGACCTTTATCTTGGGGCGTGAGACTCTGAAATCAATAGGTGTCTTCCTTTCCTATAGGGTAACCTCTGGTATAATTTTGGTAAAGGTGCATCAAATAGAACTAAAGTTATTGCCCGGAAACCGATTTGTCATAAAATATTCTATTTATAGTAACAGTGACCTTGTCCTTGGAGTCCCAGACTCCGAAATCAATAGGTGTCTTCCCTTCCTATAGGATAACTTCTGGTATAAGTTTGGTAAAGATGCGTCAATTAGAACTAAAGTTATTGCCCGGAAACCAATTTGTCACAAAATATTCTATTTATAGTAACAGTGACCTTGCTCTTGGGGCGCGAGACTCTGAAATCGATAGGTGTCTTCCTTTCCTGTAGGGTAACCTCTGGTATAATTTTGGTAAAGGTGCATCAAATAGAACTGAAGTTATTGCCCGAAAACCAATTGTTTACGCCCACCGCCCTGCGCCCGCCCGTCATTTCGTCAAAACTCGACTAAAAAACCTGTTCTGTTTGATGCCCAACCTCCCACCTTCACATTGCCCTCCTATTTTCTTCTGCTTTTGACACTTTTCAAAATAGTTATTCAGTAACCTATTCCAATTATCTGTTTACAAATACTGAAATCAAAGATACAAGCTTCCAAGCTGATTAAAATGCATAAATTTGGGATGCTGGATAGCTGTGGGAAATGATAACATAAACAAGAGGCCCCAGGGGGCCTGAGGGCGCTCACCTGACATGGTAGCCTAAATATCAACCCAGAGAATTGATTTCAACAAGTTGCATCTGCTCCTCCTAAGAAAAGCTCATACCAAATATCCAAAGATTCTGACCAGTCGATCTACAAAATGATTTTTAAAGAATATTCCTCATATTGAACTAAGTTATAATTCGGGCTCCCACAGGGAGCCCATATATGAACCCAGGGACTTGGCTGAAGAAGAAGATTTTTAAAGAAAATTCCTCATTTGGAACCAAGTTACAATTCGAGCTCCCACAATCAGCCCAAATATGGACCTAGGGACATGGCTTGAACAAACTTGAATCTTATCCCCCTAAGGATGCTGCATAAAAAATATCAAAAAGCATTTATCTGCTGGATCTGAAGATTTTTATAGAAAATTCCTCATTTTGAACAAAGCTGTCATTCGGGCTCCCATAGTGAGCCCAAATATGAACCAAGGGACTTGGCTTGAACAAACTTGAATCTCAGCCCCCTAAGGTTGCTCCATGCCAAATATCAAAACATTCCAACTGCTGAATCTGAAGAAGAAGATTTTTAACGAAACATTCCTCATATTGACCGAGTTATAATTTGGGCTCCTATAGGGAGCCCAAATATGAACCCATGGACTTGGCTTTAACACACTTGAATCCCCCCCCCCCCCCCCCCCAAGGATGCTACACACCACATGTCAAAACATTCCGACTGCTGGATCTGAAGAAGATTTTTTAAGAAAATTCCTCATTTCGAACTAAGTTACAATTCAAGCTCCCACAGTGAGCCCAAAAATGGACCTAGGGACATGGCTTGAACAAACTTGAATCTCACCCCCCACTAAGGATGCTGCATACCAAATATCAAAACATTCCGACTGCTGGATCTAAAGAAAAATTCCTCATTTTGAACAAAGTTATAATTCAGGCTCCCACAATGAGCCCAAATATGAACCCAGGGACTTGGCTTGAACAAAATTGAATCTCCCCCCCCCCCCCCCCCCCTAAGCATGGTGCATACCCAATATCAAAAGATTCTGCATGCTGGATCTTGAGAAGATTTTCAAAGAAATTTGCCTGAATTGCACTAAGTTCAAATTTGGGCTCCTATACTGAGCCCAAATATAAACCCAGGGGGGCCGATTTGAACAAACTTGAATCAGATCCACCCCACAATGTTGCATACCAAATATCAAAAGATTCTGCCTGCTGGATCTGGAGAAGATTTTTTAAGAAATTTGTCTGAAATGCACTAAGTTCGAAATCGGGCTTCAAAACTGAGCCCAAATATGAACCCAGGGGGGCCAATTTGAACAAACTTGAATCAGATCCACCCTACAATGTTGCATACCAAATATCAAAAGATTCTGCCTGCTGGATCTGGAGAAGATGTTTTTCCCATTGCCTATAGTGTTAAAAAGTGCTGACTCACCACTTTTTCAAAGTCCCGAAACTGTACCTTATGATAAAACCGACGGCAATGTTTTTTACAAATTCTTTCTGTTGGTCCTAAGGAAGCTTCACACCAAATAAAAATTCTCTGTGCCGTGCAGTTTTGGAGATATGGGCATTTTAATTTTTTTTGTATTTTTAGCTCCTGCGGTTCCCACGAGGCTACGGGAAAAATAAATTCAGCATAAATTAGGTACTTATGACCCAATAAGCCCTCACATAAAATTTGGTTCAAATCAGCCTCTCGGTTCGGAAAATAGAAATTTTGGGCGGGGCCAAAAAGTTTGCCCCTTCCATAACGACGCCAAATATAGCCCATCGAACTTCTCTTGAACAAATCTGAGTCTACACCTCAAAAAGAAGCTGCACACCAAATATCAAGTCTCTGCTACTGCTGGTTCATGAGAAGAAGATTTTTTAAGATTTCAGCACACTTTTTGGGTGTGACCCTACCAAGGGGCGAGGCAACTTGATTTGAACAAAATCAAATTGCGATGTCATAACAAACTATTATCTCAAATATCAATTAAATTGGTTCAGCAGTTTGGGAGGAGAAGATGCAAACACCATGTTCACGGACGACGGACGACAGACGACGGACGGCGAGTGATCACTATAGCTCTCCTGACTGAAAGTCAGGTGAGCTAAAAACCAGATGAGTGATTCTCTAGAATCACAGGCTTTTCCTGGCGTACAAAAACATAAAGTAAGGCCTATTTTTGATGTTTTGGACAATTTTGGCAGAAAATATAATTTTGGTAAACTTGTGTTTCCAGATAGTTATCGAAAAGTGTATTTGTGACACATCTGTGAAAATTTCAGGTCATCCACCCATTCATTTATTTATTTATTGGTGTTTAAGGTCACATATTTCTGCACAATGGCTAACCATGACCGTGACAGTTTTACGGGTGGAGGAAGCTTGAGTACCCGGAGAGAACCACCAAGCAATGGAGAGCAACTGTCAGCTCCCCAACATACCAACTCCACACAAGCAGGGTTAGCATTGCTTGAAGACAGGTGCACCATCGACGTGCAATACGCCTTAGTACACAGCGTCACCGTACCCCCACGTGGGCAATGGGGGTGAAGTGTCTTGCCCAAGGACAACGTGGCTGCCGCAGGTGGGATTCGAACCGAGGACCTCTCAGCTTGCAGCCTGCACCTCTACCAACTGAGCCACCACACCCCTTATCCACCCATTTGGACCAGAATATATTGGCCAATGAAAAACTGGGCGTTTCTGGTGGGTTCTGAAGTGAAAAGCTTATTGTCAAGATAAAGAATAGCCGTCTATAATCTTGCAAAGTTTTAACGAAATCTGTAAGAGCAATCGAGAATTCCACTCTTGTAAAGTGTTGAAAGAAAGAAAGAAAGAAAGAAAGAAAGAAAGAAAGAAAGAAAGAAAGAAAGAAAGAAAAAGAAAGAAAGAAAAAGAAAAAAAAATCCTGTACAATAACAAATGTTTTTTCCTGTTGGGAAAAGCCAAATGATCTTTACTTGAAGAAGTAAAAGTAGCATTTGATGATACCCAGTACCGTCACCATGGATTGGTCGTAATCCACAATTGACCAGTGATGTCCACGCATGAGTTTACCAGGTAATAAAAATCATCATCTGCAACATTTTAATTAATGAAGCACTGGGTTGTACCCGGTGCTTCATTAATTACATTCTTGATGATTATTCCTATAATTAGAGTGTGCAATCTAACACTATTCCTTCCGTGGGAATACTGCCCACCCCGTGGAAAGTGACCAATCCGCGGCGGCTGTACTGTAATTCACATATTATTTATTACATGGAATCACAGTGTGCAAGTAATACCACAAACATTTGTCCATTTTTCGCATTTAGCAAAAATAATATCTGCAGATGAAATATTGATTCAAATGATAATTTGGAATAAACTGGAAAAAAATTCTGATTTATACTTTCGTAAGGTAGTCTGTACAAGGAATTGAATTTTTGGTGAAATAAATTCCTTGAAAGTTGGTATTTAAATAAATAAATTACAGTACTTGGATGTTTCAGCCTGTTGACGTTTTGTCAGATATAATTTTCATGTTCTTTTGAAAAATAAGATCATCCCCCATTTCAAATCCCTTTCATCCATGGACCATGACCAACTACAGTTGAAACGAAGTCCTGTCACAATTAGTGCAGAACATGCTCGTTAGTTAACATGCTCCTTACTGCAGTAAAAGGAAATAATCCACTGAAATACAGAAGGACGGTTCGCAGAGTGATACAAAATAAAAAGCGCATGCAAAGTTTCATCACATGGATATCGGGGTTGCACCCGGTGGTCAATGTGATGAAAGTTTGCAAGTATTTCTTGTGGCATTGATAGGGACTGGAGTGCACTTATCCAGTGCACTATTTCTTCAGAACAGTGCACTATGGGGTGACAGGATTTCTAGTTTCAACTGTGCATAAATACAATTACCCATTGAGAGTAGTCACATGGTCTGAAGGGATACTGAATTACATCAAACAACCTGATAAATACCAACAATTACCAAAATTAACCATAATGAACCCTAAAATTCTCACACGAAGAACAAAAAGTCATTCAGACCTCAGGAAATCATTCTAATGTGTATGTAATGAAATGAATGAATGATGAATGTGTGATGAAAGAAAATTTGGTTGCAGGCCTGCTGTTTTCAGAATTCTGCGTAACCCATTTATCGTTTACCTGGTCTGAGCTTTAGAAACCTATCCTTCGTTCCCTTGTTCTTGATTCAGGTAACAAATTAGGTAACCTAAATATACATGTACAGTAGAACCCTCTTAATTAGAAGATCCATTTTGCCGGTGAAAATTATTCAATTAACAGGATTATACAATTAACAAGGATTGAGTCAGTTTCCTGTGTTCTGGAGGTAAACTGAGCATTTATTCTATTATATCTTGTTTGACAGAGCTCATAGAGCTCTGTCAAACAAGATATAACAAAATAAATGCCTGCATTGGATGTAGTGAGGCCAAAAAGGTTGTCGATAAAAAAGGGGAATTTGGTGAGTGTCGCAGTAATTTTTTCGACATATTACAAAAATTTATATACAATTAACAGGAGTTTACTCTACAACCCATATGCAATTAACAGATCAAATTTGTACTGAAGGTATGGTAAATGGTTTTGTGTTTGAAAATTATATTCAATTAACAGGGAGATACAATTAAGAGACATCCAATTAAGTGGGCTCCACTTTATTACAACTATGCTGAATATGAAGTGTTGTATCAAGTTCTTGCTCCTAACAGGGGGGGGGGGGGGGGGAGGGGCTGCAGAAAAAGAATGCATGAACATAGGAGGAAATTTTATTTTTCGCACATTTTTGGACCCACCCACACTTTCCTGCCTATTTTTTCCATGACATTTTGGGGGACCCACCCCCTTCTCTTACATTTTTTATACAAAACTTTGGTACTCAAACACTAACTCTAAACTTCTAATGCACACTGATTCAATGCATATTTTTATATGTCGAAACATGTTTCCATTTACTCTATCAGATGCATATTTCAAGACTTACCAGATTCACATTCGCTCAGAAAGACACATTACTGTATAGCTTGAACCCCATGTGGATCTGGGTATAATAGGTCCTCACTTGGAAGCCAAGTTGTTAATGCACAGCAGCGATGGCCTGGCTGTTCATACAGACATTTTGATACTATGCTGATGTAGAAAATTCTAAGGAATTTGTTTTATCCTTATATTGAGGTGACTGTGTGGATGGGCCTGTAAGTTCAAGTAGTTGGTGGATTACTTTGGTCATCCAGTGGATCTGTTTGAATAATTCTACCTTCTATTTATTTATTTATTTATTTATTAAGGTTTAACAACACTTTAACAGCCAAGGTCATAGCGTGTCGGTGGCAGTTTTATGGGTGGAGGAAGCCAGAGTACCTGGAGAGAACCACCGAGCAATGACGAGTAGCTGCTAACTCCCCACTGCAGCACAGGCAGGGTTAAACTGGTTGAAGACATGTACACCGTCGACATGCAGTATGCCTTGGTACACAACTTCATCTTGCCCCAATGGGGACAATCGAGGTCAAGTGCCTTGCCCAAGGACACGACACGGGAGTCTGAATCGATCGCTCAGACGTCACCCGTCCAGGTACTAACCGGGCTCGATGTTGCTTAACTTCGGTGATATGACGAGAACCGGTTACCGGGCAAGGCACTTCACCCCAGTTGTCCACATGGGGGCACGATGATGCCTTGTACTAAGGCGTACTGCACATCGATGGCGCATCTGTTTTCAACCAATCTAACCCTGCCTGTGCTGCAGTGCGGAGTTACGATGTTGGGGAGCTGCCCGGTGGTTCTCTCTGGGTACTCCGGCTTCCTCCACCCGTAAAACTGTCACAGACATGATATGATATTGGCTGTTAATGTAAATAATAAATTGGGCACCCACCCCTACCCATAAGTCAGTTTTGGATGAAATTCTCCAATATTATTATATTAAGAGGGTTAGTTTTGATAATAATGCTTCTAAATAGGCTTTTATGATCAATTGGTGACATTTTGATACAGTTTGGGACACAAAAGATGCCATAACAGTTAAAAAGGAAAAAAAATGCATTAACTGATTTCGCACACTTCTTTTGGCACTTGACCACCCACCCACCTATGTTCATGCAATTTCACCCATCCACCCCCCCCCCCCCCTCGCTCCTTAGGGCAATATCCTAAGAGATGAATCCTTAGAAACAGTAATGAGACTATGAAGCAGCAATCCAGATACAAATTAAGTTGCAATTATAGCATAATCTTGGCATGGGCTAGCATGCTACAGAAGAGTATGGCATCCATAATCACTATTTATGGCAGAGACATTAATTATTGCCATTTTCTGATTTTCCACCTATGTTACATCTTAAGATGATAAACACTTTAAAATACTGTTGAACATCAACCAGTCATCAGCACAGGTGTTTGCAT
The DNA here is from genome assembly GCA_031216915.1 of Pictodentalium vernedei. Lineage (NCBI taxonomy): Eukaryota > Metazoa > Mollusca > Scaphopoda > Dentaliida > Dentaliidae > Pictodentalium > Pictodentalium vernedei. Next base: position 112,592,095 of record CM062297.1, read on the forward strand.
CTGCCAAAAGTACAGCTGCTCTGTTGACCAATAATTGGCCATCAGAGCAGCTATACTTTAGGTATATCCAAACACCTTTGCAGCTGATGAAAGGCATCCCAGGGACGGACCTGGGCATGCGCCAGTGCGTATTTGGTTCTGAAACATCAGGACCTGGCTCTTAAATCTCAGAAATAGGCTTCTCAGTTGGCACGTAACTTCTCAGATCATATTTTGATATTCTTTCGATGGATAATCGAGAGAGACACTCTTACATGTATTATATATATGATTATCATTTATCATTGTTGTAGAGTGCTTAAGTTAATACTTCAAGTCTTAATTACCAAGCATTAATCTTCACTGTGGTTTCTGATCAAGTCTTGGCTGCCTAAATAGGCAGCCAAGACTTGATCAGAAACCACAGTGAAGATTAATGTTTGCTATAGTGTACTAAATGAAAATGATGAGAGCTATTACATACTTGCAGTGTGTGTTACAAATAGCAGTGTGACTCTGTAAATTGAAATCTGGCGCATGAATTGAAAAAATAGGCTCCGAGGCTAGAGCGTATTTTAAATAGTCCTGATCGGTCCCTGTTGATGCTCAACATCATTCCACCATTCATTCGTACTAATCATGTAACTTGACAAAAAAATTGCGTGATCCAGCAACAATTTGGCTTAACCGGTTTTTCGTTCACATGTTTTTTTCACTTTAGGTATTCGCAATGCAACCCAAACAGCTGTTCGCCCATGTTGTGATGCTATTTTTGTTGTGATGGATAGAGTGCACTCCATTACCCCAAGAATATAAAATCATGCATGCTATTTTTACTCTGTTTGGGAATGTACATTACAGCCACCGTGGACTGGTCACTTTCCATGGGAGGGCAATATTTCCACGGACACAATAACATTTCATTCCAAATGCAAATTATATTAAATGAAAGTGTCTATGACACTGTAGCTCAACTTGTGTAATACATGTACTTGTATAGTATGACACAGCAATGACACACATCTAGGTAATGACCTGATAACAAAGGTGCATGTAAAGTATTGTAAAGGTCTGTACATAAATACTGACCACAGCCTGTAACAAATGTACAGGTAAAGTATTCTAAAGGTGGGTGATAGATGCTAAACTAGAAAAGGAAGCCTGAGTACCCGGAGAGAACCACTGAGCAACAGCAAGCAACTGTCAGCTCCCCAACATACGAACTCCATACAAGCAGGGTTAGCATTGGTTGAAGACAGGTGCACCATCGACGTGCAGAACGCCTTAGTACACGGCGTCACCATGCCCCCACGTGGGCAATGGGGGGTGAAGTGTCTTGCCCAAGGACACAACGCGGTTGCCGCAGGTGGGATTCGAACCGAGGACCTCTCGGCTTGCAGCCTGCACCTCTACCAAGTGAGCCACCATGCCCTGTAATAAGAAATCTCCATGGGGTTAATGTTACAATGGGGATCCTTGTAAGGTGCATCATAAGCCAAATGTTAGCAACTGTTTTGGCATGTTTGATTCAAACCCTTCTACGGTTGATTCCTACTAATAAATATTTGTCCAGTCCTTCTTAAAATACAGGTATTTGAATTTTTTATCTTTAGCTCATAGGGTTCCCACGAGTGAGGAGGTTTTATTTTTCTCATTGGAAACAGAAAACTGGGTTGTGCTAATAATGTTAACCCTCCCCGTACACCAAATATTAACACAGCCGAGCCCAAAATAACTTGTTACCGTCCCATGATGATAACAAATGTAGTCCTAGAAGTTCTGTACAAAAAACTAATTGCACCTAATTTTGGTATAAAATGGCCGCTGGCAGCCATCTTGAATTTCAGACTGCACCCCAAAACACTCGTTCTCGTTCCAAGGTAATAACAAAGGTACCCAAGAAGTTTCGTGAAGATCGATTCATAAATACAGCCTCTAGCCCAAGCCGTATTGACATGTGCACTCACTGTGTATAAGTTAAGCGCTGAATAAATGAAAGTTCATCTAATTTGCATAATTTCTGCAAGAGAAAAAAAACCTGTATTATATGTAATGTATTCCATGTTACTAAACATTCATTCAAAAATTTATTCAAATCAGAACTTCTGTACAAAAAGCTGATTCCACTAATCTCGGTACAAAATGGCTGCTGGCAGCCATCTTGAATTTTGGACCGCACCCAAAAACACTCGTTCTCATCCAAAGGTGATAACAAAGGTACCCAAGAAGTTTTGTGAAGATCTATTCATAAATACGGCCCTAGCCCGAGCCGTATTGACATGTGCACTTACTGTGTATTAGTAGCACTGAATAAATCAAAGTTCATCAATTTGCATAATTTCTGCAGAAAAAAACCTATATTATATATGTGATGTATTCCATGTTACTAAACATTCATACAAACATTTATTCAAATCAGAACTTTCATACAGGAGTTCTGTACAAAAAAACTGATTGAACTAATTTCGGGACAAAACGGCTGCTGGTGGCCATCTTGAATTTTGGACTGTACCCAAAAACACTTGTTCTCGTCCACTGTGATAACAAAGGTATCCAAGAAGTTTTGTAAAGATTGGTTCATAAATACGGCCTCTAACCCGAGCCGTATTGAATTGTTGACAGACGGACGACGGGCCATGGCATAAGCTCAAATTTGACTACGTCAAAGTTGAGCGAAAAATTTTACTTCGAAGTTGAGTTAAAAATTCAATGAATGAAACACTGGCAAAATCTGGTGCTTCATTAACTGACAGGGTGCCAGAAGCCACTATCATGGATCTACTGAAAAGTGCTGATAGCCACTTTTGTGGCTTTACACTGTGTGAATTACGTTGTCCTTTGTGTAGCAGTAGATAAAGAAATGTTCATATAAAAATTGTTTTTTTGCAATTTATTGGAGTACCAATAGGCACTCTCCAATAAATAGTAATAAAATAATTAATGGTGAAGAAAATTTCGCTAAAGGTCACCTCCCCTTGCAGGTTATTTATTTATTTATTGGTGTTTAAGGCCACATACATATGCACAATGGCAAATTGTGACAGTGACAGTTTTACGGGTGGAGGAAGCCCGAGTACTTGGAGAGAACCACCAAGCATCAACAAGCAACTGTCAGCTCCAAAACCTTCTAACTCTGTTCAAGCTCCGCTCAAGCAGGGTTACGGTGGTTGAAGGCATGGGCATGATCGATGTGTAGAACGCCTTAGTACATGGCATCATCGTGCCCCCATGTAGGCAACTGGGATAAAGTGCCTTGCCCAAGGACACAACGCGGATTTCACGGATGGGGATCGGACTCGGGACCTCTAGCATAGAAGTCCAACAGCCTACCACTGAGCCACTCTTGCAGATAGTATGGAATCTTTGAAAAAAAAATACTCATGTAACAAATCACCTTTGAAAAATAATTTAGCACTTAACCAGTTAATGAACATTTCGCTTATGATATTCATTACCTGGTAAACACATACGTAGACATCATTGCCCATGCGTAGATTACGACCAGACCACGGCAGCTGTACTGTAGTATCAATACGAATCAGATTCTGTCAGCAGATCCTTTTCATGGTATGTACCTTTTGAGACAGATTATGCTCAAGTTAATGCCAGTCACGTTTTAAAGTATTCTTTTCGATAGGAAATAAAATTTTAGAGACTCCCCAGAGAAATTCTCTCAAAAATGTTTGAATGGATTAGTACTCAAACGATTAGTCGACTAGTCGATGTCGACTCTGGGCAAACCCTTCTGTGCCACTGTTAGACAGTTTGAACAGCAATATTGGGCAATCAATGTATACATCTATTGCCATCTAATAGTAGTGACAGTAGTTTGTTTTAACTGGTACTAGTAGAGTGCTGAATTATTTTGGGCTATCAGGATATGTTATTAATTTGCCTTGTTGAAATTTATGGGAGAGTGCCTAGAGGCACTCTCCCATAAATCGCAACAAGGCAAATTAAATAATACTATATAATTTCACTCTTTGCATAATTAGAAGCACATTAACAGAATAATGTTCCAGTAAGTTGCTGTATATGAATGCCCAAGTGAAGCCAAATTTGGACCTTCAGCACTCTACTGGAACACCAACACTGTTATAAGGAGACAGGTTATCACCAATGACTAGTCGAAGTTGACTTGACTTTTGGGTATTGACTAGTCGACTTTGGAATTCACTAGTCGTTTGAGAACTAGAATGGATTGTAACACTCTATTGTTGGATGATCGATTTCAGTAAACAATGAATGACAGAAGGTGTAACATCAGACACGAGTAACGTCAGTCATGAGGTTCAATGTCAGTCACAATAATTTCTGCAACATGGCTTTCTTGATGCAATATTCATACTTTGTTGAGATACATGATTACATAGATTTACAGGCTTAGAGAACAATTAATTTGCATTATTTTCCTGAGAAATTTAGTGTTCAACCAATTATCTGAACTGGCCACCACAATCTGCCGATTGTAGGCAATCGGATGACAACGGCAATGGCTCCCGGAACATTGGTTCAACCAATTGTTGCCAAGCATTTTGTGAAGATTTATTAATCGCATTTTATTGTCTTCTGCAATTCTTCAATTTGTTAATGTAAAATGATGTCAATGATACCATTCAATAAAGTTGAGAAACAACCACAATGTGTATTCTTAAGTCTCTCTAAATGCCCCTTTATGGGATATACAAGTTAAACGGCATGTAAGGCTTACAATTGAGCATACTTGCGGCAATCACCAGTTCATACCGGAAAAGTGAAGGTTGCAATCCATTGACACAGGTCACAATAAAATTACCTGTCGCATGCACTTGGGCAGTACACATGATTCTGAGAGCCATGTTTAGCACCAAAGTAGTTTTATTGCGGCCCCAGTAAACGAAGGTTAACATTGTGAAAAATGTTCAGTTTAATGTTGTTCTTTCGAGCCTCAACTTGTCTAGTAGTGCACGGAATTATATTCAGAATCGGCATCAGAATCAGCTGATTGTAAGCTAAAATAATTGATAATCGGTCAGCAACCATTTTTGGTAATCGGTTGCACACTAGAGAAATTTCTCATATTCATTATTCAGTACATGCCTTTTTGAGAAAAGTTGAGTCCAATTTCCTCTCTGAATTGCCAGGATCTTGTGTGATTGCTTGAATCTAAATGGATGCCTAACACATACTGGCTAAAGGATTACGGTTTAGAGATGTGCGCTATATCGAATTTTCAATATGACATGGATATTGTTCCCATACAGAATATCATATCGAGCGCAACTGAAAAATATCGAATTGACGGTATCAGTTTCCGTTCCTTAACAATAGAGGAAGTAGGGAATCCCCATGTTACTTATGCATTCACTGTTATCACGGCAGAGTGAATTAACTGGTTGAGTGCTAGAAGCCACTATCAGGGCTCTACTGAAAAGTGTTTAAAGCTACTTGGCTTTACACAGTATTCATTACTGTATATACGATTTGCACAGCAGTTGAAACACAAAAAATGTTTAATAAAATTGTTTTATTACAATTTATTGGAGTGCCAAGAGGCACTCTCCAATAAATTGTAACACAACAATTATGAACAAAATATTACTAAACTGGGGCTCCTTTTGCCTGTTACCCTTGAAAACAAAATACTCAAATTAAAAATCACCTTGGAAAAATAATTTAGCACTCTACCAGTTAAGAGTCTGTGGTCATCGTTTTTTGAAAGGCTGGATAAAAAAAAACTTGCAGTTGGTGCAAGTTGGCACGGTAGTACTGATGCATCTAGAAGCCCAGGGGGTGCTTGCAGTAGAAAAATAAACAAGAAGCTCCACGGGGCCTGAAGCGCTCATCTTGAACAGAACACAATTTAAACAGAGTCCAAGAATGAGCCTACATTAAGCAAGCCATCTCCATAGGCTACACTGTCAATCCTTGAGTCACTCAGGAGTGACAAAAATAATCTGGGCATCATGCCTTTTCTTTAGTTGAACATAAAGTAAAATGTAGTGCTCCCCTATGAAGCCCCTTGATACAACCTATGTGGATTAATCGTAGTACCTCTAGAGGGTAATGAATATAAAATTTTTAATTCTTCAGCAAAATGGCCAATTCTGGCTCCCATAGAGCCCAAATATTAACCCAGGCTCTTGATTTGAACACAGTTAAATCTGACTTCCCTAGAGATGTTGTGTACCGAATGTGAAAGCATTCTGACTGTTGGATCTGAAGAAGAGAAATTGTAAAGAAATTTCTTCGAATTGCACCAAGTTCAAATTTGGACTACCATAGCAAGCCCAAATATTAACCTATGGATCCGATTTGAACAAACTTGAATCTGCCCCCCTAGAGATGTTGTATACCAAATGTGAAAGCATTCTGACAAGTGAATCTGAAGAAGATTTTTGAAGAAATTCCCTCATATTGTACTAAGTTAAATTTCATGTTCCCATATGGAGCCCAAATATTAACCTTGGCATGCGAATTGAACAACCTGGAATCTGACCCCCCTAGAGATGTTATATATCAAATATCAAATGTTAAAACTTCAGGCTCCTGTGGAGAGCCCAAATATGAACCAATGAGCTTTATTTCAACAAATATTTATCTGACCCCCCTATGAATGCTGTATACCAAATATCATGCTCATTACAGAACACCCTAACATAACCGATGGCAATTTTTTTTTTACCATTCAATTCTACTGGCCCTAAGGATACTTCATACCAAATAACAGCTCTCTGTACTGTAGGGTTTGGGAAATATGGGCGTTTGAAAATATTTCTATTTTTAGCTCCCAGGGTTCCCATGGGGATGCGGGAATATTTTTTTTTGCATAGATCAAGTACTTATGACCCAATACTACCACAAACCAAATTTGGTTTATACCGGACTATCGGTTCAGCAAATAGAAATTTTGGGCGGGGCCAAAAATCTTAACCCTCCTATTACAAAGCCAAATATTACTTCACGAACTTCGTTTGAACAAATTTGATTCTACACCTCATATGGAAGCTCCATAGCAAATATCAAGTCATTGTACACACTGGTTCTTGAGAAGAAGATTTTTTAAATATTTTGCAGCATTTTCCCCCACTCCCTCCCTATGGGGCTAGGCATGTTGAGTTGAACAACTAGAGGGCTGCCACATCCACGGGGCAGCTGATCCCCTCGAAAAAAGTGTGGTCATCATAAGATTTTCTAAGTTGAAAAGGGGCATAACTCTGGTAAAATTAATCAGGATATACCCATTTTCGAACTTGACCCGTATTTTGATATGTTTGCACCACATATCAAGTTTGGTTACAATCAAACTATCTTGAGGGAAGTTACCATCCGGAAACCAAAAATCATAAGACTTTCTAAATTAAAAAGGGGCATAACTCTGGTAATATTAATCAGGATGAACCCGGATTCGAACTTGACCTGTATTTTTATATGTTTAAGCCACATATCAAGTTTGGTTACAATCAAACTATTTCAAGGGAAGTTATCATCCGGAAACGAAATGTAAACGGACGGACGGACGGACGGACGGACAAAAAAAAAATGCGTGACGACTATATCCCCCAACATTTTTTTGGGGGGGGGATAAAAATGAAATGCCCCTTTGGGTCCATCACTCACACAAACTTTCACTTGAATTGGCCCAGTGGCTTTGGAGGAGAAGACCAAAACATGGTGTTGACAGACGACGGACGGCGGACAGACGGGAAGCGATGAGATTAGCACAGCTTGACTTTGTCAAGATGAGCTAAAAAGTGGGGGGTGGGCTTCACAATGAGTAATCAGGCCTGCAAGTCAAGTCGGTGTGCATCGGAATGGAAAATGACTAATTATCCTTTGCAAAATTGGGTACGATACATTTTTGCAGAAAACCACTTAAAGAGAGAGTGCATAAAAAACATCCACTCAATTATCTCACACAAACAGTTAAAACTAGAATTCCAGTCACAAACTGTGTGCTTATCTAGACTTAAGTGCGCATAGGAATTGCGCGCTATTGCCGTATCGAATGGCATCCAAAGTACAGCTAGTTCTCCTGGTTACTCATAGCAAACACAGGCAATGTTTCTGCCAATGGACCTCGACATGCTATTTGTGCACACTTCATGACAGGACTTCTGGTTTTAACTGTAGAACATCACCTCGATGTTTTGACAACTGCAGACCGTGCTATCAAGGCATATTTTTTCCAGGTATCAAGTGCCTTGTTATTTTGCATTAAAATTTAGAACGAAAAAGTTGATAAAAATATGAAAAATATAAATGTTACTTTCAAATAGTTGGTAAATACTTTTGAATTCAATAAATGAAAGTGTCAATGACACTGTAGCTGAACATGACAAACTTGAACTTGGTAAGTTATAAATGAAATTGCAAAATTGAAGATCATTGGGACCAATGTCAGTTTTTTTGCCAGTGGCAACATTTTTTGACAGAAACTGAAGAAAATCGATAGCTCCCATCTAGAGGCCTCCCCAAACAAGCATGCCAGGTTTCAAAACAATCCGATCATAAATGTGCCCTGTAGGGTGTACAAAAGGGAAATATTGTGGTCTGACTAGACTAAATTCTAAGAACGTTGGCCGTGGCAACATTTTTTGATGGAAATTGATAGCTCCCATCTAGAGGTCACCCCAAACAAGCATGAAAGGTTTCAAAGCAATCTGATCATAAATGTGCCCTGTAGGGTGTGCCAAAGGGAAATGTCGAGTCTTCTGACTAAACCAAGTTCTAAGAACGTTGGCCGCGGCAACATTTTTTGATGGAAATTGAAGAAAATCGATAGCTCCCATCTAGAGGTCTCCCCAACAAGCATACCAGGTTTCAAAGCAATCAAATCATAAATGTGCCCTGTAGGGTGTGCCAAAGGGAAATATTGTGGTCTGACTAAACTGAGTTCTAAAAACGTTGGCCGCGGCAACATTTTTTGACGGAAATTGAAGAAAATCGATAGCTCCCATCTAGATGTCACCCCAAACAAGCATGCCAGGTTTCAAAGCAATCCGATCATAAATGTACCCTGTCGGGTGTGCCAAAGGGAAATATCGAGTCTTCTGACTAAACTAAGTTCTAAGAACGTTGGCCGCGGCAACATTTTTTGACAGAAATTGAAGAAAATCGATAGCTCCCATCTAGAGGTCTCCGCAAACAAGCATACTTAGGTTTCAAAGCAATCTGATCATAAATGGGCCCTGTAGGGTGTGCCAAAGGGAAATATTGAGGTCTGACTGAACTAAGTTCTACGACCGTTGGCCGTGGCAACATTTTTTGCCGGAAATTGAAGAAAATCGATAGCTCCATCTAGAGGTTACCCTAAATAAGCATACCAGGTTTCAAAGCAATCAAATCATAAATGTGCTCTGTAGGGTGTGCCAAAGGGAAATATTGTGGTTTGACTAAACTAAGTTCTAAGAACGTTGGCCGCGGCAACATTTTTTGACAGAAATTGAAGAAAATCGATAGCTCCCATCTGGAGGTCACCCCAAAGAAGTATGCCAGGTTTCAAAGCAATCCGATCAGAAATGTACCCTGTAGGGTGTGCCAAAGGGAAATATTGTGGTTTGACTAAACTAAGTTCTAAGAACGTTGGCCACGGCAACATTTTTTGACGGAAATTGAAGAAAATCGATAGCTCCCATCTAGAGGTCACCCCCAAACAAGCATAAGAAGATTCAAAGTAATCTGATCATAAATGCAACCTGTGAGGTGTGCCAAAGGAAATTGTGGACGTACGTACTAACGTACTAACATACTAATGTACGTACGTACGTATGTACGTACGTCGACGGACGAGAAGTGATGGCAATAGCTCAGCTTGACTGTCAAGTTGAGCTAAAAATAATAAAATTTTGATTTATTCCATTGTTTACTCGCTGGGTTTCCCCAACTATCAGTGTGATGTGATGTAAACTGTAGATAAAGTGGAGATCATGAGAGGTACTTAATGGACTCAGATATTCAATATTACACTGAAAATATTGAAATCTTGAGAAAAAAATACCTGGTGAATTTTTCTAAATCTGCATTAATAATCCCTGTCAGTGTATTTAACATCTGAACCCTCCAATATTTTTTCACTCTAAAGAAAATACATTCTGCACAAGACAGCATGTGCACTTGGAAACTCAAGCATTGTTCAATAGGGGTTATCCCAGTCTATAAATATCTTTATTTTCAATCTGTGAGGAATCTCCTATCTAGTTATTTCCCTTTCATCAACAGCTGATTTTCGAAACTAGGACACCTCTCTTTCTGTGCTACATAAAATGGATTTACGGTCTCATTCAAAGAACAGGGGAATAAATGAGTAACCCAAACACCAGTATACATTATTAATTAACAAAGTTTATCAAATAAAAGCTGACAAAAAGTCACTCAAAAAATAAAAACTCCAATATCCAGTCCTGATTTGGTAAGTAGAATGTTGCAATAAGTCAACTATTTTCATTTCACTCTCCTGAAATTGACATTTCAGCTAACTTGAAACTTGGGGAATGGGCTTTGACACGGGTAGAGCTCCTTGATTCTGAAATCTGAAAACATGGGAGTGGGGGCTTACACAAGAGTATTGGCTTGGACATGGGTCAGTACAGTACTTCGAATGTTAGATCACATATTGAACATCACAACAAGAAAGAATTCGTAAAAACAAGGAACGATATACAGTTAAAACTTGAAGTCCTGTCACGAATTGTGCGCTTATCTAGGCTTAATTGCGCATAGCAATTGCGCGCAAATGCCATATCGAATGGCACCCAAAGCATGGCAGGTTCTCCTGGTTACTCATAGCAAACACAGGCAATGTTTCTGCCAATGGAGATGGCTGAAACATTGCTTGCGCACTTCCCATATGTACAGAATTTGATAGCCTTACTATGGTCATGACGCGTAGATTAACGCGTAGATTAACACGCAGATTGACCTGCTATTTGTAAGCATTTCATGACAGGACTTCCTAGTTTTAACTGTACAGTCAATCTGATAGAGAAGCATGCTGTTTCTTGACAGAAGGCTTTCACAAATGGCTTATTCCTCGAAAAATAAGACAACTAGGTTGTTAAAAAAAATCAAAATAGGTATTTTCTGGCCTAGTGCAAGTGTATAGAGTGACTGCTCTCCGCGCACTGTATTCCACTGAAACTGAATAAAGTATGTGTTGATGCCGCTTATATATGCTTGTAAGAATGTAGTTATACATGTAACACCACAAACGTGGTATAGAATATGACTGAATAAACAGAATTTGAATTTGAATTTCCAAAAAAAAAACTAGAAGTCCTGCCACGAACTGCACGCTTATCTAGGCTTAATTGCGCGTAGGAATTGCATGCAGTTGTCATATCAAATGGCATCCAAAGCATGGCAGGTTCTCTCGGTTACTCATAGCAAACACGGGCAATGTTTCTGCTAATGGACCTCCGGGTTACCCGGAGGTCTATTGGCTGAAACATTGCTTGTGCACAGGCCATATGTACAGAATTTGATAGCCTTACTATGGTCATAACACGTAGATTGACGTGCAGATCGAAATGCTATTTGCGCGCATTTCATAACAGGACTTCTAGTTTTAACTGTAACACCACAAACGTGGTATCGAATATGACTGAATAAACAAAATTTGAATTTGAAAAAAAAAACTAATAACAACTTCAGAATTTATACCGTATATAGCATCGATATTGAGATATTTGTAAGAAAAATATCAATATCGAAGTCAAAAATTCAATATTGCTTATTTCTATAATACTGTTACATCCACATACTATCTGTGATACCAGAACATGGTTCTCTTTAAATTCAGGATGCAATTTCCACAAGATTGAATGAATCTGTATTGACAACATAGAACAACACATTTGTCAGAAAGGATTGATTTTTTGGTAGTGTTTGTCATGGACATAATGATGGAAGTTTGACTATGCAGCATGACAAGGGAGGATAAAATCAACAAGTTCATATAAATGTGTTGTTATATATTCATTTATTACACAACAAGCCATTATTCATTTATTAATTGGTGTTTAAGGTCACATATTTATGCACAATGGCTAATCATGACCGTGACAGTTTTACGGGTGAAGGAAGTCGGAGAACCCGGAGAGAACCACTGAGCAACAACGAGCAGCTGCCAGCTCCCCAACATCGTAACTCTGCACTGCAGCACAGGCAGGGTTAGATTGGTTAAAGACATGCACACCACCAACGTGCAGTACGCCTTAGTACATGGCATCATCGTGCCCCTATGTGGACAATCAGGGTTAAGTGCCTTGCCCAAGGACACCACGCGGGAGTCCGAATCGATCGTTCAGATGGTCACCCATCCGAGGACTAACCGAGCTCGACGTTGCTTAACTTCGGTGATCTGATAAGAACCAACAAGCCATGAATTGAAAATAGAATGTTTTCATTTTTTTGAATTCACAAAATAATCTTTCCATAATCCATTCCAATGAGGGTTCCTGAGCGGAGTTTGAGTTCTTTGAGAAAAGTACTGGCTGGTTTTGACCATCACATTGGGTACAAAGTTTGATATTGATAAGGTTTACACTAAGGCAGTACAATGCACAGGTTAGTTCCTCAGTTAATACAGTAGAACATGTCTTGAGAGACTGCCCTTTGGGCCACATAAAAGTGGTCTCTCAAGACAGGTGGTCTGTCATAACAGGTTTCAGGTTTTCTCAAGTCAGTGAATAACCAACCACAAAATTCAGAAATGAATCAAATGGTTTCACGTGCCGAAGGCACGCAGGGACAGTTCAGGAAGCAAGCCCCTTTCGACCCTCATTGGCTGTATAATATTTGTGCTATGTCTGAGCGTGGCAAAGGAGGGAAAGAGTGAGGGTGATCAGCGGCGTCTTTGTCTCCTGCGGTTTTTCTTGGTGGGAGGAGGATGTGTCGGAGAGATTGATGTTGGTGGCATTGTTGGATCTGGAGGAAGAGGTTTTTCTTTGGCATGGAATGGCCTGACTCTAGCTGCTGTTTCTTGAGATTTTTTGAGGTTGATTGAGAGGATTGTCCTCATTGAGTGTGCTGGAAATTTTTTTTCGATGAAGTAGTTGTAATTGTCCTGGACCGTGGCTCGGGTAGTGTCATCCTGAATCTCCTCCCCAAGGAATGCCTCTGTGGACTCCGGGAAGCTCTCATCGTCAGACTCCTGGTCCAAAGAAGCCAGAGAAGCAAAAGCAGGAGAGGTGGAAGGTGCGTCGTATGGGACAATTTCCTGCACCATAGACAGATCTTCCTCCTCCATCTCGATCAAGAGTCAGATGGGTTAGAGACTGATCTGTCACCTGACGGCCCACAGTACTCCGGACCTTCCTTCTGGGAAGGGGGTGCCGAGCTGGACAGGGGTTGGTCAGGGGTGACAGGTGTTGAACCTATGATGCCCCACTTGCCTCCTCTCCTTATCCTTCTTCTTCTCCAGGAATTCCGTAATTCGGCAGGCATCTCGTCGTCTTGTGGAGGGTCCCTTCTTTCCCTTCTTTATCTTCTTGGTGGTGGCTGTATCGCTCAGGCGGTGGTGGTGGCAAGGGTAGCCTTCACTCTGCGAAGTGTTTCTTGTATTACAAGTGGTAGCTCCACTGTTCAGCTGTTTGCACCTCGGAGTTCAAGGTGCGAAATGAGATGAACAAACGAAATTCAGAAATGGAGAAGAATGGATTTTTGTAGTTACTTTGTAGTTGTTCTTTTTTATGAAGTTTTTGTAACAAATTCAAATGGACTGTTATAAAAATTATGAAAATAAATTAGTGTTGAACATCTTCATTGAAGATTCAACACAAATTTATTTTTATAATCCCATCTTTCACATATCAGGTATGTATGAAACTGTTTATTCAGCAATAATCCTAATCTTTTTACAGGGGTCTTATAATTTATTTATTTATTGATGTTTAAGGTCACATATTTATGCACAATGGCTAATCATGACCGTGACAGTTTTACGGGTGGAGGAAGCCGGAGTACCAGGAAAGAACCACCGAGCAACGACGAGCAGCTGCCAGCTCCCCAACATCGTAACTCCGCACTGCAGCACAGGCAGGGTTAGATTGGTTGAAGACATGCGTACCATCGACGTGCAGTACGCCTTAGTACACGGCGTCATCGTGCCCCCACATGGGCAATGGGGGTGAAGTGTCTTGCCCGAGGACACAACGTGGTTGCCGCAGGTGGAATTCGAACCGAGGACCTCTCGGCTTGCAGCCTGCACCTCTACCTACTGAGCCACCGTGCCCCACACAGGGGTCTTATAAAAACATCTCAATCTTTAATGAGTTATGTAACTGAATAGCAATCGAAACCCAATTAAGAGCTTTTAATACTTTTAATTATGTTAGTATAACCACAATGGATTTTCCAATTCCAAAACGGGTAAAAAGTTTTTGTCATGGTTTCAGTCTTCAAAGGGGCGGTCTCTCAAGACAGGTCCATTATGGCATAAAAATACAAGTTGGTACCAGGTCACATTGGTCTCTCAAGACAGGTGGTCTCTCATAGCAGGTCCATTATAGAGTAAAACCAATCGGTGCCTGGCAGATGTGCTCTCAAGACAGGTGGTCTCTCAAGACAGGTTTTACTGTAATGAAAATGTTTTATAACCAGAAAGGTGACTAACCCTGTGCAATGATCACACTTTATGGTTATAAAAAAAATGGTAACAGTACATGAAAATAAACACTGACTAACGCTGTAAAAATGAACAGGGTTATTTGGTAACAGTTAAAACTAAAAGTCCTGTCACCTAGGCTTAATTGCGCGCAATTGCCATATGGAATGGCATCCAAAGAAATGCAGGTTCTCCTGGTTACTCATTGCAAACGCAGGCAAGGTTTCTGCCAATGGACCTCCAGGTTACCCAGAGGTCCATCGGCTGAAACATTGCTTGTGCACAGGCCATATGTACAGAATTTGATAGCCTAATTATAGTCATAACACATAGATTAATGCGCAGTTCCGACATGCTGTTTGTGCACATTTCATGACAGGACTTCTAGTTTTAACTGTATATGTTATATAACTGGAGGGTGCCTGATTCAAACAAATAATGTAAATACTTATACTGGAGTGTGGTAATTTTTTAAAGTGAATTCCAAAAGAGAAAACATATTCTATTTCAATTAATAGCTTGTTATACAAGCTAGTTAATGACAAACTTATTCATTCCCCTTGCTTGAGAACTTGAGTTAAAAACATTTTCTGATGTCTTTCAATTACAATCAAGCACAACACCAAGGCCGTACATATAAAATATGCTCCTCTGGCAGTTCAAGTTGCCTAGACAACCCGAGGACACCATTGGACGGTGCGTAACATGGATGCACTTCCAGAAACTATAAAACATTATTCATGTTCCGGTTGAACTTTACTGTCAGAGTCTCCATAAATTTTAGTTAATTATACTTATCAAAAAAAAAACCGGAAAATGAAAACAAATCCAGAAAACTTTAAAACTTGTAAGTTCAAGGGCAGTAACTCCACCAAAAATCAAGAGGTACAAAATTCGAACTTGATCTGTAAATATCCATAACAAAGCTACATATAAAAAAATTTCTCAATGTGTCAATCCATAACGAAAATTAGAAAAACTGTGAGCACTGCTCACTAAATGATACCACCCACTCCCACCAAGAAACATTTTACAACAGTAAAAGTGTGTTTAATGTAGAGAGCACAAACATTGACACCCCCCCCCCCCCCCACCCCCCACACCTCCAACCCGAGGCTTGAATTGACAAAGCCCATTTTTCAATATGTGAAACTGTAATGAAAGTGTCAATGACACTGTAGATCAACTTGTTAAGACATGTACATGTATAGTATGTGACAAAGCAATGACAAACATCTTGGTAATGACCTGATAACAAAGGTACATAGTATTACAAATTTGTAACAAAGTATTGTAACGGCCTGTACATAAATACTAACCGTAGCCTGTAACAAACGTATAGGTAAAGTATTGTAAAGGTGGGTGACAGTCTGATGCTAAACTAGAAAAGAAATCTTTGAGTCCCAGAGTGGGTCTGACTGAACCCAGAAATATTTGTTCTCATAGCAAAGTGATAACAAAGGCACCCCAAAACACACTTGTCCTGTCCCAAGGTGAAAACAAAGGTACCCAAGATGTTTCGTGAAGATCAGTTCATAAATACGAGCTGTATAGAAGTTGTGACAAAAAACTGATTGGACCTAATTTCAGTACAAAATGGCCACTGGCAGCCATCTTGAATTTTGGACAACACACAGAAACACTTGCGTCAAAGTTGAGCTAAAAATTAAAACTTCCCAGCTCTCCCTACCAAAGAATATAACTGGTGAGAAAAAAATTGTATGAACCCTGAATCCAAGATGATACTTTCATATGTTTTTCTTTTTTCAGTCTTCGTTGTAATATTTTATTTATGAAATCTCGATCCACAGATGTGTTACAACCTGAAACGATTGATAAAAGTACCACCGTTGTGATCATACTACTGTTCTCTTACCGCCGGGTTTATTTTTCTTCTAAATTTGGGAGAATCCATTTGGACTCTTGCAAAAATGGTTGCGAGAATCCATACCTGCTTAGTACCTGCTACAGTTAAAATTAGAAGTTCTGTCAGGAAATGCGCACAAATAGCACGTCAATCTGCACGTTAATCGATGCGTTATGACCATAGTAAGACTATCAACTTCTGTACATATGGCTTGTGCACAAACAACATATCAGCCATTGGACCTCCGGGTAACCTGGAGATCCATTGGCAGAAACATTGCCTGAGTTTGCTATGAGTAACTTGGAGAACCCTGCCGTGCTTTGGATGCCATTCGATATGGCAATTTCACGCAATTCCTACATGCAATTAAGCCTAGATAAGCGCACAGTTCATGACAGGACTTCTAGTTTTAACTGGACGAGTGTCCCAGAATAACATGAGGCCACCATGGTTGAACCCCTGTTTGTATACTGATAACACAGTAGTCCTGTTTCCAACCAACACACCTTTTCAATTTAAATTTTTAAAATATAAACTGAAAAAAAATAAACAATATTTGTCAATAAAACCTTACAAATATGTATGAACTTGAGTATTCAAACATGGGTTTGAAGATTTGGAACATGAAATAATGTCCAGGCTTATAAATGTACACATATTGATAAACATCTTTTTGAAATGGCTGTTTCCCCAACATGTCAAGGATGAACCTGTAAATCAAAAAACGTTGATCATGTCGTGAACTCTTCAAACAAACACAAACCAGAATTCAAAACTTGAAACTGCAAATCAACATTAAATTTCCACACACATTTCTTAATACCTCTTTTACGACATCTGACTTCTTGACGATCTAGATGCTCATTACCTGGGTAGACAACACCTGTGATTGGATTGAATAGACCTACATGCACAATATAAGTAAAAATTAACAGAATGTAGGAATAAAAATTAAAGACATGGTTAATTTCTATTTGCCTATGCATGCACTGAGTGTATACAATACAGCCACCGTGGACTGGTCACTTTCCACGGGTGGACAATATTTCCATGCATGCAATAATATTAGATTCCAAACACTAATTATAGAAACAATTATCCAAAATTCAATTAATGAAGCACAGAGTACAACCTAGGACCAGTCAGAGACCAACAATTTTCACTGGCAAAGTGTCTATTCAATTCACAGGGTTCCACTGTATCAGATTCAGGCCAGGTATTCTTGAGGTGCGCAGGAGTGCTGCACGCCTACTACATGCCTAGAAAAAATTGAAGAGGGCAATTTTTTGCACACCTTAATTTTCTGGAATGCCAGACCTGCTTGGGACTACCTTTAAAATCTATTATCATTTCGTCCCCTGAGTTACAATATGTTCTATGTGCCTACTGGCACATAGAACACATTGGAATTCAGGGGACGATTTGACAATGTTGCATTGATTCGCAATAATTCATGACCCATTCTATGTCACATTTCGAGACATTCTGACTGTAGAAGACATTCACATGATTTGAATGCAGCATTTTGAATAATGAGAAGATTTGTGTGCCAATTTTCCCCCTATGTACATGTAGCCGAATGTTGTACAATAGCGAATATAACCAAAATAGCATACAAGTTTTTGCATTGAAAATTTCTGGTACAACTGCACTCCCAAGCAATCTGAGGAGGGCAATTGTTTTGCACTCCTAGATTTTCTAGATTACCAGGCCTGCAGATTTATCAACAAAATATCTATTTATGTGTGGCATTGTTTGAATTTCTGGAGTGAATTGGTTACATTTCTAGTTGTATTACTCTTACCTGCCTAATACTGATGTCTGAATAATAGCGATGGTCAGGATATTTGATTGGAAATAATAATAGTTATGGTATTTTCCCTCAATTCCTCACTGCCAAATAATAGCGATTGATGGGATTTATATTCTCCAAAATTAATAATGGTTTTGACACTATTAAGTGGGCGAGAGAATGGGAATATACTTTTATTTGAAATTTTAATATTTTGATAGGTGACCAGAGGGTTATATATGCCATACATGTGCCAGAGAATATATCCCCAATGTTGAACATTTATCCAGCATGTATTTGACATCATTTAGCAGTAGTGACCATCCACTGTTGGAAGGTCACTAAATTCACATTTCTAAATGTTTGTATATTTTACCTGAAATCCACTGCCGAAGATAAGCGCATCATGAGCGTGTAGTATCCCTTTAGAGTAAAATTTGGTTCGGTGTCGGTTTTGTTATCAAAACCGAAACAATTACAAGAAAACCTGTTGTCGCGATTTTCAACTTCAGTGTTGAAAAACTCGAATCAGGTCTTCACTTCACATACTTATATACAAGGGTTAATCATGACCGTGACAGTTTTACGGGTGGAGGAAGCCAGAGCATCCGGAGAGAACCACCAAGCAACGATGAGCAACTGTCAGCTCCTCAACATTCTAACTCTGTTCAAGTTCACTCAAGCAGGGTTACAGCGGTTGAAGACGTGCTCCATCGACGTGCAGTAAGCCTTAGTACATGGCGTCATCGTGCCCCCATGTTGACATCCAGGATAAAGTGCCTTGCCCAAGGACAATGCAGGTCGTCCCGGACGAGGATCGAATTCAGGACCTCTAGCAGAGAAGTCCAACAGTCTACCACTGAGTCACCGCGCTCCCACTTCGCAGAATAAAGAGAGAAACAACCAACTTCAAGGCTTTTCAGTAAGTTTTCACAGTTGAAGTTGGATGAAAATGAGTGGCTTTTACTCGATATTTATTTATATTATTTATGAATTGGTGTTTACGGTCACATATTCCTGCACAATGGCCAATCAAGACCTCGACAGTTTTACGGGCGGAGGAAGCCGGAGTACCCGGAGAGAACCACCAAGCAACGGCGAGCAACTGTCAGTTTCCCAACATACTAACTCCACACAAGCAGGGTTAGCATTGGTTGAAGACAGGTGCACCATCGGTGTGCAGTACGCCTTAGTACACAGCATCATCGTGCCTCCACATGGGCAATGGGGGTGAAGTGTCTTGCCCAAGGACACAATGTGATTGCCGCAGGTGAGATTCGAACCGAGGACCTCACGACTTGCAGTCTGCACCTCTACCTACTGAGCCACCGCGCCCCCATTTTATTCGATAAAATTTTTATGGTCGGCATAATTTTTTCGAGTCTGTCGGGTTACCAGACAACAGAAGCCAGTCAAAAGTCCTTTTTCTCAAACTTGAAACGTCAAAAGTCCTTTTTCTCAAATTTGAAACTCTTGAGATAATTTATGCAAATACAAATCAGAGTACCGGCATATTTACACAGGTATTTTACCCTGGAAAGAGACTTCCTGTGACACTTACTGGCACAAAATAATCTTCCTACATGCAAATGCAATGTATTGTTATGTTTGTACAATGAAAACTGAAAACCCGACTCTTTCAATGAAACCGAAACCGACATGAAATTTGAAAACCCACCCATCTCTATATCCCTTCGTACATAACCACACTCACATGGAAATGCACATCTATGTAAGTAACTAATAAGGATGCTTTATTATTATTACTATTATTTAGTGGTATTAAAGGGTACTTTCAGCATCTATGACTATATAATACATGAAGTCAAGTCTAGCCAATTGTTTAAACCTATTCTGCCCACTTTTGAGGACTTCCACACCAGATACTGGTGACAGGGCCCACAGTACAGTCGCTGTGGATGTCCATGCATGCATTTACCAGGCAATAAAAATTATCATCAGCAAAATTTTACCCGGTGCTTCATTAAAGTTTTGATGATTATTCCTGTAATTAGTTTTTGGAATCTAATAATATTGCCTCCGTGGAAATACTGAAGACCCATGAAAAGTGACCAGACCATGGCGGCCATACTGTATTTTACCTATAAAGCAGAACAGGGACCAATCAGGACTATTTCAAATACGCTCTAGCCTCGGAGCCTATTTTTTCAATTCATGCGCCAGATTTCAATTTCACTGCTGTTTGTAACACACACTGCAAGTATGTAATAGCTCTGATCATTTTCATTTAGTACACTATAGCAAACAGTAATCTTCACTGTGGTTTCTGATCAAGTCTTGGCTGCCTATTTAGGCAGCCAAGACTTGATCAGAAACCACAGTGAAGATTAATCTGTGGTTTCTGATCAAGTCTTGGCTGCCTATTCAGAAACCACAGTGATAGTGATGATTAATGCTTGGTTTCTGATCAAGTCTTGGCTGCCTAAATTAGTACATTACATTTAGTACACTATAGCAAACAGTAATCTTCACTGTGGTTTCTGATCAAGTCTTGGCTGCCTATTTAGGCAGCCAAGACTTGATCAGAAACCACAGTGAAGATTAATCTGTGGTTTCTGATCAAGTCTTGGCTGCCTATTTAGGCAGCCAAGACTTGATCAGAAACCACAGTGATGATTAATGCTTGGTAATTAAGACTTGAAGTATTAACTTAAGCACTCTACAACAATGATAAATGATAATCATATATATAATACATGTAAGAGTGTCTCTCTCGATTATCCATCGAAAGAATATCAAAATATGATCTGTGAAGTTACGCGCCAACTGAGAAGCCTATTTCTGAGATTTAAGAGCCAGGTCCTGATGTTCAGAACCAAATATGCACTGGCGCATGCCCAGGTCGGTCCCTGGCAGAACTTGTTTACCACTACTACTGAAATGGTTAACCGGATAACCGGTTTGAAAAAGTTACCTTCCTAACAGATTATAAAAACCATCAACCGGTTATCCGAAATATCAAGAGTGATTGTCATTCCACGGTTAACCCTTTACCTAACATGAAAAGCAGACTACACTTGCAAAAAAAGTTCTTGAATAACTATTATTTTCATTTTTTGTCTCAAAAACATAGCTTATGACCCCTCACTAGAACGAGCTCAACAAGCTCGTTCCAATGAGGGGTCATAACCTATGTTTTAGAGACAAAAAATGAAAAAATATTGAAAATTAATTGGCGAGTTTTGAGAATAGCGCCGGCTGTTTTTGGCCGTTACATTAGGTAAACGGTTAAAACATGGTAAATCTGCCACTTCTCCTTTGGGATATATTACATGTCGAATCCAGGGATTTTTCTTGGTGTATTGTGAATGGGGCCAGGGGCCCATGCATTTGGGAAAATAACCATCTTTTTGGACCCAATTGGGAATCCTGTTGAATCTGTAGAGTTTAGAAAAGTTCACATTTCTTCTACACATCCAAATTAAAAATGAAGAAGTCAGCTTTATTATTTTAAATGGTGGTTTGATAGTTCCTTTATCAGCATAATGAGGCCTACTTTTGCAGTAAATGTTCATACATGTTATGACCAAGTTGATACTGGGTACCAACTGGGAATTTAATGTTAGAAATTGGGAAAAATAATGCCAAAATCTCATTGGGAATGGGGCCTATATTCGGCCCCTGTTGTCACCCAGAAAAATCCCTGGAATCTGTGTTGTATATATTGAGAAATAATTGACTTTATCATTAAAGGCTTCGTTAATTTCTTTGAGCACTGAGTAATCGCAGAAACTATTCCGTAGTATGTATACAACGAACGTTGTATTCTACCTGAGGTTTGTTTGTATACACTCTACCAAATAGTTTTGAGATACATGTGCATATAATCACAATCAACATGCAGAATTTTTCACTCAATTAGATCATGCCAATATCATGCATGAACCCTGTGAATGCGGAGAAAAAAAAAATCTTAAGTAAGCAGACGACTTTCTCAATATGTAGAGTATGAGTGAAAATAAGATGCAGCATAACCACAAACTAAGTATCTCACTGCTTATGCGTTGATAACACCAGAATCTGACATCAGTTTCTGGAAAGATGTGTAAGAGCTTTCCAGAAACTGATGTCAGATTCGGGTGTTATCAACATAGAAGAAGCAGAACACAGTTTCTAGTGGTAATGCTGCATCTTGTAGTGTAAATTGTAAGATTAATAATACAGCATAGTGCAACCCAAATGGTCTGATTCCTCGTGTAACCTGAACATGTGTAATTTCTGTAACCTCGGCAGTATTTTTGCTGTGGATATTTTTCATTTCCACAGCATTTTCCCTGGCACTGCTGATTGCTGAGGGTGAATTACCAGGGCTGATTGACATGCAATCGTCACTGCTGATTGCTGAGGGTGAATTAACAGGGCTGATTGACATGCAATCGTCACTGCTGATTGCTGAGGGTGAATTAACAGGGCTGATTGACATGCACTCGGCACTGCTGATTGCTGAGGGTGAATTACCAGGGCTGATTGGTATGCACTCGGCACTGCTGATTGCTGAGGGTGAATTACCAGGGCTGATTGACATGCAGTATACCTTAATACACAGTGCTACTATGACCCTATGTGAGCAATTGGAATTAAGTGCCTTTCCCAAGGTCACAATGCAGTTACTGCTGGTCACAATCGAACCGTAGAGCTTTTGGTTTGAAGTTAATGCTCTAACCACTGAGTCACAGTGCTCCCTTTTGTAATCAAAACCGAATCAAGAAAAATAAAAATAGCATCAGAGATTCTAAGCACTCGCATTTCCTTTTTGTATGTGTGACATACTAGTGTTCTTGGGAGGAAAATTTTCTACAGGATCATGAACCAGTTAAACTTCTCTAGCCACTTTGTACAGTATTTTCTTTGCACCTAATGAAACGGCCATACAGTTGAAACTAGAAGTCCTGTGATGAAATGTGCACAAATAGTACGTCGTTCTGTGCGTTAATCTACATGTTATGACCATAGTAAGGCTATCAAATTCTGTGCATATGGCCTGTGCAGAAGCAACGTTTCAGCCGATGGACCTCCGGGTTACCTGGAGATCCATTGGCAGAAACATTGCCTGTGTTTACTATGCGTAACCAGGAGAACATGAGATGCTTTGGATGCAATTCCTACGTGCAATTATGCCTAGATAACCACACAGTTCGTGACAGGACTTCTAGTTTTAACTGTACACGGCGAGTGAAATTCATGAAAACTGAGATCATACCTAAGTAGTGATGGAAACACTTACCAAATGTCATTCTATCAAGTATTTTACAAGTTTAAAAACTCATTGATCACAGGCCGACAGACAAATTTATAGTTCACAAATATAATAAAAATATAATAAAAATTAGTGATTAACCAATAGGCATTTGCGACCGTAATCTCCTTGCCGATTAGTTGAGCACACAATCTGCCAGTTATGAGAGTCAATGTCAGATAGTAACAACCAAAAGGAGAGGAGTAGTATGTTTAAGAATGCATAGAACGGGGTTAATTTTACAGTAGTCAGGTTGATAGGTTTGTTGACCTCAAGAGTATGTCAGTGTGTGTATTGAAATAAAAATATGACATAAGTGGAAACAAGCTAACAGTGCAAGAAGCTTTGTTGTTAACCTGTTTCTGCTGATGTCGCATTTAATTGAGTCATCACACAACACGTGGGATGTGTGCCATGAGCAGCAATCAAGGGGAAGATCAGACCAATCAATGAGATTAGGCCAATCTTGAACCCTGACAATCATTGTGGCAACTTTTTAAATTTGTAACTGCTTGTATGAGATTGTTAATCAAACATAACTTCAAACAATTTTGATCTAGTGGTGTTCCATGTAACCATCGGAATGGACCAATGATCAAACACCTCAACCGAAAGTCAACCGATGGCTTAAAATCGGATGAAGTTTAGATGCGATTGCCAAACATCGGTTAATCACTAATAAAAATGAATAATACCTGAACTGAACATGGTGCTAGACATCAATAAGTTACATTTGCATATCAAATATGTCTCCACCAAGTATTTTAAATGTTATAAGATTAAATCTTCAATGGCCACCGACTGACAGACAGACTGACTGACAATGCCACATATTGAGCTAGCTGCTTGTATCAGCCATAAATTGCAATTCACGTTTTACTGATCATTTTTCATAAATCTCTGCCTACAAAACATAGCTTGTGGAATATTTTATATATATTCTCGTGCTTGTTCCAAAGAGGGGGTCCAAAACATGGCTTATGACCATCTTTGAAACGTTCTTGACAATCTCATTCGAATGATGGGTCATAAGCTTTGTTTGGAAGGCAAAAAAATGTAATTACCTAGTTATTCAAACTTTGTCCTTGCAAGTCTGTACTGGCTCCTTTACGTATTGAATTGGTCACATCTGTTATCGTAATTTATAAACTGAGCAGGAAAAAAATAAATATTTTTACAAAAATGTCAACAAAACCAGATCATGTGAACCCAACATTGGAATATTTTCATTGAGCTTGTTCCAATGAGGGGGTAGATGATATGGTCTTGTTGAAAGGTTGAAAAGTTTTGAAACATTTGAAACAAAAAATAATTTAAATAAATTCTGATATGGCTCCGCACGTTCCACTGGACCTTTTTGTAAAATTGCGTGTGAGAGGGCAGTTTTTTATTTTTTATTTCTGGAATTATTTCTCAGCCATCAAAAGTTCATGTTCTTGGTTTCATCTACAGAATAGCGTCCCTTCAGTGCAAAAAGGCTTTGCAGTGCTCAAGCATTGCAAAGCCATCTTGCACTGAAGAGGCTCATAATGCAAATTTATCAATTTTATTACCATGGGTAAAATAGACATAAACCATTTAATATTTATTTTTTTTAAGTTTGCATTGGTTATAAAAAGAGCATGCGGCAGGCAAAAGAACCAAGCAGGAGAGCCTGAGAAACAGATTTTTAACTTTTTAGGCCTATTGTATACATTGGGAAAAGGGTTAACTCATGAATATCAAGAAATCTTGGCCAAATTAGTAGTTTCTAGTACTTGTGTTAATTAGAAGTTTCATCAATTGATAAAAAGATGCTGTTGAGATACATACCTCGCTTTTTATAACTTGCTTGTGCCTCTCGGGGACTGTCTGTTTCTGCTTGTGTTTTCACCTCATCTGGTTTTGGTGGGTCTTGACTAGGCTCAGAATTATCAACAGATGATGAAACTTGCGGGGACTGAGCTTCATCTATTACAGGTTCTGACTGTTTCTTTGTGGGTTGCTCTTCATATCCTCCAAATATATTTGAAGACGCACCTCCTGGTGGTCTCAGAACTCTAGAAATAAAAAGTTTGCAGAAATTTTACACAAGTTCCATCTTAAAGGGATAATCACCTGCAGCACTTGTGAGAGAATGAACAGAATAGATCTTGTGTTTTATGGTAGTGCTGGGAGGTTAACCGAAAATACAACTCAGTTTCGGTTATTTAAAAACACCGACCGGCCTGAAAGTGAGATAACCGTCATGACACGCAGTTATTTAACTGCGCAATCTTGAATGCTGTAATTTTGTGTAACGTATTAAATAAAAAGGGCCGAGATCACAGAAAAAACTCAGAGCCTGGTAGGCCTAATTAATAACTTTTTTGGTCCCATAGTTAGTGCTCAAATGATTAGTCAACGTTTTTTCGCCTATAGTCGACTCTGGTTTTTGTCGCCGACTAATCGAAACACAGTAGGATGACTTGTAAGCCAACAAAATCTCAGTAGAAAGATTAATGAATTCACATCTCGGGGAGGAACAGGGTTACAAAATGCTTGGAAAAAAATTGCGACATCGATGCCGTAGCTGGGACGGGTGGTGCAATCTCACAAAATTCTAAGTTCATCAAGGGCCATAACTCCAAGAAAAATATTTGGAACAACACATGCATTGAACAGTGGCTAGACATCAATAAGATACACTTACATGCCAAATATAAAGTCATTCCATCAAGTATATCAAAAGGTATCGAGTTTTGAAACTCGTTGGTCACAGACAGACCGACCGACCGACATTGCCACTTATAGAGCTGCTGGTCGCAGCTAAAACGTACTGCCAATCGCTGGATTCAGATAATGGATGCAACAATGTAACAACCGACCGGAAATTCTATAAACTTCAAAGAACTATATAGACATTTTGTCCGCAGCACGTGTTGTGTCACGCTCCCTGACTCCCACGCAGTGTCTCAGTGTCTTAGTTGGACTCTTCCAGTGTTGATGCCCCAACATCAAAATATAAATCATTGAATGTTTCTCGTAATACAACTGGGAATTTAATATTTAAAAGTCTTAAGATTTTCTTTTCATTCAGGGACAGTTTGAAAGGTCTTCAACACTTGTGAAGTTGTTTTGAAAAATTATTACGACTTGAGTGTGTAGCAACTATTGAATGCTTGTCAATTGCTATTCATTTTGCCAAGTCTGAGTTGTTTAATTCTTTACGGATCATTGAAGATGGGGTGGGGGGGGGGGGGGGGGGGCGGCACAGATTTGAGGTGTTGCCAAACATCAATGCAATTTTCTTGTTACATACTTTGCAAGTTGAAAGTTTATCCGTTCTATTCTCCCTAATAAAGTACTTTCTCACCGCGCTGCATTCTGAGTCGACGTTAATTTTTTTCCCCTTTTGTTTATGTGGTAACCTGGATGTACCGGAACCGACATTTTTGGTCTTTTCCCAAATTACTCTGTTCCATTTTCTGTACTTTGATGGCGCCGAGTACTACATTTTCTGTGGACCGAACAGCTCTACAGTAAAATAGGGAGGTTTATGGGTTTAACACGTTAGTTTTACCATGTCACGTAGCTCATGGTTCTTCCTTGTAACGATGCAGGGGGCAGCCTGTTAGGAACTAAAAAAAAGAGACCTTTCTCGTGCAATGCGGTGTTGTTGCCCGGTTACAAGCGCGAATTCCAAAGTTAGTCTGACTTGCCGATTAGTCGATGTCGATTCGACTTTGGGGTGTCGACTAGTCGACTTTGAAACTCCATAGTCGTTTGAGCACTACCCATAATATAATTGTATTTACATATTAAATAAATTTTCTTTCGAATGACAAATGAATGAAATAATAAAAATCACCCCATTCAGTGTAAGATTGAAAGCCACCTGGCTTTGGACAAAAATAAAACAAACATCGAATTACCAAAATGACCACACATTTCACTTGAATGTAATATCCATGCATCTGCCGGCCACTGTCAGTAATTTCTATGTACATGTTTGAATGGAATTAAGGGGGGGGGGGGGGGGCAGTGGCATTGCGGTAACCACTTCTTGCCAGATCACCGAAGTTAAGCAACGTAGAGCCCGGTTAATCCTCAGATGGGTGACCGCCTGAGCGATCAATTCAGACTCCCGCGCTGTGTCCTTGGGCAAGGCACTTAATCCTGATTGTTCACATGAGGGCACGATGACGCCATGTACTAAGGCATACTGCACGTCAATGGTGTGCTAGAGCTGTAGGTTAACCGAAACCAAACCAAGGTTTTTAGTTTTTTTAAAAAAACGAAACCGTCGACATCCCGTAATCTAAGGTTTTTCATATTTTATTAAATACTCTCTTGCTGCAGAAATTCACAGAATGTAGCCATCCCAGAGTAGTGAGAGTACCCAGACACTGTCAATGGCAGTGTCTGGGTACTCTCACTACTCTGGGAAGGCTACATTCTGTGAATTTCCGACATTTCAGTTTAGTTGTGTTTGCAGCTTTCCTCAAGTTGTGTGTAGGTGTCAGACCTAAAAAAATGACCAAGCACAATAAAAGTTCTGTATATTTAGGTAATAATTATATTGGCCTTCCTGATTCTTCATGTATTATAGCTTATTTCGGGCATTCATTGAGTTTCACTCAATTTCACTACCATTCAGTTATGACTCTGGACATAAGAATGAGTTTTATTGAATTTTACTTGGCCTCATGAACAAACCGAAAACCGAACCGAACCAAGGTTTTTCTCCACCTGAAAAACCAAAACCGAAACCAAACAAGAAATTTAACAAGAGGGATGTCACATCCCAACGCTCACCTACATTCGCGCTTGATAATGTCGTTCCAATGTAACATGCCTAATATTTAGTTAATATAAACAACTAGGCATCAAATGATTAATGTGGTTTATGTGATGGCTTTGGAAAGTCTATATTTCTGCATTTATTATATATCAATTCAACATAGAATCATTGGATATAAAAGCATTTTTTTCTTTTAGAAATGTTTATGATTAAGAATATGAATCGTGAGGCCAGATATTAAATCATAAATAAGAATTAGGAAAGGCTTTCATAAATCACTGAAATTGTAATTGAAGTACATTCATTGGTTAATGAGGAGTTGTGGAAAAACATTCGTTCAAGAAAGTGACTATACGTCCCAACAAAAATACATCACATCAACAACTAAAATAAGCCCTAATGTTACTAGTAACAAGTATGAGAAAGTATTAAATAAAAAAAAAAAGTTGAAAAAATTTTTTTTTAAAGAAAGTGAATTTTAAGTCCCAAAAATCCCCCTCAAATTCCTCAAATATGCATGTAATAAGGGCGCAATGTTACCGCAATGTAGTTCCCGCAATGTAGTTCAGTAACCCATGCGTACAATATCAATTGCCTGGAAAGACACATAGAAACAGAACCTCACCTTAACACAAACTTTTAGAACTTAAAATTGAGTAAGTCAGACAAAAACGTGAACATTGTGACTGAACAAAAGAAAAGAAATCAGTTAAATTTCTGCATACAGTAGGGTTAATACCTACAGTTGTTATTGATATGAGAAAATAAACAGTAATGAGAGATGAAGGCACCACAATCTGCACAAAAGCTGACTTTAACGCAAATTCTTACAACACCTAAACGCTAATTCTTACAACTTTTGGCAGAAAATTTTAAGTGAAATTTGGAAAAACGTCGTAGTATCAGGGTTAAATACTGTTCTGATAGTCACCTACATATGCAATATCAAAGGCCTGAGCCCACTGATGTTTGAGAAATTAACCTTAACATTAAATCTTACAATATTGGACACGCCGGACGCGGACACCCGAGGTTATGACAATAGCTCACCACATCTTACAGATGTAGGTGAGCTAAAAAGAAAACAAATCAGTTAAATTTCTGCATACAGTAGGGTTAATACCTACAGTTGTTATTGAAATGAGAAAATAAACAGTAATGAGAGGTGAAGGCACCACAATGTGCACAAAAGCTGACTTTAACGCAAATTCTTACAATACCTAAACGCTAATTCTTACAAGTTTTGGCCGAAAATCAGCCTCAAATTCCTCAAATATGCATGTAATGAGGGTTAAATATTACTGCAATGGAGTTCAGTAACCCAAGTGTAGAATATTAATCGCCTGGAAAGACACATAGAAACACAACTCACCTAAACACAAAGTTTACAAAGTTTTACAACTTAAAATTTACTAAGTCCGAGAAAAACATGACTAAGTCCGAGAAAAACATGAAAATTTTGACTGAAAAAAAAAGAAAATTGAAGTTAAATTTCTGCATACAGTAGGGTTAATACCTACAGTTGTTATTGAAATATGAAAATCAACAGTAATGAGAAGTTAAAGCAGCACAATCTGCACAAAAGCTGACTTTAACACAAATTCTTACAACACCTAAACGTAAATTCTTACAACTTTTGGCAGAAAATTTAAGGTGAAATTTGGAAAAAAGTCATAGTATCAGGGTTAAATACTCTTCTGATAGTCCCCTACAACCTACATATGCAATATCAAAGGCCTGAGCCCACTGATCTTTGAGAACTCACCTTAACACCTCACCTAAACACAAACTTTTAGAACTTAAAATTTACTAAGTCCGAGAAAAACATGAAAATTTTGACTGAAAAAAAAAGAAAATTTCCGTTAAATTTCTGCATACAGTCGGGTTAATACCTACAGTTGTTATTGAAATATGAAAATCAACAGTAATGAGAAGTTAAAGCACCACAATCTGCACAAAAGCTGACTTTAACGCAAATTCTTACAACACCTAAACGCTAATTCTTACAACAAGTTTTGGCAGAAAATCAGCCTCAAATTCCTCAAATATGCATGCATGTAATGAGGGTTAAATATTACTGCAATGGAGTTCAGTAACCCAAGTGTAGAATATTAATCGCTTGGAAAGACACATAGAAACACAACTCACCTAAACACAAAGTTTTATAACTTAAAATTTACTAAGTCCGAGAAAAACATGAAAATTTTGATGAAAAAAAAGAAAATTTTCGTTAAATT
This sequence comes from Pictodentalium vernedei, assembly GCA_031216915.1. Taxonomy (NCBI): domain Eukaryota; kingdom Metazoa; phylum Mollusca; class Scaphopoda; order Dentaliida; family Dentaliidae; genus Pictodentalium; species Pictodentalium vernedei. The sequence goes on from CM062297.1 coordinate 112,622,573, forward strand.
TCTGCATACAGTAGGGTTAATACCTACAGTTGTTACTGAAATATGAAAATCAACAGTAATGAGAAGTTACAGTTAAAACTAAAAGTCCTGTCCTGAAATGCACACAAATAGCACGTCGATATGCGCGTTAATGTACGCGTTATGGCCCAAGTAAAGCTATCAAATTCTGTACATATGGCCTGTGCACAAGCAATGTTTCAGCCTATGGACCTCCGGGTAACCCAGAGGTCCATTGGCAGAAACATTGCATGTGTTTGCTATGAGTAACCAGGAGAACCTGCCGTGCTTTGGATGCCATTCGATGTGGAAATTGCGCGCAATTCCAATGCGCAATTAAGCCTACATAAGCGCACTATTCGTGACAGGACTTCTAATTTTAACTGTAAAGCAGCACAATCTGCACAAAAGCTGACTTTAACACAAATTCTTACAACACCTAAACGCAAATTCTTACAACTTTTGACAGAAAATTTTAGGTGAAATTTGGAAAAAAGTCGTAGTATCAGGGTTAAATACTGTTCTGATAGTCCCATACAACCTACATATGCAATATCAAATGCCTGAGCCCACTGATGTTTTAGAAATTAACCTTAACATTAAATCTTACAATAGTGGACACGCCGGATGCCGACGCCCGAGGTTATGACAATAGTTCACCACATCTTACAGATGTAGGTGAGCTAAAAACCTACAGCTCTATGGTGTGCATGTCATCAACCAATCTAACCCTGCTGTGCTGCAGTGCGGAGTTACGATGTTGGGGAGCTGGCAGCTGCTCGTTGTTGCTTGGTGGTTCTCTCCGGGGACTCTGGCTTCCTCCACCTATAAAACTGTCACGGTCATGATTAGCCATTGTGCATAAGTATGTGGCCTTAAAACACCAATAAATAATAATAATGGATAAAAAAAACTGTTGTACACTATACTTGCACCAATAACATTTTCAAGACTGCAGGCTAAGATTCTGGGCTTTCAGTATCAATGCACGATATTCATTAATTTCCATGACTTTCAACACCAACAGTAAAACACTATCTATAAAATGATCAAATGTGGTTTCCTTTGCTGAACTGGAACTTCCCTCTTGCTCCGCATTTATACTATCCGATATATTTATTTCTGCATATATTTTTGAAAGCTTTAACCTCAAAATAGGTTTCAAATTCACAGTTAAAGTCCGATAAAAATTGGGTTACAATGACCTAAATGAGCGACTTTCACTTTGTAAACATTTTAGGGTTGGCATAATTGTTTAGGGCCGGTGGAGGTACCCCAAACAAAGGGATTGCTTTTCTTTGGCCTCACATTTCATAACATTACATCTTCAGCATTTTTTACCCAAGTTGTGCATTGCTACCATAGCATTTTCCTCTTGTCTTGGTGTGTGTGTGTGTGTGTGGGGTTGGGGGGTTGGAGGGTGTCGGGAGGGGGGGGGGGGGGGGGGGCTGCCAATGCTATTCAACTGTATAGGGGCCTATCCAGGGCTCTGTGAACAATCTTCATTGTCTTCTGGATTAATGGTTCACTGTACATGTGCTGCGCTATATATAATCTCATAATTTAGAGAGGGAAGGTACTTGCACTTTGAACTTTTATTAAAACTAATATTTATTTATTTGTGTTTAAGGTCACATTCTTATGCACAATGGCTAATCATGACCGTGACAGTTTTACGGGTGGAGGAAGCCGGAGTACCTGGCGAGAACCACCAAGCAACGACGAGCAGCTGCCAGCTCCTCGACATCATAACTCTGCACTGCAGCACAGGCAGGGTTAGATTGGTTGAAGACATGCGCACCATCGACGTTCAGTATGCCTTAGTACACAGCATCATCGTGCCCCCATGTGGACAATCGAGGTTACATGTAAGTGCCTTGCCCAAGGACACAACACGGGAGTCCAAATTGATCGCTCAGACGGTCACCCATCCAGTGATTGACCTGCCTCAACGTTGCTTATCTTCGGTGATCTGACGAGAACCAGTTACCGTAATGCCACCCCCCACCCCAAACTAATATTTGGAAAAACCCCAAAGTGTTTATAGGCCCCAGTGTTTAATACTTGAATATTTTTCTCTGAAAAAAAAACGAAACCAGACTCAACTCTTTTTTTAAAAAAAATGCGTAGAAACCGAAACCATGGAAAAATTTCATAACCTCCCAACACTATTTTATGGCACATGGACACAAGAGATTGAAGAGTAAACAGTGATTTGTTACTCGTATATGTGCTGTGTATGTTAAGAAATATATGATGCCCCTGCAAGTTCGAGTTCAATACAAGCCTGAAAACAAGCAGACTGTCATCTGCAGAATGAGGACCCCCAGAGGGTGAATTTGGTGATGTTACCCTGCACAGCAGGGTAACATCACTAAATTCACCCTGTGAACCTCATTCTGAATCAAGGTCTCAAGTCTAAACAGCAAGAGGTCCCCAACGGCTGCACTGGCACACTGTATGGAATCAGGCCTGGAAATAAGGAATGAGTTTCGTAACCTGTTTATTTACAGGTTACACCTAATTGATCGTTGTAACCTGCTTAAGTTATGGGGCGACGAATGGTCGTTGAAGGAAAATTTTGAATTCCTGGGTTCAAAAACCCCCATTTACTTGCATCTGAGCACCTCAGCGGCTGCATTTCATCTAAATTTTTGGACACATTCTTTTTTTTCTAGATATCCAAAAATATCGAAAATTGCCCAACGCCAAAAACAGGTTGGAAAATATTCAGTATACATGGCTTACCTCGAAAATGGGAAATTATGGCTGTACAAAACGACTCAAATTGCACAAATGTCATTATGTGGGAGTATATTTCATTATTAAGAAATAAAATCCATAGCATTCCAAATGTAACAATAAAAAAATCCAAACGTTAGTATTAATACTTTTAATGCAATGGTTAACCAATAGGTTTATAAAAAAAATCTAGGTAACCGATCAACAGGTTAACCATTGTCAAAGTGGACAGTGAGCAAGAATAATCAAACTTTGAAATTACATTAGTTGCCTGACTTGCCTGTGTTAAAGTTGCTACGGGTGACAGCACGTCTTTACCCGATTTCACACTTTCAGTGATTTGTGAAGTAATGTGAACGATAATCAATAATTAAAATTCAGTTCCTATAATCAGAGCTTCCGTTAGACCGGTTGGGGGTCCATCGACCGGACCCATTCTCCCCGCTGATCATACTATGATCAGCCAGAAAAGCTGGTGGTTAAAATGTCGAGTACAATCAGGCCTCAAAATAAGAGATTGGTCACGGACAGTGACCAGCACGAAACATTGATGTGACCAGCGCTAACTGTATCCAAACGGTCATGAATGACCGGCGTATTTTTCTTCCAAGTATATTAATTTATCACATGAGACCTTGTGTTCTGAATCATTAATTATGGATGTTGATGGTAAATAATTTCCACATTCGAATATATTCTCTAAAATAAATACTAGTACAAATACAAAATCGCAAAACACAAGACAAATTTATAAATGAGAGACGCTCCTTTCGCAATCGAAACTGAAACTCATTTGTACTCTATTTTTTCAGTGTAGGTTCTTCAAATCGAACCAGATGATCCCCTCCTCTTTCCTTTCCTTTGTGTAATATACTTTCTTTGAAGACTGTAGGCAGAATTTGTCATAATTTGTGGAAAGCTTTACAGTAATTCAGTAATACTTCCAGACAAATATAACCAGTTTTAACTCAGGTGACAGATGTGCAAGTGCCGATTTTATTTTGTGCCTAAAATGATGGGGTTGGTTTTGACCAGGTGCCAGATTTCCCAGTGGTGAGACGTCCAGGCTCCAGGTGCGGAGATGTTCAGCATTCAGTTTCAAAGAAATTGTCGCATTGTAGAGCTGTAGGTTAACCGAACCAAGGTTTTTAGTTTTTTTTAAAAAACTGAAACCGTCGACATTCCGTAATCTAAGGTTTTTCATTTTTTATTAAATACTCTCTTGCTGCAGAAATTCACAGAATGTAGCCATTCCCGGGTAGTGAGAGTACCCAGACACTGCCAATGGCAGTGTCTGGGTACTCTCACTACTCTGGGAAGGCTCACATTCTGTGAATTTCCCCATTGGTGTCCAGTTGTTATGTTTTGAGAAAAAAAAGTGATTTGCGGACTAAAGACATCCCCTTCATGCAGTTTAATGTTATAAAAATTAAGTGGCGGACTAAAGACATCACCGTCATGCAGTTTAATGTTATAAAAGTTAACTTAAGTGTCATTTCAATAAAAACGGAACGCAGGTAGGCCCTAATATTTTGTATATCGTTACCGTTCAACTTACGACGTTAGCCCAACATAATTTACATGGGTTTTGCCCTAGTTAATGTTTGATTTGGAAGCCAAAAAATATGACCAGCCTGGGATACTGTATGACCGATCCAATCATTATGAGCCGGTCCTCATGACCGATGCACTCCAAAAAAATATTTCCAGGTCTGAGTACAATGCTGTATCGTAACGACACTCAGGATCCTTTGTTTCCACGGAATATAGGCATAATTATGCTGTATGCTATGCCTACTATTACTGGCGACAACCTGTTACTTTATAACCCCCAGACGAGAGGGGGGAAACAAAGTTCAAATCCTAAATGTTGCCTATAAAATTTCGGACTCAAATTGTCCTGTTTGGTCCGAAATCACTTGCTTTTATTTCGGGCGATCAAGGATGTAATTGCATGTGCATGACGTCACACGTCCGCATCATGGTTCTTTTCGAATATTTCGTTCCCTCTGCATTTCCAGTTATTTACGTTGGCACGTATCGGGTTGTATAAAAAAAAATGAGGTCAAGCGTCGCGGTCACTGTCAGGATTCATGGATTTTGCGTTGTTTTGGGTCCATATTTTTATGAAACTTCCGACTAGATGTAATATTGTGTGTCCCGTGGGAATTTAGAAAATTGTAGGAAAAAATACATATTTTCCACTTGAATTATTCAGCATTTTAGAGACCAGAATGCCCCAGAGAGCAGCTAAAAATCAAAATTTGAAATCACCCTCTATACGCATGTGCCTTTGGCACGTGCGGCAGATGCCTTTGGTGTACGAGTTTCCCTTTCTTTACACTACCGGACACACAAATTTTCCCCAAGTGGAAACCTTGCTATAATACATTTGTTCAGAATTTCGATCCATCTGTCTCCGGTGCATTCCAAAGTTTCAAGTTACAATAGAAGAATTGTAAATTCCTGCGACCAGCAGCTGCATTGACACGATATACACAATACAAACGAGTGCAGGTCATTTCGGCACCTGGGAAAAGTTGTTTCGGCACCTGGAGTAGGTCGTTTCGGCACCTAGAGTAGGTCGTTTCGGCACCTGCAGTAAGTCGTTTCGGCACCTGATTAAATTTTTTCGGCACTTTATTCTGTCATGTATTTTAGTTGTTTAATAGCATATTTTCAGTATATTATGAATATTTTACACTGTTTTTTTTTTTTGTTTGAAGTAGTTTGGAACTGTATTGAATGATATTAAAATTTTAATCAATTTCAAAGAGAAATGATTTCTTTGTGTTCTCTATGGCTTTGTTTTCAAAGCGATCAGAGCTGCGGCCCCATTTTGATTGATCCGATGTAGTTGTTTCTGCAGTGATTAAACATAGCAGGGTGTAAGCAACAGAAATAACTTGACAGAAAGACGACAGCGGCTATAGCTTCACTGTTAAAAAACAAAAAAAATGACCACACATTATGGCGCTGCACAAAACGGGAACTGGGAGTGAACTGTCCAGCAACCGTGATCCAAGACGGTGAAACATATGAGAAAGGCCTGAAGGTGCATGCTCATCCAGCTGAACCCGGAAAACATATAGCCGTCACCATAAAAGCTGAGGTAATTATTTTAATCTCCTAGTTGCATATTTACGTAGAATAGAAGGAAAAGATTAATGTCCCCTGCGTAATTTATACCACTTTTCTTCACAATATTTGCAATAAAACCACACAAATACGGATGTCTGGTTACATTGGTTTGATTGGTTCTCTTATAAATATGTGAAAAATTTTTGCCCGTATTTACTTAGAATAGAAAGAAAAGATGAATTTCTAAAAATTGCGTAATTTATACCACTTTTCTTCACAATATTTGCAATAAAACCACACAAATACGGATGTCTGGTCACATCGGTTTGATTGGTTCTCTTATAAATATGTGAAAAAAATTTGCCCGTATTTAAAAGATTAATGTCTCCTAGTTCTGTAATTTATACGATTTTTTTACTTCTATTATTTCAGGCCAAGTTGAAAGCTCACAAGTCCGTATTTGAAAAACCTGCACCTTGTATAGTTGAAGAGGCATTTAGGCAGCATGCAAACACTACAGCTCCTGAACCAAGTCGGCCTAATCCTGCATATCTGGTGAGGGCTGTAAACAGAGTCAGATAGAACCTATGACCACATGACCCAGTCAAGTCTTGGATTTTCAACTGGATAGAACGTTTCTCGACCAGAATGCGTCTAATTTTTTTACGGCATGACATCGAGGCTGGTGATAGGCGCCACATTGTATTTTACACAAACAGGCAATTAGATCTTTTAGCAAAAGCCAAAACTTGGTACATGGATGGTATGTTCAAAGTTGTGAACAAACCATGGATGCAGTTATTTTCTATTCACGCTTTTGTAAAAAGTGCTGGCAACACAAAACAAATACCCCTAGTGTTCTGCTTCATGTCAGGGAGGAAAAAAGACAAGTATTATGCTGTGTTATGTGCCATTGATAAACAACTTCCAGAAAGGATTGAACTGCAAAAAATTGTTGTTGACTTTGAAATTGGAATGTGGCAGGCAATCCATAATAGATTTGCAGGAGTACCCGTACAAGGATGTGCATTCCACTGGTCACAGGCAGTGTACAGGAACATTCAGGAACTAGGATTACAAAATGAGTATAATAGCCATGATGACATTTACACATTTTAAGGAGAGTTATGTCACTTCCTTTTCTACTGCCTGAGCATATACCTGATACATTCAGAAAGTTACTAAAGAGGTGTGCTGGCATCTACGGGCCATGAAAAAATGTGTTTGTTTTCCATTGTTTGTACTGTAATTAATATTTTGGTTATGATCTGGTTTAACCCTTTAGCCAACGTACTTATCTCGAGATGCTATGATGCTTGTTAATATTGTGCTATGTTAAACTGAATGTTGCTATTTTCATGTGCGGCCACAAATGTAAAAATGTTGTTGTTTTCATATATTTTTAAGATATCTGTAATAAAACTTTGAATTTGGAGGCAAATTTTAAATTGTTATGTTTTTTTTAACCCAATAATGATAAAATCCGTAGGTGCCGAAACGACTTGCACTGGCGCCGAAATGACTTGGTGCCGAAACGACCTGGCCAGGTGCCGAAACGACCTGGCCAGGTGCCGAAACGACCAGGATTCATACAAACAAGTACAAAGAGATAACGAAACAAACATTTTACTGTTAATCACAACTAATTAAATGTACTCAAATAATGTTTACTCAGTGATAAGTAATTATCGAAAACAAACATGAAAAATGATTTTGAAAAACTATAAAACTTTTGAAAATAACTTATTATTATTATAATATTAATCAAAATAATAAATATTCAGTTTAAGGGCCTATATAAGTAATGGAATTTTGTTCATTTTGAAATCCTCACCTCTCATATTCCTTCAATTCAGATTAACTTTTCACAAATTATACATCAGAATGAAGGTTGGGATGAAAAGAACACGAAACACATATGTAATCAACTCAAAGAGTCGACTGTAGGCACCACTGGTTCCTGGAAGTCTGCTGCCGAATTCGCACCAGAACTGATAATAAAATATTTGATCAGAACAATTTGTGGCCAAATGTGCTTCATATATCCAAGAACAAAGCTAGGCATTCAAAACACTTTCGAATACAGCGATAGGACTGCATTTTGGAAAAGGACAACACTGTCTGCATTTTTTATTGAAGATGGTTTCCATGCTCGACAGACTTGCGCAAATCACTCGTTACCACGAATTTCCATCAAAAAACAAAATCGTTATTCTAAGAAATTTCAACAGGTATCATGATACCTTGCATTGAATATGGCAACTGTGCAATCTCTATCTAATAACAGTATACTGTATGAAGGCGATCTTTTTCATTATTTGATTTTAAACAGCGTTGTTTTTACATGCTTTTTCTGTCCGATGACGTCGACCGGAAATCGAAAGTATACTCATACGTAAACAAAAGCAAAGGCTTTGAAATTTTCGCCAATGCAGCTCTGTCACCGTGTTTTGAAGAATTGTTATCCCCTAGCTTTGTTCTTGAATATGTAAAGCACATTTGGCCACAAGTTGTTTTCGTGAAATATTATTAAATTATCAGTTCTGGTGCGAATGCGGCAGCAGACTTCCCGGAACCAGTGGTGCCTACAGTTGACTCTATGAGTTGATTACACATGTGTTTCGTGTTCTATACATCCCAACCTTCATTTTGATGTACATTTTGTGTATATTTAATTTGAACTGAAGGAATATCAGAGGTGAGAATTTTCAAAATAAACAAAATTTCATTACTTATATAGGCCCTTAAAATATTTAAAAAAAAAGAAAAAAGACAGAAATAAATTTTTACGAGGATGGTTTGGTCCATTTGCGGCCAGTTTGGGGAAAATTGTAGAGGGCGGTTTGGGTGTTAGCCATGAAATGGCATGGGCGAGGGGATTTTGTCCTACTCCTAGATACGCAGATACCAGTCCATGGACTCCCATTTACATTCACGCTCTATCCCTCGCCTCGGCTCCCACTAAACCTTTTCAAACGGATAAATCGCCTTCAATTACCGGCCGGTTGGACAAACGCGACTCGATTCAAAATAATAAATGACATAATGTTAATGTGATAAATAATAAATGACATAATGTTAATGTGATGCCGAACACGACGATACTCGATAGTGAATGAGGGAGAAATGAAGTCGAAGTAAAAAAAAAAAAAAAAAAAAAAAAAATAACGGCGAAAACGGAATCATCATTTATATCACATTAATAGTGTTCTATTAACCTGGAAGAAGGTTTTGCTTCTGTGTGCATCCCAGGAAATGTTGATGTGGAGGTCATTTTGTCGGTTTGGAATGTGAAGAACAATCTGTATTTTCGGCTAATTTCTCGTAACAAAACAGGGAGTGTTGTCAAGTCTTTCAAATTTCACGCAATGCGATGATGTCACTGCGCAACCACTCTGCCAAAATTCACTCTCCGCAAGGTGTTTGTGTTCGAGACTCTCATTGGTCAAAGTAAAAGTACAGTTCCTAACTGATTAAATTGTTCAAATCCTGTAATGACAGGAGCTCATGAACGGAAAAAAGCATTTGTAACCATATGAAGTTGCATTACGCTGTGGTTTATACCCTGTATTTAGCTGCATACAAATAAAACTACTGAATGTAAAGATTTTGGTATTTTTAAGTAGATAGCCCGTGACCAATCAAAATGCAGACGTCTTGTCTGTTCTTCTACACGACCACTGTTGTTACCTCCATCATCACATCCAGACGTCTTCCTGACATGTTTTTTTTATCCACCTGTTGGTTGCGTTCCAGATCTGTTCAAAGAGTACGATAGGCTGACGATAGATTGAATTCAAGTAAAAATTTGAGTGAGTCTGCATTTGATCATTGAGAGGGTGTCTGAATGATTCGGCACCAAGACGATTCAGCACCGAAATTTTGGATGATTCGGCATCTGCATTGGATGATTCGGCACTTGGGGGTTGGACGATTCGGCACCTGGATTTTGGACGATTCGGCACTTTGATTCAACAGAATGAATGAAAAATTGCAGGGAAGATGTGGAATTGGTATCCCTTGAAATCCCTTGCGACCCGAATAACCTTTTTGCTTATGAGTCCACGAGGGTCGGAAGCCAGGGCCAATCATCTTATTTGATTTGAGTATACGCATTGGCAATAGGGCACTGGGGACAGACCCCGAGAACCTCAAACTGGAAATTGATTAGGAGATATGCGTAACTACAAAAACTCTGGTCTGTGTTTTACTTAGAAACGTGGGCTTATTTATGGTGATACTGAAACCGCAGTTTGATGGTTGTTTTAGAAAAAAGAAAATGAAACCCAAACTGACTTTAGTCTCCCTAACTTTTAAAAATCCCCAATGGTTTGTAATACGACAGCACTTATCACAAAATGCCCGGTCTGTAAAACATGGGGTTCAGCCTAACGTCCTTTGATCGTTGTTAGGGGTTCTAAGGGATCGGTTATGAGCCTACCGCCATGAATCCGAAAAAACATAAATATGATGGTAAGAGATGAACAAAGTTTATTTAATCTGTGGTGTGTTCCCATTGTCACATTTCGTCCCTCATTGCCTATACCTGTGGACAATTAAATGACCCGATCAACTGTGTAGAAAACCAATCTATGAACAATTCCGTTTTTGACATTTCTTCCTGGAGCATATTTGGACCTGTGCAGTGTCCGCTCCATTAATGATGTAGAGGGTTGACATCGTAGACTAAACTCAAAATGTCGTAGTGGTAGTGGTTTAGCGTTCTACAAACTTGTTCCCCTTCTTCAAAGGGATGTAGAAGTTGTAAAAATCAACGTAGTGGCGAATTATTAGTGAATTAACACAAGGACAAAATACACAAAAATAGGAAAGAAACTGCAGGCGGTATGGGTGCTAACCTAAACTACGGACTCACAGCAACACGGTTTTCTGACAAATATATATTTATTTACCTCCAACATCCGAGTAACAAAAGTAATCCTCAAGAGATAATAAATCCGCGGTATCCGATCACAATGTATTTCGGGAGTGAAAATTTTGGGCATATATGTTGTTACATCAACGCATATCTCTGTTAGACATGGTCAAATTTTCATACCAAAGTACTATTAATTGTAGTCCCCAAAAGAGATAAATCCCAGGGGAGGGGGGGGGGGTATCCCTGGTATTCACAATGTATGTCGGAAATGACAATTTGTCATGCCTAATGGTAATATATGTTGTTAGAAGAACACATACTCCTGTTGGGCATGTCAAATTTTCACACCTGAGTACTATTAATTGTAGTATCCCCAAATACGCCAAAAGAAAGGTCCTCGGAAATCATCATTATATTCCACACAAGTATACTTTATGAGCTTTCCATTTGTATTTTCCTTTCATTTTGCATTATTACTGTATTTTTTATTTTAATTTTTTTTTATTTTAATCTGCGTAATTTACTGAAATGACAAATCGTGAATAAACTGTAATAAAGGTTGAAAATTTATTGTTAACTTATCTCACACGATCTGCATCAAATCCAGTTGCCCCACTAGTTGTCGGGCCTAATCGACCCAAGACCGAATTGCCTCAGGCCGAATTGACTCAAGGCCGATTTGACTCAAGGCCGATTAATTTGTCCCGTTCCCATTGACCGGTTCCCTAGACGAGTTAATAAGTGAGAACATGTGACATTGAGAACACGAAGTATTCCTCCATTTGCCGCATAGACTAAGTCACGAGAGTCCGTAGGGGTCACAAGTCTAGTTCCCTCCAGGCTCCAAGTAAGATAGTCTGATCAGTTTATCCACAAAGAGAATAACACCGTTCGGCCGGCTTTTGCTGTGTCTTGCGGTTCGGTTTTCCGTGTTGCTTAATAAAAAATCAGAACTGAACCGGAAGACATCCAGATCGCAAGCTCTACCATTTAACTGTTACAGTGTTGGAACATATGTGACCATGGCCGGAATACCGATGGCGAATACCCCTATATTCTGTCAAATGGCAAAAATTAGCATCCAAAGAACTACTCACCATCTTAAACCTCGCCAAGGCTTCGCTTAAGAAACATTTACCAGGCGACAAAGATTATGTGCTTACAGGACAGTCGCCGCGGACGGGTCGTACTAAACATAGCAAGCCCCTATTATAAGTCGCTAAGTCCCCTCATGTACTAATTACAGCAAGTCTCTTTAAAACATATCATTTATCAGGTAAAGCACTCACAAAATTTAACCTCAGACATGAACTTGCAAAGGACCTTCAAATTTGTTTATTATGTGCAATTATTAAGTATATATCGAGCATTTTCATCGATAAATTCGGAACTTTTTTGACTGTTTATAAACAAACACTTCAGAAATTCGGGTTGGCAGTTTCGTTGTTTATAATTATTTATTACATTATTTACTGAAATTGTAATTTTCAAAGCATGCTTCTCAATGATGATTTTCGTAAATTATTTTCTAGATTTAATTCACAAAACATGATGAAATTAAAGCAAGCTTGCTATTCGGTGTTTGCGTTTGTTTGACCCGTTACGACTTGCGTCAACTAGTTTTGCTTAAACTATTTATTTATTTATTTATTTATTTATTTATTTATTTATTTATTTATTTATTTATTTCTCTGCACTTTTAGCAGCCAGAGTAGGGACAGAGAGATTTAATTGTGGATGAAAAACGGACAGCACTTAAGCACTAGCTTGTTTTGAACAGGTAAAATATTAGAGTGCTCAAGCCGGCGGACCTTCTTTAAACATGAAAAAAAAAAAAAAAAAAAAATGAAATAAAAAAATAAAACAAGTAAGTATCAAAAAACATTTTCAGATAGCATTTCAAAAGCATCTCTTTTAAAAGTTGTACTTTTATTTTACACACACGCGACCCGGAGATCGCCGGAACTGCTGTTCAATCAAAACAACAAAAGATTGTCAAGCATTTACTACTTTTAAATTTGAAAAAAAAACAAAAATAAATAGTCAACATGCAGTTCTATGATAAAGTCTCTAATTTTTAATTTATGACGCTATTAGCGGTGTGTTTGAGGGACTTGCTGTAATTAAATTTGTATCCGAGGGGACTTAGGGACTTCGGGACTTATTAGGGACTTGCTGTATTTAGTACAACCGCCGCGGACTGGTCGTAATCCACGCGTGGGCAGTGATGTCCACGCATTCGTTTACCACGTAATAAAGATCGTCAGCAAAATTTTACCCGGTGCTTCATTAATTAAATTTTTGATGATTATTCCTATAATTAGTGTTTGGAATCTAATATTATTGCGTCCGTGGAAATATTGCCCATCCGTGGAAAGTGACCAGTCCACGGCGGCTGTACTGTACATCATATGTAGACAGAGGGACGACTGATCAACAACTTACTGAACACTAAAAATATTTTGTTCATGAATTATCGAGTATAATTGAGTACTAAATCACACGGCGCGTACTGTTTATCAGCATACCGGTGATGTCAGCACATAGAACTAATGACAATTGGACAGGTCTATCTTATACATCGTTTATTGTACAACGAGCTGTGCTCCTAAAAAGGCTGTAGACCCATATCTGGCAAAAGCTATCTGATTAGTTTAGTTTTATTGTAAGAGTTGTCAAGTATTAGTATAACATTCAGCAATGTTCCATTGAGACTTAAATCTTCCTCCACTGATGGGACGAGAGCTCGCGTAGTATATTCTATGTTTACGGCTCAAGTGGCAAATGTTATCGTCTGACGTCACAACGCGAAATATTTGCAATGACGTCGTCCGTTTCGTAACTACTTCATCAACGGAGTGACTAGCAAGTCGCTTCATTTTTCTGGATGTTTCACATGTGCAGCAGACGGTGTTCCGGATGAACTGTTGTTTAAATTACAAACGATTTACGATTTGAACTAAGATGGTTTGAGTTTATCTGGTGTATTGATTATTTATCCAGTGCCGTCGTGGATACACGAGATGTTTATTTACTAAACGTGTGGTCGTTAAACGTTGCCTTGAACAAGGCAACCTTTAACGATCACAAGTTTAGTACTTAAGCCTCTCGAGTTTCACGATGTAGGGTTTGGGCTAATGGGTAGTGTCTATTGGAACATATACGTTATTGTGATAAATTGAGACGGTAACATGGTCTGAGGTTTGCGGCTCGGAGCGTATGTTCAACCTCGACGCTTTGCGTCGTGGTTTAACATAAGCTCCGAGCCGCAAACCTCAGACCATGTTACCGTCAATTCATCACAATAACTTATAATGTTAAATAATACAGTAATACCATTGGATTTATGTCACCTTTCAACATGTGATGGATCTGCGATAACAAGCGCAGTAAAAGTCAAGTTGTGCTAATCATAGAAAAGTCTAGTTATCTTCAGATAACCCTATAATCCTAAACCTAACCATATCTTCCGAGACTGTTTCTTTATAAAAGAAAGTACTATGGCACACCATGGTATACCATTGTACTTTTATATTATTTTTGTTTCTTTGTTTTGTTACACTGTCTTTTCGCGCTCTGACCGATGTACATTTGAGCGAAATTTGTCGAATGAGCGTCATCAGTTTAGTAAAAGTTGTGACAGGACATGTTTGTTTGTAATGTTAGAAACTGGATTACTTCTGACAGGAATCGCCGGACAACGCCGGAAATGCGTTGGGTTCTCTTGTAGGCCTTTGTACATTTACATAGTAGATTATACATCTGCTTATCACATTCCACTCACCACTCACACCCTGTACTCAAAAGTCACGGTGAAGACGATAATTAATACACTCTGCTGTAATCATGGAAATCACCGAGAACACATAGAGTGTCTTGCTAGATTTGGATGCCTCACATACCCTTACTTAGACTATTAGTCCAGTCAAAATACCGACTAAAAGTGGCTAACCTAGAAACAAAAATTGTCCAGAATTGGTTTACCCTTTTTCGAATCTACGAACCTTCCCCAACATGAGAAAAAAACGAGCTGGAACTCGCGCGCGTTTTTAAAAAAATTAAGATAGCGTCCTAGATGGCCGCCGATTGTGAAAAATCGACCAAGCCGTGTTGATGACATATGCATTAATGAATCGTTAGGAGATGGGCTCCATTACAATGGGTATATATTCTACAATAACCAGAGATAAATTCGACATTGGAATTGTTCATCTGGATTCAGGATGGCTGACAAAACGGTGGCAAAAAATCGTAAAAATCGATGTTTTTCTTATTTTTTGTATATGTTTTCTGATATAGAGACGGGATTTGTGCGTACGTATATGACAAAACAACAACCAGAAGGAGCTTCTTGCTCTTCTTCTGAGTTTCCAGCAATGGATCCCCCACCTCTCGAATCGTCAGGGCCTCCTTTTTGTGTATGAGATGACTTCTCTCAGTGTGCATATTCATAGTGCGGTTTACATCAACCAGAAACACCCACCAAATCTCACTTTTATATCCAACAGTGGCATAAGAAGGTAGCACAAGTCCGAATATTGTGATTTTCTTGAAATAAACAGCACAATGCAAATAACTACATTCATGTTATAACAATAGGAATCAGATGTCAACATATAAATATGTCCTCTGCTCAAAATGTGAAACCAGAATCCGAACATAACATGGTCGAAATGATCACCTTAGAAATACATGCCCCAATCGTTTGGATCACAGGGCTCAAAATACTGTTAGCAATGAGAGGAGATACCATGAACTGTTAGCAATGAAAGGAGATACCATGGACTGTTAGCAATGAGAGCAGGTACCATGAACTGTTAGCAATGAGAGCAGGTACCATGAACTGTTAGCAATGAGAGGAGATACCATGAACTGTTAGCAATGAGAGCATTTATCATGAACTGTTAGCAATGAGTGCAGGTACCATGGATTGTCAGCAATGGGAGCAGGTACCATGAACTGTTAGCAATGAGAGAAGGTACCATGAACTGTTAGCAATGAGAGCAGGTACCATGAACTGCTAGCAATGAGAGGAGATACCATGAACTGTTAGCCATGAAAGGAGATACCATGAACTGTTAGCAATGAGAGCAGGTACCATGATCTGTTAGCAATGAGAGGAGACTCCATGAACTGTTAGCAATGAAAGGAGATACCACGAACTGTTAGCAATGAAAGGAGACACCATGCACTGTTAGCAATGAGAGGAGATACCATGAACTGTTAGCAATGAGAGCAGGTACCATGAACTGTTAGCAGTGAGAGGAGATACCATGAACTGTTAGCAATGAGCAGGGCTCAAAATAAGCAGTGTCACGTCGCTTTTTGCTATACAAAACTTGCAAAAATCTACACACTATTCAATTATGTATAGCATTTTACGATACGAGATAATCAACTGCAGCCTTTTAGGTTGCAGTTGATCTTGTATCGCAAAATGTAAATGAAAATTTGCGAATAAATTTGAAAACTAGTTCACTGATGCTTTACTTCTGATTGTGGAACATTCCAGGCATAACTCAGATTAACTCTCCATCAAGCATCATTAACAACTTCATATGTAAGATGAAGTCTATTAGTTAAAATTCGTCCTGTTTTTACAACATTTTGCATAAAATGTCCATTAAAAATAACTTCAAGCCCATCAAATTAAAAATCCCAACTTCCATTTTGAGAACTCTATTAAACAACCAAGACGCCATTTGAAAATTTCCAAGTCCATGCAACCCTTAAAGGCAGTTCAGTTAAAAAAACATAGTTAATGTTTCCTGTGTTGCAGATCATTTGGGAATGTCCAGAAATGGATGGAAACTATTCTATCTACTTAGAAGAATTCAATACAAAACAGCATAACATAACTCTGGAATACAAAAACAGCTATGTAATTTTTATAAAATGCTATTCATGTTCTGGAAATGTGTAGCATTTTGCTAAGCAAAGTAAAAAAGTTATTTTGAGCACTGTTGGATCATAAGGGCGGATGGATAGGGACATTATAGACTACTTTCTAAACAAACAAAAAAAAAACACCAAAAATGCCTAAAACAATGTCTTTGGGTGCATCAGGACACACTATGTTTACAGATACCTCACATTGCCAACCGGGGAGTAACCCAGTGAGCGGAGATATATCTCTCCTATCAAGAAAATCACAAATAGAATAATATATATATATATATATATATATATATATATATATATATTGGTGTTTAAGGTCACATATTTCTGCACAATGGCTAATCATGACCATGACAGTTTTACGGGTGGAGGAAGCCGGAGTACCCGGAGAGAACCACCGAGCAGCGGCGAGCAACTGTCAGCCCCCCAACGTACCAACTCCACACAAGCAGGGTTAGTATTGGTTGAAGACAGGTGCACCTTCGACGTGCAGTACGCCTTAGTACACAACGCCACCGTGCCCCCACGTGGACAATGTGGGCGAAGTGTCTTGCCCAAGGACACAACGCGGTTGCCGCAGGTGGGATTCGAACCGAGGACCTCTCGGCTTGCAGCCTGCACGTCTACCAACTGAACCACCGCGCACCCACAAATAGAATAAAGAAAACAGACAAACCCAAACTTCAATCTTCGTCTACTAATGACTGCAGCGCATTGTTATAGCTCGTGCCTCTACACACATCGTTGTACATCTTTTTGCAACTGCACTGTGACAACTTACAGTCAGTTTTGCAGTTACAGTTTTCAGAAGATTTTTCGGGTGCTGGTGGTTTGTTTGTTTTCAAAGGATGCAGACCTTTTTCCTTCGTCATACCAAGTCTGTGGCTATCAACGTATCTTCATCTCTCCATTCATGTATTTGCAGGTACGCCCTCATGCTATGGTATTCAGTAAAACTCGTAGTTGATGGGAGTATTTTGGGGTCGACAGAAGACACCGATTTGGATACCTTATCCGTGAAGATGGACCCACGCAAACTGTCCAAGTTACCAATCGTTACCAGGCCTGGCATTTAGGAGTGCAGGAGTGCTGCACGCCTTCTGCACACCTAGAAAAAATGGAGGAGGGCAATTTTTTGCACCTCTTGATTTTCTGGAATGCCAATGCCAGACCTGTTTGGGACTGCCTTTAAAATCAATTATTTCGTCCCCTGAGTTCCAATATGTTCTCTGTACCTACTGGCACAGAGAACACATTGGAACTCAGGGGACGATTTGTCAATGTTGCATTGATTTGCAATAATTCATGACCCATTCTATGTTGCACTTTGATACATTTTGAGTGTAGAAGACAGTCACATAAGAATTGAATGCAACATTTTGAAAAATGAGATGTTTGTGCCAATTTTCCCCACTATGTATAGCTGAATGTAGTACAATTTTTCAGTCACAATATTAATACCTTGAAGTGAATATAACCAAAATAGCATACAAGTTTTTGCAGTGAAAATTTCAAGTGCAATTGCACGCCCAAGCAATCTGAGGAGGGCAACTGTTTTGCACTCCTTGATCTTCTAGATTGCCAGGCCTGGAATTGTTACAAATTTATATAGACAAATGAATGCAGACTCACCAGCTGAGATTATTTCATCTTTATTCACCCCACAGAGGCGTTTATAAAATGCCTTAGTGGCAGCTCTAAACTGTGGACGAGATCTGAATAGTTTGATAGCAATAGCCTTGCAGACACTCAAAAGTCTCACAGCCTGTAAAAAACATGTAGAAAAAGAATGTGCATGTGTGCATATGTCGGTACCTAAACTCCATATATTTCAGATACCTTTTAGGGCCGAAACGGTTGGCTCGTTTTCACAACCGACTAACCGAGAGCTATAACCGGTTAATATCCGGTTATTCGTAGTCATTATTTCATCGAATCTGGGATCAAAACTATAGGAATTAGAAAGCAGTATTCTCGGAAACTATTCCGTAGTGAGTATACAAACGAACGTTGTCGAGTACTCGACAACGTTCGTTTGTATACATACTACGGAATATTTTCGACGGTTACTCAATATTCACGGAAATTGCCGAACGTCAACGAAATATTGAAGCCAAAGTCGATCACTTCTCAGTACATACAGCTCTGCTTCAAGGTAAAATCTATCCCAAAGGAGAAGCGGGATATTTATTACGTTTTAACCGTGGAATGGCGATCACTGTCGATATTTCGGATAACTGGTTAACAGATTTTTTTCAAATTTGTTACGTAGGTCACCGGTTTCAAACCGGTTATCCGGTTAACACTTTCAGTACAAATACCTTTGTTCTTCCTTGAGCTAGACCTCGATGCAAGATATATCGACTTACAAGTAGATATGTCATGGTAGCATAGGAGAACAAGAAGATCAGTATCGCCTCCTATGAGGCACACAGGTGCTTGTCTTGCCATGTTAACCACAGTTCGAACTATGAGGACAACTGCTCACCATTCGCACGTATGGTACTTACTATTCTGGCCTGCTCAAGATATCCATTGAGCAATGTGACGAATGCTTACTTGTTTTACTATTAGCGACACTCGTCTCCTTCTTAACGCTCGGAAAGTCTTTGGAGTCGATGATGATCTCCACACAGCCCCTAACTCCAAGTCGTCTGGAGTGCGAATTATCCCTAACTGAAGCACCACTTCTGTGGCCATGAAAAACCACAGTTGCTCCTGGATAATGGAACTTGACAAAGTCCACATTATTATTCTTCGCAAATTTTTCCGAAGGTTTTGCCCCTAGCCCACGGGAGTCAATGCAACAACATTCCACCATCTAAAATATTCTGAACAGAGTTGCAGTCAAAATGGGCATCTGGCTCGACTATTGAATGGATAGCCTCCGCTAACGCAGGCTTGTCTGTCCCTCTCAGACTGTCAGAAGACTCGAACAAAGGCGTCGGGTATGTACTAGACCCATAAGAAAACACAGCCGAAAACTCGTTGGGGGCTACTTTTTTCAGAGCCACAGTAACCAGTCTCTGGAAGAGAAGCTTTGGATCTATTTTCACAATCACATCCCCCACTTTCAATCTTCATTTGTTATTCATTTGGATGACTTGATCTTTCTTCTTAAAAGTGTAATCACTGGAGTCCAGGCCAACCATTTTAGATACAACTCTCACCAATATCATGTGCTTTTCCGACATTACTGAGATTGGAAACGACACCCGTGTGTATATTCCCCAGCCAGGACACACATGCAAAGGGGGTACTCGCCTGAAAATGTCTCCATACAGTTATTGTATCGTGCTCATCTTTGTATTTTCTTGCCTTTTCACAATCCTTGTGGTACTCACTTGTGTATTTGAACACCCAGATATATTCTGCATGGCGTCATTAATTTCATAAGTATGTCTGGAGAGGACATAAATAGCTCAGTAGAATGTAATGTACCCGGACAGGTATAGGTTGCCAGATCTCATGCCGGATCTCATGTGACGTCATAGTCACGTGACCCAGTGGCGCCATGTTATGTTGTTATGGTAACCCGCGTGAGCGGTCATGTTGTGATGTCATCCCATAGTGATGCGTGGCGTTAGTGCGCATGCGCAGCGCGTGTTGTTAGGGTGATACGTGTTTCCGCCGTCCATTTTGTATACTGGAGGCCGCCATCTTGGTTTCTATGGTAGCACGTGGTTGCTATGTGACCTAAAACCTTAAAGGACAGGGGTATGTTCGGAGAATGTGATCGATTAAATGGGAGTAAATCTAATTACCACAAACAACCCGAAAACCCGTCCAAATCACCAAAATCCACTTTTATTTACTACGGATTCTTCAAGAAACCTTCTAGGACCGCCATACCGTAGATTTTAATAGTAGCACGTAGTGTTATAATACTGAGGGGCCTCTTTGGATTATAGCCAACTGATAGACAACCTCCATGAAAGCCTATATCATTCCTAATGCCAAGAATCTATAGAGGATACCTTTTGGATAATCCTTTTTTGTCGTATGAGGCTATGAGGGCCATGAGAAAATCCCTCTTAATCTCATTTCGTTTGAGGCCATGATCGTCATGAAAAAATCCCCCATTCAGGCCGAATTTACTATCCCTCTTAGCCTCATTTCGGTATTTGAGGATGCCTATGGCCTGGTATTGTATTATTTGAGGATACCTATGAGGATACCTTTTGGAGAATCCTTTTTTTGTCGTATGAGTCCATGAGGGCCATGAGAAATCCCTCAAAGAGGTCTAATTTACTATCCCTCTTAACCTCATTCCTTTTGAGGCCATGAGGGCCATGAAAAAATCCCTCAATGAGGGCTAATTTACTATCCCTCTTAGCCTCATTTCGGTATTTGAGGATACCTATGGTCTGGTATTGTATTATTTGAGGATACATATCGAGGATACCTTTTGGAGAATCCCTTTTTTGTCACATGAGGCCATGAGAAATCCCTCAGTGAGGTGTAATTTACTATCCCTCTTAACCTCATTTCTTTTGAGGTCATGAGGGCCATGAAAAAATCCATCCATGAGGCCTAATTTACTATCCCTCTTAGCCTCATTTCGGTATTTGAGGATACCTATGGCCTGGTATTGTATTATTTGAGGATACCTATCGAGGTTACTCTTTGGAGAATCCCTTTTTTGCCGTATAATGCCATGAGGACCATGAGAAATCCCCCAATGAGGTCTAATTTACAATCACTCTTAACCTCATTTCTTTTGAGGCCATGAGGGTCATGAAACAATTCCTCAATGGAGCCAAATTTACTATCCCTCTTAGCCTCATTTCGGTATTTGAGGACACCTATGGCCTGGTAATGTATTATTTGAGGATACCTATCGAGGATACCCTTTGGAGAATCCCTTTTTTGTCCTATGAGGCCATGAGAACCACGAGAAATCCCTCAATGAGGTCTAATTTACTATCTCTCCTAACCTCATTTCTCTTGAGGCCACGAGGGCCATGAAACAATCCCTCAATGAGGCCTAATTTACTATCCCTCTTAGCCTCATTTCGGTATTTAAGGATATCTATGATCCAGCTCCTAAACAGCTCCTATCTCCGATATGGATCCTATACAGTTCCTACACAGGTAGTCTTACCAACGACCTCCATCTTATCTCCAAAGACACTACTTGTCTGTGGTTTCTCTGTCCTAACATTAGCTTCTACAGCAGTCTTGTACTATTGCGGCCTTGTACCAGTACTATTGGCTATACTATCATCCATTAATATTGACTTGTAACACTACTAACAAGCTTTTCCTATCTCAGTCTCGACTATAACATCGATCAAGGTTGAATCTGATTTCTTCATTTCCCCTGTATACATATAGACGGGGTATATAAGGCATTCCGTAATTGAGATTCTTATCCGACTCCGTAAAATTTGTATTCCGTGATTTGACATCAACACTCGTGGCTATGGAAAGGGATTGATAACACCCAATTATTATTGCAAGAACCTGAACAATTCAACCGTAGTTGTGCTGGATCTTCGTTCACTTTTGTAAATTCGTCGTTTTGCAGTGGTTGTTATCATGTTTTATCTGTAAACAGATTACTACTAGACTTTCCATAATTCAAAACACTGATAGTATATTTAGCGGAATTCGACTGGAAACGTATTTTTCCCATTTCAGAGCCTCGTTTTGCCAGTCAGGATATTATATAGTCGAATTTTGTACCGTATGACGGAGTTTCGTCTGTAGATCACGATACATGTATAAATAAGCCTATATTGTCATGATATAATGTCAAATAAGGGAGTTAAAATGAGTAAGGCATTTTGGCGACCATCTTGGGCGCCATATTGGATTTCTCGGGAGCGCGCGTGACTTCGAGCTCAAATTTTTTTCCTGTAGTTGAGGGATGTTCGTAGAATCCGAAAACGTTCAAACCATTCCTGTACAAGTTTTTTCTAAGTCTGTCATACTTTGACTGGACTAAATGCTAGAGAAGGATGAAATCGTTCAACTAATGGCTGACTTCGTGAAAGATAAACCACCATCCCTTCTTCGAGGAGAGATAGTACCTTTAGTGGGAGAACCCCCCCCCCCCCCCCCCCCACGCTGATCCACACTCAAAGGGTATTGGATCTTTGCTGAATGACAAGAAGAAAAAGAGAGAGGAGGGTTCCCTTAGCGAGATTCCTACGGACTAACAGGGTTCTTGGAGAAGAGGAAGACAGGAAAGGGTGATAAGGAGCTTCTACCCTCTTACTTCATGCCCAGAGGTGATTACTCCTAATTCGATTCTTTCCTCAAAGGAGGATGGACTGGAGGTGAAAAGCAAGTCTGTGGGCTTGCTAAACATCAGCGTGGCTCTGTCCTTTCAGGAGGTAGAGTTGGGGGAGAGCGGCATGTACTCAGTGCTTGATGAGACTGTGAAGGATAGTGTGTTTGAGTCTTGGATACGAATTCACCTTTATTTGGAACCATTAATCTGTCAGAGAGATGGCTTCATCGGTTAATGGCGAGCAGCCCCCAGATGAGCTGGAAACAAGATGGATAAAAATAGACACAGAACGACTGCAATGGCAAAATGAAGACAAGGAGTGAGAAAGCAAAATGGAGGAATGTAGGCGAGAATAATAAAGCATGTACCCAAACGTGCCTCATTAGTGCCTGGATAGATCTCATGGTGGATCTCATGTGACGCCATAGTCAAGTGACCAGGTTACGTCATGTTTGATTGTCATGGTAGCCTGCTTGAGGGCCATCTTGTGACGTCATTCCGATAGGGGATATGTGGTCTTAGTGCGCATGCACAGCGTGTATTGTTAAGGCGACAAATGTTTCTGTCGTTCATTTTGTATACTGTAGGCCGTCATCTTGGTTTCTATGGTAGCACGTGATTGCTATGTGATTCAAAGGCCTACAATAGAACTGGGTATGTGCTGAGGGTGCGATCGGTTAAACTGGAGTAGTTTGCAGCTTCGGATTTTCCCCAAATCCTCGTTTCTTTGTAGAATTACCCAAATAAACTTGACAATTCCTCCAAATAAAAAAAACACACTTCAAATCACGTTATTTGGTTCGGATTCCCCCAGAAGCATACTTATGAGAGTAGCACATAGTACTCCAATGTGTGTTCCTTTGCATAAAAGGATACCCAATAGTAGTGGTGAAAGGGGTGTTCTAGCTGACTTAGCCCTGAGGCAATTTCTCGCGATTTTTTAGCTTATGTTCTTGAGAAATCACCTATGCCCGATACTGGCGCACTTTAGACTTCTCGCAAAATGAGCTACAAAACCACGAGATGGCACGAGATGGCACGCGATATTTTCGAGTCAGAAATGTGATGAGAATTGATTGCTGAAAGAGAGTATGAAGATTTGACCCATCTTGTTGATCGAATCTCGGAACTGAGCGAAAATAAAAATCTTAGAAATATGCCGGATCATCTCGTTCTGGCCCTCTGGGATCTCTCGGATAAGAGACATTCCTAACCGTGTAACATCTTGTCTTTCAATCAGTCTGTGATGGAGAAATATATATTTTTGCATGGATTCTGTTTCTCCAACAGCAGTTTGTCGAAGAGCATGAGATTTTTGTCCTCCGAATTCAAGTCATGTGGATTGGACACGTCCTCTATGAATAAAAATGAAATAAATAAATTTTATAAAAAACCTCTAAAACATTAAAAACATGTCATTTTTAAAGACCAGCGATCCCAAAGAGAAAGTGGAGAATATGAAGAGAGATCGTCTGCATGAGAAGTTTCAAAGAGAAGTATTCTATGGGGCGTGTGTCCATCTCACGGATTTTAAATCTTCCAAGAGCGATGAACAAGAGACGTCTGGGTTGCATGTCAGAGGACCCATCGAAGTGAATAGTAGGAGAGCGATGGATCGGGCCACATTGGGGGATCTCTTGAGGGATCTCATATGTGACGTCAGGTCACGTGACCCAGTGGCGGCATGTTGTGTTGTCATGGTAACCCACGCGAGCGGCCATCTTGTGACGTTATCTCAATAGTGATGCGTGGCGTGAGTGCGCATGCGTAGCACGTATTGTTAGGGTGATACGTGTTTCCGTCGTCCATTTTGTATACTGGAGGCGGCCATCTTGGTTTCTGTGGTAGCACGTGGTTGCTATGTTACCCAAAGGTTTATAATAGGATAGGGGTATGTTCGGAGGGTGCGTTCGATTGAATCGGAGTATCACGAATTACCACAAACAACCCGACAATCCCTCCAAATCACCGAAATTGACTTTATTTACTACGGATTCTCCATTTAATCGGCTTAGCACGTAGTGCTATAGTACCGAGGGACACAGGGTTCGATTGAACTAGAGTAGTTTTCTGGCTCAGATTCATCCAGAATCCTCGTTTACTTGGTAGAATTGCCACAAACAAGCCAACAATTACGGAGTGCCTTATATAGCCCTATCACCCTAACAACACGTGCTGCACATGCGCACTCACACCACGCATCACTATGGAGATGACGCCACAAGATGGCAGCTCGCGCGGGTTACCATGACAACACAACATGGTGCCACTGGGTCACGTGACATGACGTCACATATGAGATCCCCCATGAGATCCCCCCCCCCCCCAATGTGGCCCGATCCATCGCTCTCCTACTACTGAAGTGTAAACCTGTTACACTGCTGAATACAAAGACCTCATAGTCCTATGTTTTGTGTTAGTGGCGGAAAAGCTCAACGAGGACGAGGTGATAGATTGGTGGAAGAAAATGATCGAGTGTTAAGGGCAACCGAGGCCTTTGAGTTCGAAATTGATCGATTTTGGAAATTGTCAAGAGATCTCACGAATTACGATCGAGGAAGTATTTTGCATGTATTACTGGATTGAGAATATTCCACTCAGATCTATTGAAGGAGAAGAAAAAAAAATCACTAAATTAAAATAGGAAAAAATGGATTATTCTAAATATGACAAATATCACAATAACATGTTGGAAAAAACAGAGAAAGAACACAAAAAATCTTCTTAAGATTGTGGAAAAATATTTTACCGAGACTGCTGTGTATTTGCATAAATGAGTGTGATGATACTTATCATAGCAACAAACTTTATGAGTTAATGAAAGAGAGACTGAAATGATTTTGTATCCAATTCTTGAGAAGATAGAGAAAACAACTAAAAAAAAAAGAAATAAATTTTTTTTATTTTTTTTTTTATTTTTTAATCGATATGAAAAACATTATTTACCAAAATAAAAAAAGGGAAATTAACATTTTATTTTTTTCTACAAAGTCATATCTTTTAATAGAATTCAAGCTGATACTTTCCCTCTTCATTTTTATGTAGATACTCGATAACCATGTCTACTTTCTTAATTTTTCCACATTTTTGACAGCTTCTTCTCCGAATCAATCTATGGCACCTTTGTCAATTTTCGGATATATCTTGTTTTTGCCATAGACCAGAGTAAACTCCTTGAAATATTTCTCTTCTTCCTTCAGGAGCTTGCAACACGAATTTTTCAAATCAGAAAATAAATCGACTTCATTCAGTATTAATCCCATTCTTTGATTCCTGTATTTATATTCAAACTTTATCACCTCAACGTCTTTTAATTTGATGGGTGTGATTTCAAATAAAAGATTTACCACCACATGCCTTGTATGAACGATTCTTTTCAGTTCGATTTTTCTTACCATTTCCATTTCTTTCTTTTTTTAGATTAATTTTAAATTTATTTTGTTATTTTTTTATTTCATATATATACTGAGTCAAAAAAGAAAGTATAATAAACTTTGAGGAGCAATGCTTTTAGTATTATCGACTTTAATCCCAAACAAATTATTATAAATTCATATTTCGAGTCTGGCTATATGAATTTCCATAGTTTCATATTCTTACTGTTGCCAGCGTCACGTCAGGACGTCGTAATTCAGACATGGGTTGAAATGAAAAGTTCACAGATTCAGTGTATGTCCACTGTTTGCCTCCTGGATGGCAAGACATCGACGACGCATGGATCTGATAAGTCTCTGGACGTCACCCTGTGGTATTGCGTTCCTTTTCTGCCTTAGAACATTACGTAAATCGCCTAACGTTTGAAGATCAAGAAGTCATACCCTACGGTCCAATTGATCCCAAAGATGCTCGATTGACGACAAATCTGGAGAAAGTGGGGGCCAGGGAAGAAGTTCGATGCTCTGCTCCTCAAGAAAGTCATGACAGATACGCACCACGCGACATCGGGCATTGTCTTGCTGGAATAACTGCAATCCGACGTTAGCGTTGAACAACGGGACAGCAACAGCGTTAAAAATTTCGTCTCTATATCGTTGTCCATTCATATTACCATCGATGAAGAGCCACTGCGTTCGATGGTGCAAGGAAATTCCTGCCCAAACCATTACACTACCCCCACCGAAACGGCCGCATTACCGCACGCAAGCATCAGAAAACCGTTCTTCTCGTCGGCGATACACACTTGCCCTACCATCAGCGCGCCGTTGACAAAATCGTAATTCATCACTAAAAAGAACTGCTCCAACGCTGCTGAGTCCATCGAACACGCTGACGTACCCATTCCATTCTGATGGTACGATGACGTTGTGTGAGGATTGGTCCGTGGTATGGACGCCTACTTCGGATGCCGTGTCAACGAGTCTGTTGCGGGCAGTTTGTGCATTGAGTCTATTGTTAGATCTACCAGGAGTAATTGCGGCTGTCCTCGTTGCCGGAAGGAAGCGACCCCACAAGTGAGATGTCCTGATGTATCGGTCTTGTGCAGCGCTGGGTTCGTAACTCTTGGTCGACCTGAATGAGGTCGGTCGGCAGTAGATCCAGGGATTCTATACCTTCCAATGACACGGTAAATAGTGGCCACGGTGACTCCGAACTCAGCAGCGAGGTCATCCGGAGGTATCCCAGCCTCATGCATACCAATGGCACGCAACCTCTGATTTTCGGTTAACCTTGGCATTTTTTAAAATGTCGGAAGACAAAAACTAGCGTGTTTTCTCAATAACCCAGGCTCTCTAGCACAACATAACACAAGAAAATCGTCGGTCACCCATTCAACATTCCCGGGTAGCACGTGCTATTTTGAAATCCGTAGCAAAATTGTAATCGGTTGGGCGGACAACAACAACATGTCATTAAACTCTTTGCACGACTTCTTGTCCACAAACATACAACATTAGAAATATTATATTTCATCCTTTATGCTATTTTTTCACATTTGTTTCTATTATACTTTCTTTTTTGACTCAGTATATAACAGTAAAAAAAAAATTGGACTGATTTTAATATTTTTATTTTTTCTTTCAGTTAAAAAATTTAACATAAAGAAAAACAGAATTTCTTTCCGACATATATATAAGAAATTGAAAAAAAATGGTAACATTTTAAAAAAATTAACATTTAAAACAATTTTTAATAATTTTAATAATTAAAAAAATGTCATATTTATTGGAAGCATGCTGCAGTCTGTTTAGTTCAATTGAAAAATTACTCGAAGAATCTCGGCAGAGTCGAGTTATCCAACCAAACCACAAATGACCGAAGTCACACTAACCGTGATTAGTTAGAAAAAAGTACCCGTATCAAAATCAAGAGCATGCGAGATGGGTTTGAAAGGCACACATTCATTGAAGAGACTTGAGTTGAAAGACTATTTTCTCACTCGATGGGTTGAGAATGTAAATAAAATGGGTGGAAAGACAGAGAGGAAAGAAAAGACAGTTCAATTGAATTGGCGACAGCGGAAAGAAAAAAGAGAGAAAAGATCAAATAACGAATATTGTCCAGCATCGACATGAATGGTTACAAACTATTTGGTCTCAAGGCCGATGTGGAATATGATTCAAGTGCAGTTAGTAGAAAATACGTGGACGACACTAAAGTCGAGAAAACTGGTGATGTGATGGAAGGCGATCTTGACATGGGAGATGCCTGTACTATGATTAGGGTCATGGAAAAAATAAAACATGCGAGACAGTAACTGCCGATAACCTTGTTTTTTAACATGCAGTCTTGTGCAATTGCTGTTTGTAAAACTTTCCTGTGATTTCCTCGCCGTCTAATGCTTCTATCTTGTAAGTGTTGGGGTCGGTGTAGAAAACCTGAACCACGACAGAGATTTCTTCCGTCCATGTAGGCATGTAACCTTTTTCAAAATGTTTTTTGGGCCAGGAGTGTTAACAATCGAGACCCATGGTTTGGCGATGGTTGGTTGGCATCCGGGGGTGGGCGTTCGGGTGTTCTTGCACTGTTAGAACAATAACTTGAACAAACGTTCTCTGATTTGACTAATATTTGCCATACAGGTCTTTTGTAATAATATCTCAATCGAGTTCGAAATCTGACCCAGCCTGATTTTTTGTTACAGAGTTATGAGCTTTAACTAATTATTTTTTTCGAATTTTCAGTTTGTGAGCGCAATAACTTGAACAAACATTTTATGAATTTTGAGCTCGTTAGCATAATAACTTGAACAAACGTTCTCTGATTTGACTAATATTTGCCATACAGGTCTGTTACAATAATATCTCATGCAAGTTTGAAAATTGGCCTGGCCTGATGTTTCGTTACAGAGTTATAGCTTTTAATTAGTCAATTTTTACAAATTTTGAGCTCGTTAGCACAATATCTTGAACAAACGTTCTACGATTTGACTAATATTTGCCATAGAGATCGTTTGTAATGATATCTCAAGCAGGTTCGAAAACTGGCCCGGCTCGATTTTTCATTGCAGAGTTATCGGTCTTAATTATTTTTTACGAATTCTGAACTTATTAGCAATATAACTTGAACAAAGTTTCCAGATTTGACAACCTGCATATGATTGATAACTGGGTTATGGACATACAACACTCTCCGTTTGCCACCACAACTTGACACCCGCATCTCCAATGTGCACCTCTTGTTTCCACTTGTAAAGTCTCACCCAATCGCCGAAGCTAAATTTTGGCCATTTCAGTATCGCCACCATCTTCAATGGATAGAGATTCACGTGGACTTTTTTGTTTTGACGATCACTAGCTGCCACGGGTGTCATCTTGATGTAACTGTGACACATGTTCTTATAGTCACCGACCAAATCTTCAAAGATGCTCAGGTATGTCTTTGTGAATTTGGCAGTAAAATATCTGCATTTTTTTCCTCCATGGTTCTGTTCTATCATTCGATGACGCTCACTTTCTCCGCATTTTCTGTGGAATAGATGTCGATGAGCCAATGAACGTGAACATTGTAAAATTCTCGACCTTTGTCCATCCACAATTTCTCAGGTTTTCACGAAGAAAAATTGAAGATATTTTCCAAAGCTTTGGCCACACTCGTAACTCGTTCGTTTTATTTTTCAATGCTTTCATCCATCCATATTTCAAAACCATGTTTTTGACTGTCAATAGATCTGTTGTGCCTCGACAATTATTGCATGTCCATCAGATCAGCTGCCCACAAATGATCCAATCCTCTGACAAATACTCTTTTCTTTCAAACTCTTGCTCCATGCTACCATGCCTATGGTAGCGATGAGCTTACAGACTAGCAAACTTTCAAATTTCTCTATCACCGTGGGATTGACTATATTTTTGTTCTTGTCCCACGCGTCCTTTTGAGTCTGCATGTTGGGATGCATCGCATAACAGAGATCAACTCAATTGATGGATTTGCTCCATGATTTTGGCGTCAGATAATTATTCATCATCTTGTTCAATTTTGTGCCTGGTCCCATGAAATTATGTCCTGGCAGATGCATTTTAAAAGGGAGATTATTGATGAGTCTGTTGACCACTCCACCTCTTTTGACGAATTGAATTTTTGTTGAACCGCACATTTTACAAGTGCCATGAAGTATCTGCCTATTATTTTTAGTTTCCACTCTTCACAAGTTTTCAGTGTCCGTATATGTCTTATATTTTACGCAATACATTTTTTGTTAATTTTTTTTTTTTATTAATTTTTTTTTTATTATCTTTCTTGTATTATATAATATTGACACTTTTGTTTTAACTCTTTACCCAACGTAACGGCCAAAAGCGGCAAGCGCTATTCACAAAAATCGCCAATTAATTTTTATTATTTTTTCACTTTTTGTCTCAAAAAAACATAGGTTATGACCAGTCTTTGGAACGAGCTCATCGAGCTTGTTCCAATGAGGGGTCATAACCTATGTTTATGAGACAAAAAATGAAAAAAATAGTTATTCAAGAATTTTGTTTGCAAGTGTCGTCTGCTTTTCAGGTTAGGTAAAGGGTTAAATCTGTCACTATTTATGGATCTTGATTTTTTTCCAAGAGTTTACGAAAGGATTCCCTGGCTTCTTCTCTACGTTTTTCTGTCCGATTATGTTTCGTCTCCTCTTTAAGAATCTGACGAGACTTTATTCTTATACCTTCTTTCAACACGTCAAATTTATCATTTTCATCGAGAATGTAACGTACTCCCAATCGGAAATCCTTCCGTCCTTCGTGAAAGCCGATATCATGTTGCTTATGGAATAGATTTTTGCATCACCAACGCTTTGATCTTTTTGTGTTTCTCGGCCTTCAACGATAAGTTTTTACTCACATATTTTCCGGCCGTGCTCAAGAATCCGGTCGCCCTCTATTGCCAGCACAGCTGGAATTGTGGCTATGGTCGATAGAAGACACATTCCAGCAGCACCAAAACCCATGGATACGATGATGAGAGTGAGATCCAGTCCATTGACCCATTTAGTCATTTACGTGTACTTCTAGTTGACATCTTTCTGTTGCTGAATAATGTTGAACTTTATTGACCCGATCGATGTGGAATGCATTGCCTCTGTCTTCCAAAGGGATATACATTATTTCTCCCTTCATTTTTTTTCTTCTTTATTCTTATTAATATATAAAAACAAGGGGACTTAATCGCTCACCTGACAAAGTGGTTCAAACAAGTATTTTGGGTCACAATCGGTTAGTCATAGTTCATACACACTACAAAGGAATGAGGTCATGAAATTATTCATAACTCTGGTGTCCATGTCAGATGGTTATTATCATAGGTCTTCCTGACTACTTCCAATTATGTTAGCTGTAGACAAACACTGCCAAACCTCCGAAGGTTGTTATGTCACTGTAGTCACCACCCCCACCCCCCAAAAGAGAGCCCAGATATTTACCCAGGGACCCGATTTGAAGAAACTTGAATCTGACCCCTCCCCCCAAACATCAAAAGATTTTAATCATAATAATAATACATAGTTTTTATACAGCGGAAAATCACATGGTTGTGTTCTGAAACGCTTTACATGGAAAATAAATACATATCTGAACTCTTTACTGAAAGCACTGAAGTAAACAAAAACTGATCATATTTAATAAGGGTGGATCAAGGTGGCGCCCCGCCCTCCCCCCTATTTTTGCTAGAGCCATGTCATAATACAGCATTTACTATCCGAATGAGAGCTCAGAGTTGAGAAAATCGCCGAAAATCGCGTGTTTCTGGTGCAATTTTTGTGAACTTTTAACGGATCCCAGCGGCGAGAGGGGGACACCCTTCCCCCCCCCCCCCCACTCGCCGCTTCGTGGCTCGGATGATGCTTCGCATCATATAGTCAATTACCCCCCCCCCCCCCCCCCCATTTCCAAATTTCTGGATCCACCCCTGAATTAGGTAGCTGAAACTTCGAAGGCCTCTCGGAAGAGATGGGACTTGAGTTTTGTTTTGAAGTTGTCTAAGCTCATGGAAGCCTGGATATGTGCAGGCAATGAGTTCCAGAGTCGGGGACCCACGAAGGAAAAGGCCCTGGTATTCACAAAGGTGGGACGGGATAAAGGAACAAGAAGCCTGAGCTGTTTGGATTAGCGGAGATTGCGTTTTGACAACTGAACAGTCAAAAGATCCTTAAGATATTGCGGAGCCATTCCATTAATGCACTTAAAGACCAACAACAAAACTTTGAAAGTGATACGTTGTTGAACAGGGAGCTTATGTAGCTTATGAAGCAAAGGGGTTAAGTGATCATAGCGTCTGGATCCCGTAATAATTCGAGCGGCAGTGTTTTGTATTTTTGCAGCTTTGCGATGAGCGATTGTGCAGACCAACAAGCAGTGAATTAGAGAGAAATCCAAATGGGCAGAAATAAAGCCTTTCCTAATATTTTTGAGTCAAATACCGTCGAATATGTCAAAGATTTCTGATGTGCATAAAACAGCGCGTGCAAATTGCATCAATACTTGCTTCCATCGAAAGACGTGAATCTAATATTACCCCAATGTTGCGAGCACTATATCTTTAGAAAATCAGAAGAAATTTCGGAGCGAGATACAACCAACACTTCTGTCTTATCATCATTCATTTTTAACCTATGACCAGACATCCAGTTTCACACTTTATTAACACAGTTTGCATCATCTCCACTGACATCAGCGAATCGGACACACTAAGTGCATTAAAAGACACATACAGCTGAGTATCATCAGCGTAGAGATGGTATGGAATGCCTTCATCCCTCAGCATTCGGCCCAGTGAGGCAGTATATAACGTAAATAACATAGGGCCCAGAATTGTGGAACACCACGTACAAGGGATTTACCAACTGATTTCATCTTTAAAATAGAAACCTGTTGCTTTCTTAGTGAAAGGTAAGATTCAAACCATTCCAGAACTGTTCCTGCTATTCCTAATTGACATGACATGGATAGAAGAAGGGGATGATTACCGTATCAAAAGTGTCGAGAAATCCAACACCAAAAGAACCGACTTACGTTGACCTAACGAACAAATTATGTCATTACAGACTCTCAACGCGGCTGTTTCTGTACTGTGGTTTGGCTGATAAGCCGATTGCAGTGGCGGCGCCAGAATTTTTTTTGTGGGGGGGGGGGGGGGGGGGCAACTAGGGGGGCAGACTCCCATGAAGGGGGGCAAATACGTAAAGGATCATATCATTACTTTGTTATGAGGTAGTCCAAACTTGGACCCAAAATCCGTAATATACTTTTTTGGTTTGGTACGTCCTGTTGACGTACCAAACCAAAAAATTATATTACGGACTTTGGGTCCAAGTTTCGACTAAATGTAATGGTAATTAGCGGTCCTCCTTTCAAAAAATCCTGGATCCGCGTCTGGTGGGGTGGGTCTGTGCGTGAGAGAGAGAGAGAGAGATGGAGAGAGACTCATAATGCCCGTCTGTCATAATGCGAAATCCATGAAATTTTTTAGACAAGGGATATGGATAGACATGCCTTTGTTGGCTCATAACTTAATTATAACTTATAAGTATCTGCATCCGAGTCTTTAAATCTCTACTGCCTGGATGTGTTCATCAGCTACCCTGAGGCTTTGGGCTAAGTGTGTATGGGAAATTATTGGGAATAAAAAAAGAGAGGGGTGTGTGTGTGAGAGAGAGAGAGTGACTGAATGTGTTTGTGTGTGAGGGTGGATGGAAATGCATGCGAGATGGTTGGGGAGGGGGGAACTGAGGGGGGGGGGGGGCAAAGCCTTCGTTTGGGGGAGGGGGGAATGCCCCCATGCCCCCCCCCCCCCCTAGCGCCGCCACTGGCCGATTGATGTCGTTCAAGGAGATTATTACTTTGGAAGTAAGTTGTTTAGCTGCCACCATTTCCAGAACTTTCACCACAAAAGGCAAATTAGAAACTGGCCTACAGTTTTTCAAGATATCAGGATCAAGAGAAAGTTTCTTGTTAAGTGGTGATACCAATGCTAATTTCAGGTTTGATCGTACATGACTTTCTCGGAGAAATGCCTGGATGATGCTAGTGTAACAGGAGGACAGACAAGTGCGGGAGCCGGGTTTCGAACCGCCGACCTCTTGCACACAAAGCGGCCGATTTACCACGAGACTAAGAGATCCGGACCAACCTGGCTGGTTGGTAAATGGTCTTTATACCTCGACCGCTACACTACTCCCCCCTTCTTTTGAGATTCACCACATGTGAATCTCACCCAGGTTCCTCCCTCAGAGCGGTCGAAACACCGCAGTGCCACCTACTGCTGAGGATCCCGGACGAGACCCCAAATGTAACAGGAGGAGAGATAAGTGCGGGAGCCGGGGTTCGAACCGTCTACCTCTTGCACACAAAGCGACCTATATACCATGAGACTAAGAGAACCGGACCAACCAGGCTGGTTGGTATATGGCCTTTATACCTCGACCACTACACTAGCAATAACTGGGGATATACAATCTATTGCTGCTTTAACCAGAGATGTGGGAATGGGTTTCAGCTCATTTGTTTTACTAGAACTTGACCAGATAAGCTTCTTCACCTCAGGTACATTCACGTGTTCAAAAGTGGACCAACTTGAAATCAAGGACAGGTCATCAGAAGTTGCCACAACCTCACTTTCAATGCTTTTGTCTATCAACTCCACCTTATTTATAAAATAGTTTCCAAAGCGGCTAGACAATTCTAGTACTGATGTATGTTCTAGAAAAAAAAACAATCTTACGATTTCCTAAGAGGTCATTAGTAACGGAAAAGAGTGCCTTACTGTCAGTACAAACATCAATATGTATCATTGAATATAAAAGGAATTGCGCGTAAAAGTTTAACTCTGAAAATTCTCATGGACATTTTTTTTGGCAGAGTGCCAGAAAATGTCTATGAAAATTTTCTGTGTTAACCCTTTACCCAACGAATCGCCCGCATCCGCCCGCGTAATATTCAAGTTCAGCAGTTGAAAAAATATTATCTTTCCCATGAAGGGGGGCAAATACGTAAAGGATCATATCATTACTTTGTTATGAGGTAGTCCAAACTTGGACCCAAAATCCGTAATATACTTTTTTGGTTTGGTACGTCCTGTTGACGTACCAAACCAAAAAATTATATTACGGACTTTGGGTCCAAGTTTCGACTAAATGTAATGGTAATTAGCGGTCCTCCTTTCAAAAAATCCTGGATCCGCGTCTGGTGGGGTGGGTCTGTGCGTGAGAGAGAGAGAGAGAGATAGAGAGAGACTCATAATGCCCGTCTGTCATAATGCGAAATCCATGAAATTTTTTAGACAAGGGATATGGATAGACATGCCTTTGTTGGCTCATAACTTAATTATAACTTATAAGTATCTGCATCCGAGTCTTTAAATCTCTACTGCCTGGATGTGTTCATCAGCTAGCCTGAGGCTTTGGGCTAAGTGTGTATGGGAAATTATTGGGAATAAAAAAAGAGAGGGGTGTGTGTGTGAGAGAGAGAGAGTGACTGAATGTGTTTGTGTGTGAGGGTGGATGGAAATGCATGCGAGATGGTTGGGGAGGGGGGAACTGAGGGGGGGGGCAAAGCCTTCGTTTGGGGGAGGGGGGAATGCCCCCATGCCCCCCCCCCCCCCCTAGCGCCGCCACTGGCCGATTGATGTCGTTCAAGGAGATTATTACTTTGGAAGTAAGTTGTTTAGCTGCCACCATTTCCAGAACTTTCACCACAAAAGGCAAATTAGAAACTGGCCTACAGTTTTTCAAGATATCAGGATCAAGAGAAAGTTTCTTGTTAAGTGGTGATACCAATGCTAATTTCAGGTTTGATCGTACATGACTTTCTCGGAGAAATGCCTGGATGATGCTAGTGTAACAGGAGGACAGACAAGTGCGGGAGCCGGGTTTCGAACCGCCGACCTCTTGCACACAAAGCGGCCGATTTACCACGAGACTAAGAGATCCGGACCAACCTGGCTGGTTGGTAAATGGTCTTTATACCTCGACCGCTACACTACTCCCCCCTTCTTTTGAGATTCACCACATGTGAATCTCACCCAGGTTCCTCCCTCAGAGCGGTCGAAACACCGCAGTGCCACCTACTGCTGAGGATCCCGGACGAGACCCCAAATGTAACAGGAGGAGAGATAAGTGCGGGAGCCGGGGTTCGAACCGTCTACCTCTTGCACACAAAGCGACCTATATACCATGAGACTAAGAGAACCGGACCAACCAGGCTGGTTGGTATATGGCCTTTATACCTCGACCACTACACTAGCAATAACTGGGGATATACAATCTATTGCTGCTTTAACCAGAGATGTGGGAATGGGTTCCAGCTCATTTGTTTTACTAGAACTTGACCAGATAAGCTTCTTCACCTCAGGTACATTCACGTGTTCAAAAGTGGACCAACTTGAAATCAAGGACAGGTCATCAGAAGTTGCCACAACCTCACTTTCAATGCTTTTGTCTATCAACTCCACCTTATTTATAAAATAGTTTCCAAAGCGGCTAGACAATTCTAGTACTGATGTATGTTCTAGAAAAAAAAACAATCTTACGATTTCCTAAGAGGTCATTAGTAACGGAAAAGAGTGCCTTACTGTCAGTACAAACATCAATATGTATCATTGAATATAAAAGGAATTGCGCGTAAAAGTTTAACTCTGAAAATTCTCATGGACATTTTTTTTGGCAGAGTGCCAGAAAATGTCTATGAAAATTTTCTGTGTTAACCCTTTACCCAACGAATCGCCCGCATCCGCCCGCGTAATATTCAAGTTCAGCAGTTGAAAAAATATTATCTTTCAAAAAATTCCAACAAAACCATATCATGTGACCCCTCGTTGGAACGAGCTCGTCGAGCTCGTTCCAACGAGGGGTCACATGA
This sequence comes from Pictodentalium vernedei, assembly GCA_031216915.1. Classification (NCBI taxonomy): domain Eukaryota; kingdom Metazoa; phylum Mollusca; class Scaphopoda; order Dentaliida; family Dentaliidae; genus Pictodentalium; species Pictodentalium vernedei. The sequence continues at coordinate 112,659,684 of CM062297.1, forward strand.
TATGGTTTTGTTGAAATTTTTTGAAAAATTTGAAAAACTGATATTTAAAATAATAAATTTTGATATCGGCTGCGTTGGGTAAAGGGTTAAATCAGTTTGCTAAATTCCTTTTACGTCAATCTTCATGCCAAATTCAAAACCCTCTAGGAATGTTCAGTGTTAAATCAGTTCGCCGAATTCCTTCTAGATGCACTTTGCCCAATTCCTTCTAATGTCAATGGGAGTTTCTGTGTTAAATTCTGTTCGCAGAAGTGCCTTCGTGTCTTAGCACTGTTTACCCATAGACAGCCCTCGAGGGTTGCCTATGGGTAAACAGTGTGAGACAATCACTCACAGAATGGGTGGGGGACTGTGTCTCCCTTTCTAGAAAAAAAAAACTTGTAATGGGATTGAGAAAACTGTTTTGAGAATATGTTGGTCCTGAGAAGGACCGCCACGGAGGCATTTATTGAAGATACTCATTTTGTGATATCAACACTTTGAAAACGAAATGTAGAGATAAGAGGAATTAGGATAAATCAGATTAACTTGTTTCCTGAATGTATGTCAGGGTAGAAAAATTCAATAACCTATACTTAGATTTTAGGATTCCTCATAGAATTCACTCATATCCGGGTATTGGTTACTGAATTCCACCTCCCATTTTTATATTTTCTTTCAGGTTGCCAATTAAGATTAGAATACAGATCAAACATCCTGGTACTTCTCTAGTTCATAACCACGAGTTGCTAAGAACTGTCTTATCCCTGCACGTCGTTCCAATTTGTCAATAATTTGGTGGCTTCACTGACGAGTATACTTCAGAGGACTGGTATGGCGCATATGTCCAAAATAATCTTCCGATAACTGTCTTTGCCTCATCTTTTCCTTCTCTGTTCTTGCGTTTTCCTCTTCCTGTCGCTTATTCCATTCGTTATCAGATATTTCCCCGGTACTCCACTTTCTGTAAACTTCTTGATCAAGAGGGAACTTTACATTCATTTTTCATGGAAGAAGAAATGATGAGCACATGAAATGTTCACTGCTTTTTATACCCAACACAAGCTGTTATTCGAATCAAAATCTCTCCAAAGAACGCTCATGTGCTATTGGATTATCCCTTTACCTAACCTGAAAAGCAGACGGCACTTGCAAAAATAATTCTTAAATAACTAACTTTTTTCATTTTTTGTCTCAAAAGAGCTCGTTCCAACGAGGGGTCATAACCTATATTTTTGAGACAAAAAAATGAAAAAAATAATCAATCCTTTACGATGTTTACTATCACGTCGTTGGAGTAAGTACAAGACTGCCAACACGAGCTGAATTATTTTGTCGACATGGATGTTTCAAAAATTGGAGAGTTAACAGATGAAGATGCAGAAAAAGAAGGAGAAAGATTTTTGAAAGAAAGAAGACAGAGGACAAATGAAGTTTTCCTGTTAGCTCCCTACCAGTGGTGAAGTTCAACCCTGCCAAAGAATGAATTTAGAGAAATGTTACAAAAGTTTCCGGAGATGGGGGCGGTGAGACGGCCGTTTGGAGAGATCCAATTCCATAACAGACGAAAGCAATCTTGCGAATACCCAACGGCAGTCTATGAGCCGATCATGTTTGGCAGAACACAAGAAGAAGATTGGGTAAAAAGAATGCTTTACTGAAGAGGAGATGAGATCGACTCAACGTCACTCCTTGGCAGGGGGAACTTCACTGTCAAAGTGGCTTCGCACCGGCCTTCTCAGAGCCCAAATATTCTCAAAAGAGTTTTCTCAATCACATTACAAGTTTTTGCAAAAAAAATAAAAGTCTCAGAAAGAGAGACTCAGTTCCCTCACCCACCCCACGTTGCTTGAACATAAAAGCAAGAATTAAACAATGTATCAAAAATCAATCTTTTACGGCGTCCACTATCACGTCGTTTGAATAAGTATAAAACTGTCAACTTGAGCTCAGCTATACTTGATAGTGAACCAGTCACGAGCATACAGTTATTCATAGAGATGAAGATATCGAAGGGGAGAAATGGAGTTGGAAGAGGTAGAATAAAGCGGAATCAACCATTACTTTCCAAGAAATAATTTACGAAGACTTGCAAGAAAGGCTGGAGTTGAGAGAATTTCACCATTAGTATCTGACGATATTCAACAAGATTTACAATTTCTATGGAATATCATCAGGGATACCATCCAATACGCAAGATCAAGAGAAGCCATTGTTACTAGAGCTGATGTTAACAAAGGATGTAAGAAGAATGGAACAAATATGATGGGTTAGTGACTAAAATAAGGAGAAACAAAACAAAAGGCCCTTCCCAAGGCCACCACATATTGTAAAAAGAGAAAACTCCTGATACACACACTTGGCAGTTCCCTTGAGTCTTGGCGTCAAGACTTTATTCAATTCAGGAGGTCTAAACCTCATAGTTCCCACGTTTTGACAATTTTTTCATTGCTGTGACACACCTGGTGATTTTACAAATCGTGTAATGCAAAACGAAAAAATTGTTATATGTTTTGAAAACTTAATTTGCAATCATACGAAATTATTTTTCTGTTTGCAAATTAGTTTTCTGTTTTCAGAAAACTAATTTGCAAACTAGGGATGCAGACTGGACCGCAAAAAACCTTCTCGGTCTGCGGTCCATGGCCAGAGCCACAGACCAGACTGGACGCTGTCATTGGACTGCTTTGGACCGGTCCACACATGGCGGTCTGGTACTGGACTGGTTCGCAGACTTTAATACATAGATGTATGTCTAGCTTTAACACTGGGGTTATCTGGTACGGAAATCCGAGGATCCAATCACCAGTCAATAGACTTAGTACACAGTGTCACAAATGTCTGGTCATCTTGTGTGACATCTCATAACAGCTCATCAGATACATTCTTTGATGCCGTTAACATCAAACGACAGTGACTACCGAGTACCGCCCCTGTCTTTTGATTCCACCTACTTCAGAGAATGCCCTGATTAGAACGTGCTTGGTTTAGTAACAAACTAACAATCTTAAATCACGCAATCACATGACAAACGTTCATTGACTTGAGTGTTGGACCGTTGGCAGATGCCATTCCCAATAAATCATTTGTAATTATGTAACTCTACCTCCCAGTCGTTTGAGTAAAATATAGCAGAACCAGTTGTTAAAATTTAAAATAATGATGGAGCCTTCTAGAGAGTCGAAGATACTCAATCTAGTGAAATTAGTGAATTGCCCAGTAATTCTAATATAGCGACAAGTACAGGGACGATACCAAAACACAGGACACTATGGGACTCACACCTGGCAAAATATTCTTTCCCAGTATATGGGTATCTGTATTTAGAAATGAATGATGCAGGTGGTGTTTTCCGATGTGTAAAATGTGAGGAAAAAACAAAACAAAGGGTGTGGTGGCCAGTCCAACTTAAAAACAAACATTTTAAGAGGCACCATAAAAACATTTTCAATACAGTGATTGAACCACCCGCCAAAAGACAAACATCATCATCCGAATCTATCCCGCTTCCACGAGGAATTTCAGTCGGTGAATCCGAGTTCAGGTCAGAAGAATACTACAAGAAAGATAGTCTTCGATAAGTGCAATGTAAATGGAATCTCGCTGAGATGATATGTTCAGATATTCAGCCTGTATCTATAGTGAATGACTCTGGATTTCTACAGTACTCTTACACATCAAATCCAAGATTCATAGTTCCTTGAGAGACACAGTGGACAATCAGATCACAAAACTATACAGCAATAGGAAACGCTACAGGGCAGAAACAATTTGAAAAAAATATCACATACTTCTGTGCCACTTTTGATGTATGGACATCTAAAGCAATGCATTCATATATCAGTGTGACTGTACATTTCATTTCAGATTCATGGGAATTAGACAATGTTAGATTTGGAGCTGTATCTTTTCCTGGAGAACACCTAGGGGAACGTATCGCTGACAAAGTTCTCGAAATGCTTGACACATGGGAGCTGCAGAGAGACAAGTTAGCAGTGGCAACATGTGACAATGTCAGTTCGAACATCAACTGTTGGAGAGACTCCTTACATGTTGAACGATTTCCATGCTTCAGCCATATTTTGAACTTAGCTGTACAAGATGGACTTAATGTGCGGGGAGTAACTGAAGCCATAGACCGGTGTAAGAAACTGGTAATCCACAAGAGCAAGGTCCTGCTTGATAAAATGGAGGCTGTACAACGAAAAAAGAAAATGAAGACATTGAGACTCATTCAAGATGTATGTACCCGATGGAACTCAACGTATATAATGTTGTCAAGAGTCAAGACTTTTGGAACTTAGAGACATTATAACTACCATTGTAGATGATACCCTACCACACAGGAAAGGTCCAAAACCCACTTACTTCCCCACTGAAGTTGAGTGGAATCTCGTCTCCGAGCTAATTTCACTACTTCGACAGTAGTGCGCAATGTGGTTTTGACGTACACGTTGGATGACCCTGGTGGATGTCCTGGAAGTGACGTCATGTCACGTGACGCAGTGGCGCCATGTTGTGTTGTTATGGTAACCCGCGTGAGCGGCCATGTTGAGACGTCATCCCCATAGTGATATGTGGTGTTAGTGCACATGTGCAGCGCGTGTTGTTAGGATGATGCGTGTTTCTGTCATCCATTTTGTATACCAGAGGCCGCCATTTTGGTTTCTATGGTAGCACGTGGTTGCTATGTGACCTAAAACCTTCTTATAGGACAGGGGTATTTTTGGAGGGTGTGTTCGATTGAACAGGAGTAATTTGCCGATTCGTAGAATTACCACAAACAACCCGACAAGTTTTTACTATTTCAAATTCTTTCAGAATCCTCTTCTATCTATCTATGCAATAGTTTTCGTCTACCCAACCTTATTCATTTGCCCTGGAGTATACTCCAGTAGATTAGAAGAGCCTATCAGGTGGAACAGCTTTGCTTATTGTTACTATATTTAGCTTTTCTGGTCTAACTCCAAGTCACTACATCCAATACTGAATACCGGTATGCATACCTGCATGTTGGAAATTGACCAATCTATCTGGAATATGTCAGATGCCAATGCTAAGTACAAAACATTTTTGTGCTGAAAGACTTGGAGCATTTGCACTATCTATCTTTAAGTTCTTAACCCAGGGGTCCTACGAAAACCCAAAGGCCACCGATGGCCACTGAAGGCCACCTATGGCCACCGAAGGCCACCAGTGGCCACTGAAGGCCACGAAATATAACTAAAATTATTGCATTTGTTTTGTTATTTAATTGTTTTATCTGTTTTAGGAATCTTTTGAAAAGTCTTTTGCAGAAATCAATTGATTTGGAACACCAAATTTCGGGTGAGAGTTCTCCCCCCCCCCCCCCCCAAAAAAAAAAAGAATACCCCTGAATTTACTGGAAAAAACAGCTTTATAAACAGCCACCCTAGTCTAATTTAGGGTAATTTAGGGTTGTCCAATTTCGATCATGAATGCTTCACAGTGCGACAGTAGGTATATTTAGAGTGGCCACCCTGACCTTCGATAGCATTTGAAAATAGTTTTTTTTTTAAATAAAACAACTAATTTGAAGAACGAGTTTTACAAACGTTTGTTCTACGATAAATAAAGATTGTTTGACTTTAAAAAAAAGCTTTTAAATGTAACAAATTTAGTTATATTTGGTGGCCTTCGGTGGCCATTTGTTGCCTTCGGTAGCATTCGGTATTTAGTAGGAGCATATGATATATAGTATATGATTGGGTTAAGAACTTGAAGATAAGATAGTGCAATCGGACGACCTAGAGTAGGACCAGATCAGAGTGGACCACCTCTCCCCTGGACCAGACCACCACTGGCAGTCCAGTCTGATCCGCCTCCCTACTGCAAACAGAAAAATGATTTTGGTATTTTTTTTCTGAAAAATTATTTTTCTGTTTGCAAATTAGTTTTCTGAAAAAAGTTTTCTGTAAAAACTAATTTGCAAATAGAAAAATAATTTTTGTACTTTTTATTTCTATGAAATTATTTTTCTGTTTCCAAATTAGTTTTCAGAAAAAAAGTTTACTTTTGTAAACAGAAAAAGAGTTTTTTTAGTTCTATGTATTTTTTGTACTTGACTGTTTCTTGAAAACTATTTGTCAGGCAAGTATAAAAACAAATTCCTAAGCAAGAAATATTTGAACCGAAAACATAATATCATTACCTTTTCTGAATTTTATTCCATGAATATTTTGTGATACAACACAGTTATGTTTCACTTTTTGAATGTCACTTTTCAAATGTTCATTACAGTTTCTTGGGCATATTCGACACTTTTGGTTTACTGTCCTTAGCTTTATGTTTTCTTGAAACTTTCATTGGTGGTACCTCTTTCTCTGGAAATAATGTTTCTAATTCATCATCTGTTTTTGTTTCACTTGGTCTGTCCATTTTATATAACAGTGTCTGGTTCCTCATCAAAATCTGGTAGCACATTATCTTCAGGCTGCTTTGGTGCGGTATTAGGTATTGTGATTTCCAGTGATAGAATCTTTCATTCTATCTGCTCAGGATGAATGCCAAGCCCTGTAGAAGGTACTGGAAGAATGCCAAATCCTGTAGTAGGTGGTGGAACAGCTAGTGCCCCCACTTTGGTTGATTAGATAATTCTTTCAGTGCACATTCATTAATCCAATGTCCTTTCTGTTTGCAATAATAACATGCCCCTTTATTTGGACATGTTTTAGCCAGATGTCCACTCTCCTTACAAATATAACAGTGCTTTGTGAGTTCATAAAGTTGATTGATAATAGTTTTTGCTTCATACCATATATCAGGTATTATCTCATAAAGTTCCCCTACAATAAATCTCACTTCTTCTTTGTAATAAATACTGTTTGAATTACTTGTTTTCTCTATTTTCTTGGATCTTGCTATCTCTCTATCTTTCATTTTATACTAAATACTGTTCTGGTCACTGGATTTTTCTAATCTTGGATCTCTCACTTCATACATCTTTGGAGCAGTATGAAATTCAGTCTTAACCTCTTAATAGTCTAAAAGCAAGTGTGAAGAAAAGCTCAGAATCGATGGCCTTTTAAACTCTCCAATTAAGAAAAGTTTCATGTAATTATTGAAATAAACCGTATGTATTTGTCACATCACACTGGAAATAAAATGTATTGAATGCAATTAACTGCATTCAGTACATTTTATTTTCAATGTGTTGTGACCAATACACACGGTTTATTTCAATAATTACATGAAACATTTCATCCCTCATATGAATGTTATGGGTATAAAAAAGACAACTTTTAGTTTTTACAGAACTGTCAAAGTAAAACATTGAACAGTCAACATGTCTCTACCACTTAATCCTGCGTATCCTATTTTCTTATCAGAACTTACAAGACTTTCGAGTTTTAGTACCGGTATGACAACAAATCCTATTTTACAATCCAAGAAAGAACAATTAGCTAAAGCTGTTTTTTTTCTATGTGGGGCATAGTAAAGTAAATGTTTTGTTTGTGGGCAAGGTTTAATGACTTGGGAACCAAAAGATATTCCTTTACAAGAACATGTTAAGTGGTCACCAAATTGTTCTTACATTCAATTGATAAGAAATTGTTAATTTTACAATCCACCATCATGTATGCAAACAACTCCAGATAAAATATTATCAGTGATGGATACAGGGGTGGCGCCAGGGATTTCTCGACAGGGGGCTGACCTCTCCGACATTTGACCTCCCAAACGAAGGAAAATGAGTGAAAATTGGTAAATTGGAGAACCAAAATAGAAGCAAATTGAGTATGTTTCTTGATTATATAACCCTTTACCTAACCTGAAAAGCAGTCGACACTTGCAAAAATAATTCTTGAATAACTATTTTTTTTTCATTTTTTGTCTCAAAAACATAGGTTATGACCCCTCGTTGGAACGAGCTCGACGAGCTCGTTCCAACGAGGGGTCGTAACCTATGTTTTTTGAGACAAAAAATGATGAAAATAAATTGGCGATTTTTTAGAATAGTGCTGGCCGGTTTTGGCTGTTAGCTTAGGCAAAGGGTTAAAGTAAACATATTATAATAAGGTCGGGAAATATTTCATTTATAAAGCCAGTTTGACAAATGACATTAAGGAATTTCGTGAGAATCACTATTCTCTATCAAAGATCCAATGCTGCACAGGTTCAAGACTGACAAGACGAGATATCTACATTCGATTGTCGGAAATTTCTCGTGAATTTGGGTTTACGAGACTCTCTGAGGGACTGACTAAAAATCTCCGACGTGGGGGGCTGGACCTCTCTGACGGGGGGCCTGCAGCCCCCTGAACCCCCTTGGCGCCACCACTGGATGGATACACTTTAAAACAAATAGTTTCAACTATGAAAAAATATAACAAGTGTCCAAACTCTAATTTTCTACATTCAGTCATGTTATTAGATAATGTAAATCTAATATATAAATGCAAATGGCTGTATCTTTATCTATTGACTGAAGTGAATTTTTTGATTTGATTGGTTGATAGATACGTGGTATGAGCCCATATTCATTGAAACCCACGATATGTCTGCCCAGCCACTGACAAATTTCCCATGCCCAGTGGAAGCCTCGTTCCGAAATCTACAAATTCTCCATACCCCATAGAAGGCGCGTCATTCCAGTTTTACAGTGTACATGTATTATATTTTAATTTTTTATCTCCAAAATATAGCTCATGGCCCCTTATTGGAATGAGCTTGTGGAGTAACCTCCATTGTGGGGTTAATAAGCTATGTTTTTGAGACAAAAAAGAAATTCAATAATTTTTTTTATACTAGTCATATCAGCATATTTTCACAAAAACTCTTTTGCACAAAAATTCCACAGAAACCTGCAGAAACCTGTATGGCTCAACAATGGAAGATAAAAGATCTCATGCTGTGTGTGTTCACACATAAAATAGATTGTACTTCTAAAACAGAAAGTCAATAGATAAATTCAGTACCCTAAGTCTGATCACGTGGTACAGGTTTTTACCTACCCGAAGCCAGCCGTATCCCATTCGGCCTTCAGCCTCATGGGATACGGCTGACTTTGGGTAGGTAAAAACCTGTACCACGTGATCAGACATGGGATAACAAATAATATCTCTCTCTATCTCTCTATCTATCTCTCTATCTATCTCTCTATTATCTCTCTATCTATCTTTGTTCCGGGTGAACTCCTCCGTTTCTCGACCGATCGATCTCAATTTTTGTACACGGGGGTAATTATCACTGCAAGTAATATGGGATGGGTGCCGTGCCCATGTGAGGTGACCTTAACCTTGAAATTGATGACCTTGACCTTTTATTTCGAAAATGGCTGAGCCGATCAGGCTAAAATTTCATATGTGTAGGTATATTGACCCATCGATCATTTTGACTTTATCGGGGTGCCCGTGCAGGGTGACCTTGACCTTGAAATTGGTGACCTTTACCTTTTATTTCGAAAATGGCTGGGCCGATCAGGCTAAAATTTCATATGTGCAGGTAAATTGACCCATCAATCATTTTGACTTTATTGGGGTGCCCGTGTGGGGTGACCTTGACCTTGAAATTGGTGACCTTGACTTTCTATTTCAAAAACAGTTGATATAACCATCTTCTCCCATGCAACGTCGGGTAACACCCACTAGTATATCATATTTTAGTGATGTGATTGCAAGAAAAGCTGCACTTGCAAATAAATTCAAAACTATGTTAGACAAATTGTTTTTAGATGATGAAAAAAACGATTTTCCAGATTTGCAAAGTACTTCACCTCAAGATGAAGAAAATGGGAATACAATAGTAAATTGTAAACATTTTATTGTGAAAGAAATAAGGGGTATAAAAAGGGGTGATTCTCAGTTTTCTTCACACTTTCTTTTTGGACACCAGGAAGTGAAGACTGATTTTTACACAAGAATATAGAAGATGATGAGAAGCTTTGAAGGTAACAGTGAGATAAAGAGTGAAACAGAGGATGTTAGTAGAGAGAGCAGGAGACGAAGATTAGAGAATGAAAGAGAAATGTATAAAATCCATTCACAGATGCAAAGAAAATCAAGAAAATTCCATTCAGAATCCCATGTATATACAATAACACTTGAAGAATTTGATGAGAAGAATCCATTTGAAAACCTTTCCAAAGTATTTGACAGCATGTCAGCAGAGATTAAATATGAATGTATGACAGAAGAAAATGACCACATGAGAGTTTCCATAAATCACCCTGGCTTTGATATAGGTACCTTCTACCACTGGTAATACAGTGTTAGATGAAATTGTAAAAGTTGTATCCAATGATAGCTTTACTATCCATGATGGGAAATTAGCTTTAGAAGTAATACACACCTCCCTACCACAGGAATCTGGATGACCTAAAGCAAAAGCATTTGAATGTGCTGATAAAATGGTTGTTAGTAAACAGAGTATTGTTGAAATTAAAAAATGATAATGACTCCATGTGACTCACATGGGCTATTGTGGTAGGAAAGTGTCATGTTGATAAAGATGGGTCAGAACTTTGGCAAAAGAAATGGACAAAATTTAGAAATTCAAAAGTAAAGTTTCAAGAAACTGAAGCTAAGACAATTGATGGATAAAGTAGGGCTTTGTTATAATACCCCTTGTGGGTATGAGGAGTATTATAAAATACAAGATCTGCTTTCTCCAGAAAATGTCATCAAATTTCACAGCCAATATTAAAACTGATTTCTTATTTGAACCACCGAAATTTACAAAGGATAGTAAAGTTATACACATATATCACCATCACCAATACTTTAACACCGTTACCAGCATAACGTGATTTTTAGGGTATGACTATTATTATGAACATCGCAATCAAGGCTAGCGATTTAAGGAATGACACATGTGTGTAGTAAATTTGGCTGTGTTTCGTATACCCCATCAAAATGTATTCCTGAACACTCCATCACCTGTTACAGTTGTGATAGACAGTTCGTAGGTTCATCGTGTTATCAAAATCATATCAGTACAAATGTAAAGAACTGAAAACCATTTGTCACCTAGTGCAGAAATGTAAAAATGTAGCATGTGAATTTACCCCAGGAAAGGAAAACACATTTGTGAGGGGGTTAAAAATGTAAATATTGTCAGCAAAAGGTAAATTCTGAACATAAATGTTTCATTCCAAAATTCACATCACCTGATAATGACACAATACCAAATATTCCATTTGTATTTTTTGACTTTGAAACCACTCAAGACTCAGCAGTTCACATTACAAATTTCAGTATTGCTCATCGTGCTTGTGCAGAATGTATCCATAAACCCACAGATCACAATTGTACTTCATGTGATCAAATTGGACACAAAGAGAAAACACTATTTCACCCTTTACCCAATGCAGACAATGTCAAAATTTATTATTATCAATATATTTTTTTTAAATTTTTCAAAAGATTTCAACCAAACCATATCATGTGACCCCTCACTGGAACGAGCTCAACGCGCTCGTTCCAATGAGGGGGTCACATGATATGGTTTTGTTGAAATATTTTGAAAGAACTAATTTTTTCAACTGCTCAATTTGCATATTACGCGGGTGGATGCGGGTGATTCGTTAGGTAAGGGGTTATAGGGGAGTCAACTTTGACAGATTTTGTAAATGGCTTTTCAGTAAAGAACATAAAGGGTCTACAGCTATTGCTCATAATTTAAGAGGATTTGATGGACAATTTGTTATATGAGATCTTGTTGAAAATGATAGAACAACTCCAGAAATTATCATGAATGGAAACAAAATTATTCTACTTCAAGCTTATGGTGTGAGATTAAATGATTCTTTAAGTTTTCTTTCAATGAGATTGGAACAATTCCCTAAAACATTTGGTTTGACTGAATTAGCAAAAGGTTATTTCCCTCATTTGACAAATACACATATATATATAAATAGCAATACATGTTATTCATTTCATTTCATCCGTAGATATTGATAGAGAAGGATGGTGTGCCAAAATAAGAAACAAAAAATTGCTTTAGTGAAAAAATATGGTGGTATCAGTGATGAGTCAAACTCCTCCTGCTTTTGAAAAAGAAATAATAAGAAGTGCACCTAAAGAATTAATTAATTGTTTGTCAGAATGTTGTCATAATCTTTTAAAAGGCAATGTACATCTATCACCTAGTCAGAAACAGAAACTGTATCCGAAGCGTAAAGAAGTAAGAACACTTTCTAGTAAATCAGTTTCTGTTAAAAAGAAAAAATAAATATTAAATCAAAAAGGTATTTTTTTACCATTACCTGGATTACTTGCCCCAGAGGTTGGACTTGCAACAAATCTTGGAAATAAATTAGTCAGTAAAATATGAAGAAAATGGCTGTTGTACCTTATCAACTATTAGAAGATATGCAATGATTTAGAAATGAAAAGGCTCAACGTCCTAGATTACCACTTAACCCACAAGAAATACTGTACAACTTCAGAATAATTTATCATCAGTGTTGGACAATTCAGAGTTATCAGGAAGTGAGAAAGAACTTGAGTATGAGGAAACTTTGCAGAAATTTCAAATGGGAAATTTCAAAGAAAGTATTACAACCTTCACTCGTCATACCTGATTCAGAAGAGAAAAAAATCATTCCCTTTACGAGATCGAATTATAGAAAGTGTCTCTGTTACTATGAGACATAAAGCAATGTCATTATTATCTGCTTTATCAACTCATCCAAGCATGAGCTGGGATGATCAGGGTACATTAAGTTATGATGGAGAAGCCATACAAGGTTCAAACATTTGTGATTTAGTTAATGATGTTCTTAGACTTCGAAAAGGTTTCAAACCAAGAGGATGGGAAATATTTAATCATGGATTAAAAGATATAAATATACCATAAGATTTTGTAGGAAATCGTGAGCGTTGACTATGGATGCATAGACAACACACTCATAAAGCTAGCAGTAAATATCAGAGTCCCCCTGAAGATTGTTGGCCACAGTCTCCTTTATCAATATGTGAAAGTAAGAAAAAAAATAGTGGAGTGAAGATATACCAAAATCATTTCGAAAACATAAATTATCTAAACTTAAAATTTCTGACAAATGAGTAGCCAGTTGAATGATTTATTAAGTGAATTGTATTACAATACAAAACATCCTGCTGGTTATGGTGGTGTACAACAAGTGTACAATGCAGCACATCAAAAAGATGATTCTATCACACTTGATCAACTAAAAGATTGGTTAAAGGGAGAAAGAACATATACTTTACATAAACCTATCCAGAGAAAATTTTCAAGACGTAAAACTATAGTAGGTGGAATTGGTCATCAATTAGCAAATTGATTTAGCAGATTTGCAAAGTTTACAATCTTACAATGATCAATTTCATTATTTAGTTTGTGTCATTGATGTATTTTCAAAATATGCATAGGTATTACCTATCCATAATAAATCTGGAAAGACATTAACAAAATCATTTCAAACTATTTTGAAAACTTCTGGTCATAAACCATTATCATTGCAATCTGATAAAGGTTCTGAATTTAAAAAGAAGGTGGTTCAGAAATTTCTGAAGACAGAAAATATTCATTTTGTCACAACAGAAAAACCTAAAACAAAAGCAAGTATTGTAGAATGATTTAAACGTACATTGAAAACATGTATGTAGAAATATTTCACACATAAGCAAACATTAAAATATATTGATGTGTTACAATCTTAATAGATAGTTACAATCATAATTTGTATTGGAGTATTCAAAGAACTCCTGCTTCTGGATCTATAGAAAATGAAGTAGAAGTTTCTCAACATTTGTATGGACAAAAAAAAGAAGAAAAAAATACATTTTCAAATTGGTGATTTCGTGCGTATTAACCCTTTACCCAACGTAACGGCCAAAACCGGCCAGCGCTATTCTCAAAAATCGCCAATTAATTTTCAAAATATTTTCATTTTTTGTCTCAAAAACATAGGTTATGACCCCTCGTTGGAACGAGCTCGTCGAGCTCGTTCCAACGAGGGGTCATAACCTATGTTTTTGAGACAAAAAATGAAAAAAATTAGTTAATCAATAATTATTTTTGCAAGTGTCGTCTGCTTTTCATGTTAGGTAAAGGGTTAATAAAATCAACTGTACATTTCAAAAAGGGTATATACTAAATTGGTCAAAAGAATTATATAAAATTGCACATGTAAAATGCACAATTCCACCTACTTACAAACTTGATGATTTAGGTGGAGAAAAAATTTAGAGGACATTTTTTCCTCAGGAAATTCAACATATAAAAGATGATAAAAAATATATTATCGAATCAGTTCTTAATAGACGGTCAAGACATGTGGGGAAGAAAATTATTAAAGAACTTAAAGTACATTGAGAAGGATATCCAAAGAAATTTGATAGTTGGATTCCCGAAACTGATCTGGTATAAGAACAAAAATGTCATCAAATGAAACTTCATTACTTAATGAAAGCACAAGTGTTGATGTACAAAGTCAGCACAGTCAACAATTTAAAATTTGTGGGAATCGTGTTGCAAAAAATCAAGTCACTTATTTCACACAGATTATTATCATTTATGGTATTATAATTACCACCATTGCACTTTTGAGTTTACAAAGCCCTGATAAAGAATTGTGGCTAGTGTTGTTAATAGTTCTTTAGGCTATATTCCTCTAAGGCCAGGTGTAAAATATTTGAAACAACTGCAAAACAAAGAAGAAAAAACTGAATTCATTTTACGTAACACTTCTGAGTGATAGTTCTTTGAATATGTTTCCAAATAATACCCAATGTTGTTTTCAAACACAATTACCTAAACCCATTTATCCTGATAAGGAATGATGGGAAGTAGGATTAGTTGAAGTAATTTTACCTTCAGAGCTAAAAAATATTACAGATGAAGAGTCTGTCTTTAAACTCATTGTGACAGATAGCAAAATATCGACTTGTATCAATAAATCAACTCTGAAACATACCATTCACAAAGGTATTGCTACTGGTGAATTAAAAATTTTACCAGTGCCTATGCAAATGGCAATCATGTCATATATGTGATGCAAACAGAAATTCAAGAAAAACTTGGAGATATATTTAAAACATTTGATGTATCATTTCATGTTGGATATTCACATCTCCAAGGCCATGAAAAAATATTAGGGAAGTATTGGAAAAGTGGGTATTGAAATATCAGAAAGTTTATTGCAAAACTTGGGATGTAAAAATATTTTTCCTGTCATTTTTCCTAACATGCGGTGATATGCATTTAAATATAATGTAGATTTAAATATTGATTTCAATCAACTTTTATTTATTCAGACATTGCAGATTATACATTTTAGGTGATATTGAAGCACCTATTTTACGAGTGATTTCCTTTGCATCACAAAAAGACTGTCAACACATTTGCAAAGAATTTGATAATGTACATTATATACCAGTATCAAAATCTTAGTTTGATCAGCTTATTTTTTTCAATTCATGTGCCAGATTTCAATTTACGGAGTCACACTGCTGTTTGTAACACACACTGCAAGTATGTAATAGCTCTCATCATTTTCATTTAGTACACTATAGCAAACATTAATCTTCACTGTGGTTTCTGATCAAGTTTTGACTGCCTATTTAGGCAGCCAAGACTTGATCAGAAACCACAGTGAAGATTAATGCTTGGTAATTAAGACTTGAAGTATTAACTTAAGCACTCTACAACAATGATAATCATATATATAATACATGTAAGTGTGTCTCTCTCAATTATGAATTGAAAGAATATCAAAATATGATCTGAGAAGTTACGCGCCAACTGAGAAGCCTATTTCTGAGATTTAAGAGCCAGGCCCTGATGTTTCAGAACCAAATACGCACTGGCGCATGCCCAGGTCGGTCCCTGAAAACCCATTGCAAAAAATGCATTTCAAACTTAAAAGCCTGAAGGATTGAAACATGGTATATATGTACAAATAGCAAAATAAGTTTTAGGAAAACGTAAAGCACATAAAGAAATGTTATCAACTCATGGAAAATATCTTTCGAAATCAATGGTAGCATCTTCTTTAGGTATAAAAAGACGAAAACTAAGAATCTTTCTCAAAGAGAAAAGACGATTAGATCTCCTGTAAAACGAAATTCAAGACCACTTGATATATTTGATTAAAATCAGGATGTTACACGAATCATTCGAACAGTTTGGAAGTAGTTTTGATCCAGATAATGTTACACCAACATCAAGTGGTATAGAAAGTATTGGTGTAATTGAACAATTTCCAATAGCATGTTTAAACTATTCTTCACCAATAGAATTTTTAATTCCGAGACAAACAACCGAGTGGTTAGATCTTGCAGCATCTACACTTGAAGCTCAATTTATAATTACAAAACAAGATGGGAGTGTTTTGGCTCCGGATACACAAATTGCTCTCGTTAATTATTTTTTTCATAGTATGTTTAGCAAAATACGGTGTCCAGATTCTCCTGGCACACACACTGAAACTGCAAAAAGTTCATCTAACAAAGGTTTAACTGAACGTGCAAAATTAACTGGCATTAGTAAGTATGTACAGGTGAGAGGAAAATTACATTTGGACCTATTTGTGCAAGAAAAATATTTACCAAATGGAGTTGAGATGAGAATTAAAATACATCATACTCAATCTAAAGTTTGTCTGATTGGTGGAGAACATGGAAAAATTGAAATTCAAAAAGCTATTTTTAAAATACCAGCATTAGATTTAATTCCAAAATTTGCAAATGATCTTAATGCACAAATAGATTGTTCAAGTTAGAAAATGCCCATAAGACATGTAGAAATTAAAACATTTACAATTGGAAACGGTCTTCAGTCAAAAATAGAAGATCATCTGTTTCATAAACAGATACCAAAACGAATTATTCTTGGCTTAGTGTCTGATATAAATGGAGATATTGGCACAACTACATTTAATTTCCAACATTTCAATTTGAATAAGTTGGAAGTAAGAGTAGATGGACATTCCATTAAATCACGTCCCTTTGAACCAAATTTCGAAGGTGGATTTTATCTAAATTCATATTTATCATTGTATGAAGCTATGGGCTTCGTTGGTCAACATCAATCATTTAATATATCTTTGCAGGAATATGCAAGAGGATATACTCTTTGGGGAATTGATTTGACACTTGATCAGTGCAGTGATGAGCCATTGGCTCATCCTATAAAATCTGGTAATCTTTGCATTGAACTGCAGTTTGCTCAATCTCTTCAAGAGGTGATCAACGTTGCCGCCTAAGCAGAGTATAATAGTGAGATAGAGATCAACAGATTTTAGAGAAGTAATATTTGACAATTAAACAAGATGATTCAGTGTGAGCATTGCAAGATGTGTGAAGAAAAAATACAAACATTATTTCAAGAATGTGTAGTGACAGAACTGACAATATACATTAAACAGAAAATGAAAAATATCTGTGAAGAATGTCGAACCAACACAACAACATTAATAGATATGTGCATTGCAGAATGTTTACAGAAACTGTGTCCAGTGACTATACTATATAATCGACACAAGATGGCAAGAAGAATAAACTTATTAGAATATTGTCCTCGTATAGACTTTGAAATAGACTGCCAAAAAGACATTCAAAAGTGGGCAGATTTAGGTGAAAGAGGCTGGTCATATTATACAGCATATCTTGGTTAATAGCTCTGTGCCAGCCTTTTTCAAGGCTAATTGGATGGAAACCATACAATTACAATATATACTTGACAGTTCTCAAAGGTTATCATCCTTGAATGGAAAAGTGTGTTCAGAAGCCTTGTTACCAAAGCGAAAACCTAAACATAGACAAGCATATAAATCAGATGTCAAAACTAATCTCCAAAGATTTTTCTCCATTATTCTTTTTCTTTTTTGTTCAAGTCATTCATCTATTTCATAAATGTCATAGAAACCCCATTATATAACACAAGTTGGATTTTTTTTAGTTCGTTCTTATTTTTTATTTTATCCAGACAGTAAATGAGAGACTGAATACTTTCATTCAGTTTTATTCAATCATCTCGGTGTAAATAGGTTTTTTCATGGATAGGTAAACTCAGATCTCGGTCTACATGTGTTCAGTTCATAACAATATACTGAATTAGCTTTAAATAAAAAAAGGTTTTATTTGTTAAAACTTCTGTGACAGTTTTGTCCATTTGTTAGGTTAGTCCTATAATCCATTTTATCACCGCCTCCTACATACCCCATCCGTAAAATAGAGTCAAGAGTCACTTTTATTTTTTACTGTGAGTACCAGGTTAATATTGTATGCATCTCTATCCAATTTCATATTTTGAAAAATCTCCTTTCAAAATATGAAAAGTTGATAGATAATCATATAATCCTAAATATTTTACACCTAAAAACAACTGTCACAGAAAGGTCGTCCACAACACATGCCATCAAGTTTTTTTCATTTTGTTTTTTCTCCTTAGCTTTTCTAATAATCAGAGAAGTAGAAACAAGATATCCCAAAACAAGCTTGGAATCAATTGTTGCAATTACCCCAGAGTGTCTCGAGGATTGTCAATGGGTAAACAGTGCTAAGACGCGTAGGCACTTGGGCGAACTGAATTTAATACTGAAATTGCCATAAACATTAGAAGGAATTGGGTGAAGTGCTTCTAGAAGGAACTGGGTGAACTGATTTAACACTGAAAAGTCCCGTAGTGTTTTCAATTTGGCATAAAAATTGGCGTAAAAGGAATTGAGCGAACTGATTTAACACAGAAAATTCCCATAGACATTTTTTTTCGCCAGAGTGCAATCGATCTTACTACTAATCATGGTGGTCTAAAAGTTGAGACAACGCAGTATTTTATTAGTTTAAGCAATATTTATTGAAGGAATATGCTATATGTTACAGAATTGAATACCAGAAGAGTAACAGTGCTAATGCAATATCTCAAAATATAACATATATTAACAGTAATCAGATTGCCGAATGATGGAGAGATTTGACAGGAAGCTTGTAGCTTATGTAAGTCAACTTCCGAAATCATACGTACAATTACTCTAAAAGGTGGTATACACCATATAGATTCACACACGGACTCACACATCGCCCTTTGGCCAGTGGTCACTCACCATGTTGATTTGGTTTTGAGGTAAGTCATCGTCTCCACCCCCACCCCCCACCCCCAATACAGTATTTTATCTTACAATCAACATGTATTTTGTCTGTATTAATTCCGCAACTATCGTGTATCCGACCCCATGATACAGATGTTTGTATCAGGGGGTCGGATACAAGCACGTTCTTTTCACGTGAGTTCCATTTTTTTTCTTCTTTTTGTTCATCCGTACGAATAAATAGCTCGTTATATATTCGTCTACATTCTTGACTTATCCCCAATATATTGTGAGATAAAATGATTATTACCATTATGTGGATGTACAAAATATGTATCCGAGTCTCGCTCCGGGTTCTAAGGGTAGATCACGACTCACCTTCGACTCGTCGTAATCTGCCCTTAGAACACGGAGCTCGACTCCGATACATATTTTGTACATCCACATAATGGTAATAATCTCTGTGTATTGACGTACGATGTTGGTCGAGCCTTGATATGAATCAACGGACATCAGTGGAGAAGACATAATATCATTCTTCAACTTGTCAATGGTTTTCTTAAGATTACTCATCTGATATGTGGATGGTTTGAGATGTGGTTTGGTGAGCCTGAGTGAAGCCAGAACAGCAAAATGGTCAGAAATGGTCGAGTCCCATATGTTAATGCTCTGAATTAGTGCTTCATCGCACGAGCTGGTCAAAATTAGATCCAAGGTATGACCCTTGATATGTGCTGGTACATCCACATCTTGTGTGTATCCGAATCAGCTTATTAAATCTAGGAATTGTTGTGCGTTTTCATCATCACTCCAATCCACATGAAATTTTAAATCACCAACTATGAGCAAATTGCCACCGTATGATGAATATTCCGAAAGGAAATCCGAAAGCTCGGATTAAAACTGTTTTACAGTAAGCTGGTTTGCTTTGGTTTAAACAATATTTTATTCTTTAAATATATCATATATAACAAAAATGTTTACAAAAAGTAACGAAGTAGGATGAGATATCTTACAATATAACATTTGTTCAACAATGTAGAGTAACAGAATAATAGAAGGATTTGACAAAAAGCTGAAAGCTTATGTGCGTCATCTCCATGAACCATGAAATATATCAATTATCTGAGGTGATAGGAGGTGGTTTACTTTCGAGGGTGGAGACTTGTATATTGTGACTAGATGGAATACAATTTCACTCGACACTAAACAATCCAGAAATTCAGAAGAATAAGGTTTTATCTAGGTGAATTTTGAGTGCTTCACTTTTAGCCCACCGTGGGTTACAAGTGCTATATCCCAACGCTGCTGCCATGTACGTCATGTATGATGTTGTACCTAGAGCTGAAACGGTTGGCTCATTTTCTCAACCGACTAACCGAGAGCTATAACCGGATAATATCCGGTTATCCGTAGCCATTACTTCACCGAATCTGGGATCAAAACTATTGGAATTGGAAAGCAGTATTCTCAGAAACTATTCCGTAGTGTGTATACAAACGAACGTTGTCGACTACTCAACAACGTTCGTTTGTATACATACTACAGAATAGTTTTTGCGGTTACTCGGTACTCACGGAAACTGCCGATCATTAACGAAGTCTTGAACGCCAAAGTCGATTATTTCTCAATATTTTCAGCGTTGCTTCAAGGTGTAATCTAGCCCAAAGGAGAAGCGGTAGATTTACTACGTTTTAACCGTGGAATGACGATCACTATCGATATTTCGGATAACCGGTTGACGTTTTTTTTCAAATCGGTTAAGTAGGTAACCGGTTTCAAACCGGTTATTCGGTTAACCATTTCAGTACTGGAACTTGTGCCCTGTCGGTGCCAGCTCGGAAAAAACTCGTTGGACTCTGTTATCACCATGTAACCAGGTTTCTCTAAGGGCAACCAAATCGAGGTCATCATCTTCAATAAAATTCTAATGTCACCCGCCTTTCTAGTTGTTGACCTTATATTGTAAAGGGCCAAATTAGTTTGCGTTATTGGAGTGGCAGAATTCTGCTTCTCCGTATCTATAGAAATTAAATTCTGTTTATTAATCCCCTTCCCTTGGGAGAATTTAGGGTGCAGCTCCTTCCAAGGTTGAACACTAGACATACTGTACACTCTGTTCTTGTGTCTTTGATGGTGTTTCAAACAAAACTGAGATCGAAGAAGCCTTAGTTTTTTAATTGTTTCATAGTCACAACTGTTTATATAACCTAAATCAAAGAGATCTTTGGGTACCCTGCGTGATTGGTTTTGAAGAGTAATTGATGGCATCTTTGGGGGTCACTGTTGTTCAAACTGAGCTCACGGTCCTGGAGCTGAGGGGAAAAATTGGGAAAAACAGTGAAAAGGAGTGCCTGTGTAATTTAGACGTGGTTGAGACCCCGGAACACTTTCTACCAGAATGCCCAAAATACCAGTCTAAAGGAACAAGATTCGCTGGGTGTGTAATAGGGAAGTGGGATGAGAGAATGAAGGACATGTGGTTAGTGAATGATTCAAAGGAGAGGGTTAATATGAGGGTCAATATGCTAATCGGAGAGATTGGGAAGAATGGGACAAGAGATGTCATCAAGCAGTCCATCTATGGGTGTTGGGGGAGAGAAGAAGCATGGGAACAGGGAGGCAGTTGGGAGCACATAGGGAAACCAAGGCCTTCTCACCGGAGAACCGCGACAAATCAGCGGCGGGCCAAAGTGTTATTATGATTATTACCTATTTTAGAATTCAAGTTTCCAATGTCATACAGTTCAGCTGGGCTATATTTAATAACAACCATTATTACAAGGTGAATATCTATAGTTGAATGAGGAACTTTCACACTTTCACACGGGTTCCTTTGTCTGCACGGTGCATACATGGAGAACAAAAGCTGTGGTGGTAATAAAAATAGTAACTAGCTTTAACTCATTACCTAATGTAACAGCCAAAACCGGCCAGTGCTATTCTCAAAAATCGCTAATTAATTTCCATTAATTTTTCATTTTTTGTCTCAAAAACATAGGTTATATGACCCCTCGTTCGAGCTCGTTCCAATGGGGGTCATAATCTATGTTTTTGAGACAAAAAATGAAAAAAATTAAGTTATTCAAGAATTTTTTTTGGCAAGTGTCGTCTGCTTTTTATATTAGGTAAAGGGTTAAAATTCCACAAAAATGATAAGAAAATTTCAGTTCTAACATGCAGCACATAGATCCATATACAGTTAAGAATATATCCAGCAAAAATCAAGAAAAAATAATCCAGTGTAACACAAGTAAAAATTGCATAAAGTCATGAGCTCAAACAAACATGACCACATAACACGGCAACACAGATGGTTCTGAAGAAGAAGAATTTTACTGAAATTCCCTCATATTGCACTAAATTAAAATTAGAACCCAATTAGTAACCCAGGGACTCGATTTGAACAAACATGAATCTGCCCCCAGAGAGATGCTGTATACTACATGTGAAAGGATTCTGGCTGGTTGATCTGAAGAAGAAGATTTTTAAAGAGATTCCCTCATGTTGCCCTAAGTTAAAATTCGGGCTCCCATAAGGATCCCAAATATTAACCCAGACACTCGATTTGAACAAACATCTGACCCCCCTATATATATGTATAGCAAATATGAAAGGATTCTAACTGGTGAATCTGAAGAAGATTTTGAAAGAAATTCCCTCATGTTGCACTAAGTTAAACTTTGGGCTCCAATAGAGCCCTGATAGTAACCCAGTGACCCGATTGGACAAACTTGAATCCCCCCCCCCCCCCCCCCCCCCGAGATGTTTTATACCAAATATGAAAGCATTCGGACTGGGGCATCTGAAGATTTTTAAATAAATTTCCTTAAATTGCACTAAGTTAAATTCGAGCTCCCACAGGGAGCTCGATCATTAAACCAAACATCTGTATCAGGGGGTCGGATACACGGCAGTTGCGGAGTTACTACAGACAAAATACATGTTGATTGTAAGATAAAATCGCTTCATTTCCCGTAATCTGCTCAGAGTCCCAGTCGGTAGCCTGGTAAACCCGTATGTTGTAGTAACATTTGTAGGACATCTCAAACTAAATATGAAGTCGCTCGAAGCTTATTTGTTAAACAGATGTGAGTAAATAGACGTGTTCGACATTGAAGTCTTTCGAATTATTTGATATTATGCAAACCTGGAAATAAGTAATCTGTCATTTGCAGAATGAGGTACCCAGAGGGGAAATTTGCAGATGCTATCACATATAGTGGGCCAATTTATCCTCTGGGTACCTCTTTTTGTTTATGCTTAAGACCTTGATTCAAACTGAGTCTCACATGGGGACATTTGCACAGGGTAGCATCACCAAATTCACCCTCGGGGGACCTCATTCCGCGGATGAGTCTGCTTATTTCCAGGCTTGGGTACATGCGGTACTTGTTGGAAATGCTGTTCTTAGACAATATACGAGAAAAAACTCTTATTTCCGGAGCATTCAGACACCATGATGAGAATCTTGGGTAGTCATTGTATACTCGGTGTAGAACTGTTAATGGTATAGTTGAGTGTGATATATTCATCGTCAAAAAAAAGCCCAGTGACCAAACATATAGGAATAGAGCACCTGTCCCTCGGAACTTGAAATGACCAACCCTACATCTAGATTGAAAGATTTCATTTTCGTTTATAATTAAGTCATCCAGTGAAGTTGGAATGACTTATTGCGTTTGGGAGCCTGTTTGTTTTGTTTGTTTCTTTTTTGTTTCTTTTTTTTTTGTTCAGCACATTATGACCACATTTTAAAGGCAGAGTGGCCAATTTTGGTACACCTGTTAACGATGTCCTCTAGTTATACAACCACGCATTCGTTTTCAGATATCCGACCTTTATCCAAAATAATATCACCTTCAACGTTTTTTCTTCATCTTTTCATATCAGCGCCTATATTAACCCACCCTCTTTCATATTTTGGATATATCATCCTCATATCCAAATGTGGAACTGGCTTGGAAAATTATTAACGGTTATAGCCGAATTTTTGGGAGACATAATTCACGTCAACGTCACAATATTAAATGTCGGCCGATTTTCATGAAATTTAACACTTTGATACTTTTGTATACGTCTTATGGTGAACGAAATCAAACAGCGCGTTGATGCTTTGTGGTCATTTGTTTTGTTATAAGTTTTCGAGTTTTTAAAGTTTTAACCCCAATTCGTTCCTACTTTCTCCCGAATAGTGCTCAGTGACAACGATTGAGCGAAATGTTATCGCAGCTTAAAATACTAAAATAATCCTGCTGTCAAGACTTCTTAACTGGTTTAGTGCTAGAAGCCTCTATCAGAGCTTTCAAAAAATGAGGATACAAGAGCACAAGCCAACACTTTCCTTGCTTATATTTCATATTCAGACAAACACAAATAATATTTTGTTTACATAAATTTGTTTATTACAACTTATTGGAGAGTGCCTGTGGGCACTCTCCAATAATTTGTAATAAAACAAATTTTGAATAACAAATTCAGACCACCAAAGATAATCTAGCCCTCAACCAGTTAATCACTAATGTGAAAAATATCTTGTTATTTGTACTTTCCGACGTTTGACGTCGCATTTTGAAAAAACGTTGAAGAAACAGAATTCCTGGTGACGTGTGAACGTTCGGATAACTAAAATCTCAAAGGGTTAATTATCGCGTAGAGCTCATCAAAATAGGAGATACGTGTTTGGGAATTTTTGATTTATCGCCATTTTAAGGTTTTTACGTCACTTCAGGTTTAGGTTATTTTGGCCACATTTCAGTAAAAACGCTACTCTTGTGATTCAATTATCTCCGTACCTATATAATACACAGCTATGTAACTTCCGACACCGCTTTATGGCCATTCGAAATTGCGCTCACCTATTTTGCGAGTTAAAATGTCGCCTCCGTTACCACCGATACCAACTTTACCTTATTTCCTTGATTTTTTAGTTCCAACCTCCTTTTGAGCCTCAGTATTTTGTAATTTTGCGAATTTTATCTCCGAACTCTGAGGTGACATCATGAGGGGTCATAAGGTCATAAACCGAAATGCGTCCCATTTTTTGGAAATTATATGTGTTTTTGGTTTTTCGATTTATCGCCATTTTAACGTCCTTACGTCACTTCAAAGTTTAGGCTATTTTGACCATATTTCAGTCAAAACGCTGCTCTTGTGATTCAATTATCCCCGTACCTATATAATGCACAGCTATTCAATTACACACATCACTTTGTGGTCATTTGAAATTGTGCACACCCATTTATTCGAGTAAAATGTCGCCTCGTTTGATGTCACCAATGCCAATTTTACATCACTGTCTTGACATTTAACCCTTTACCCAACGTAACGGCCCAAACCGGTCGGCACTATTCACAAAAATCGCCAATTAATTTTCTTTATTTTTTCATTTTTTTGTCTCAAAAACATAGGTTATGACCCTTCTTTGGAACGAGCTCGTCGAGCTCGTTCCAATGAGGGGTCATAAGCTATGTTTTTGAGACAAAAAATTAAACAAAATAGTTATTCAAGAATTTTGTTTGCAAGTGTCGTCTGCTTTTCATGTTAGGTAAAGGGTTAATCAGACCTTTAGATTAGTCTAATTTGGGCACAACGGCAATATGGATGTGGCCTGCATGGTTGGAGAAAAAGCACCGGTATTTTCTTCTTCTTGGTGTCTGTTTTAGGTTTTAGGTCCCCGTCTTAAAATGATAGTTTACAACTCCTTCTTATAGGTCTTCATCATTATCACTGGTGCCCACCTTTGACGTAAGTTTACTCGACTAACTCGAGAAGGCTTCTTAGTTTCCCAGTTTCGAACCAAAGGCCTATTTGAATGTAAGCTAAATTACGTATGGCGTCGACTGAGAAATGCCACAAACATGAATATAATGGATCTCAAGCTTTAAGTACATGATCATATAGAATTCGCCACAGAAAAGCAATCGCCGTCGACAGTGTCCTATTCGACACTATCGACGCCGATTGTTGTTCTGTGGCGAACTCTGTGGTGTTTTTAAAAAAGCTATTTATCTGTTGCATTGTTTGATTCGAAGGTAAGCTCTAAGCTATAATACAAGCATCAAGGAAACCTGACCAAACTGTATATTGCCGAAACACTGCAAAACTTTGGAAAAGTTTCAAACTCCGCATAATTTGGGCGCAATTATCTCATTTGGGCACAGCGTTTACCGTCGTTAGTTGGGAAGAATTTAAAGGCCTGCATTTAATTCCAACGTCATTTGAGCCCGAGTCTTTTGCAATCTTGAGAATTTTATCTCCAATGAAAACCATATCTAAATATATTGTATTGTTGTAGGAAAGTCCAACCGCTATGACCGAACTCTGAACCGATGTCATGGAGGGGGGGGGGGGAGGGGGGGGGGGGGGGGGGGTTCACAGGGTCAAAATTAAAATGTGTCCGAATTTTAGTACGTTTTAAAAATAGGAGATAGCTGTTTCTTAGTTGATCGCAGTTATTGATGTTTTTACATCACTTCAAAGTTTATGCTATTTTTGTTATATTTTGTTAAAAACGATCGACGGCGTATGCTTTGTTCGGTGGCTTAGTACGTTAAAAGGCGACGCTCGCCTTCCCCCCCCCTCCCCTCCCACTCCCCCCCCCCCCCCCCCCCCCCCCCCCCACCGCTCGCTGTTGGGCGGTTCGGCATTGGCCGTTCTTCGTTTAATGACTTCTGAAATTAGCTTTCCAATTTCAAAACCATCCAGTTGTTTTTGATACTGTATGTTTTTTCAACTGAGTCTACATCATATATTGCATCACTTTTGCTTTGCAGAGTGTGGAACGACTTGATCCTTCAACTGTGGGGGTGGGGGGGGGGGACGTGTTCCAGTACTGATCTCGGAGTCATTTCAGTCGGTTAAAAGTGAACATCGTGTCTAAACAGACGACAATTACAATGCCCCCACCCCGATTCGATCCAGCTCGTCTGTGTATCTGTACATCATGGGCAGTCCAGCCCAGAGCCGGTTCCTAGCGGTTTTGCGTTCCGAGCCGCAACACTAGTTATTTTTACCTCCAAATAATAACCAAATCGTGCGAGTTTCGCCTCGTCCTTATAAAAAGATAACAAGGTACTTTTTTATTGACGCCTTCTTTTTTCCTTCTCCCAGGCCATTCATGCAATCTAAATTTCTATACAATAACTTATCAATATTTCACTGTGTATGTTTTTCGTAAGAGAGGCCTATTTTCATTTCCGCGTGTGTATGAGCGCGTTCTTTATTTCACTGTTTGTTAAGAATTGTTCTTATTGATGCCTCCCAAGCTCACAGACCACCGGTCTAATTCTGTAAGGCTTTCGATGCTGTTATGGCCTGGAACCAGTCTAGCCCTTAAACAGTCTATCGCCCGTGTTTAGATTCACTCGTTTGGAATATTTCAGTTGGTCGAAAAAGCGAACCTGCGGTTCGCTTTTCAAACCAAGGGATATATTCGAGGAGAATGAATCGAAAAAATACCACAGCCTAAACACTCATTTTCTTTAAATCAGCGGAAGAATTGCTGCTCAATCGAGACTTGATTTTGTCGACATTTTGATGACTTACCATCAAGAACGAAGCCTCATATTAGCCATAGCGTTGTTGTTGCGTCAGGTAATTCAACTAATTGTGTTAATATCTTGATGGTGTCAGGGTGAGTTAAATACTTATGGACTGAAATATTTATAACTGGGGAACGAAAGAAAACTCGTGTATGACTGTGAGTAAAGGGACATCACATCACATCAACGGTAATCTGCGCGCACATTTCTACGAATCGGCACATTTCTACGAATTTACCCAACGAATCGGCCGCATCCGCCCGCGTAATATGTCTAATTCAGCAGTTGAAAAAATATCATTTTTCAAAAAATTTCAACAAAACCATATGATGTGATCCCTCGCTCGTGGGAACGAGCTCGTTCCAACGAGGGGTCACATGATATGGTTTTGTTGAAATTTTTTGAAAAATTTGAAAAAATGATATTTGAAATAATAAATTTTGATATCGTCTGCGTTGGGTAAAGGGTAATAATAAATAGCCCATACATCGTCCCTGTGCGCCTTCGGTGGGCGAAACCATTGATTTTACTTGCAAATTCCTAACAGAATTAGACTGGTGGCCTGAGAGCTGAGGCGTTTCCACCAGCTTCTGAAATTGCGTTAGCTTCCTTGTTGCTTTAAACCTAAGATCTGTGCACATTTGCTGTTGAATTCGTAGAGGGTTCTTTTTAGTCTACCCTGACTAATCAGAAAAAAGGATGCATTGAAGGTGCGCCAAGGACAGTGGCTGCAAGGCAACCGAGAGTGAGGACGGGCCCGGTGCAATGTGTAGAACGGTCGTTACGGGCCCTGAGAGTGCCGAAGGCGCGAAGCGATAAGCGGGCTGTCTGGGTGTCCTCCCATGAAATGTTTTTTTTTAAAGAATTAGTCAGTACTAGGGGAAGCATTCTCCTGTAATTTCTTGACAATATCTGCACAATTTTGCCCTTACAATTTGGGTAATTTATTACCTGTATTTCTGTGTGTACGGTGCATTTTTCTCGAAAGATTTATATCATGATCACCACGATTGTGGAAAGACCTGTGGAAAACCAACGAACTGGAACAGGTTTTTTTATATGAATGGAACCTGGTCAGTATTCTCGACACCTCTACATGCGTCGGGGGTCCGTACCAAAAGCCTTCCCACGACGTTCAGCTCAGACGTATCGATAGGTCAACCTAACTTTTCAAAACACCAAACATCCCATGCAGTTGCCTCCCTCCTACCCCCCCCCCCCCCTCCCCGGAGCTAATGGTTGTGGGGCAAGTTAGGCTGTTCTTGTTATCGTGTGATTTTGTGCTATATCTGGCAGTGGTATGGTACTTAAATGTTCTGGAAAGGACACAGGACGATCCTACTCAAAAGTTAGGTAGTTACGTGTGTGAGGCACGTCGGCGGGTGCGATTTAGCAGTGGTAGAGATTATCATCCTCCGGCAGGGAGCTATTTACGTATGCAGAAATTACATGGCCATCTTTGGTGGACTTTGCCAACATGAGACATCATAGCAGGCCTGGCAATCTAGGAAATCAATGAGTGCAAAATAGTTGCCCTCCTCAGATTGCTTGGGTGTGCAATTGCACCTAAAATTTTCAATGCAAAAACTTGTATGCTATTTTGGTTATATTCACTTCAATGTATTAATATTGTGACTGAAAAATTGTACTACATTCAGCTACATAGTGGAAAAATTGGCACACACATCTTCTCATTTTTCAAAATGTTGCATTTAATTCTTATGTGACTGTCTTCTACGCTCACAATCTATCGAAATGCGTCACAGAATGGGTCATGAATTATTTCGAATCAATGCAATATTTCGTCCCCTGGGTTCCAATGTGTTCTGTGTGCCAGTTGGCACAGAGAACACGTTGGAACTCAGGGGGCGAAATGGTAATAGATTTTAATGGTGCCCAGCCCCAAACAGGTCTGGCATTGCAGAAAATCAAGGGGTGCAAAAAATTGCCCTCCTCATTTTTTTCTAGGCGTGCAGCACTCCTAAAGAATGCCAGGCCTGCCATAGCGATTATTATAAGGGAAGAGAATATTTTTCTTATCAAATCACTGTGAGTAATCGACTTTTACCGTACACCGGATATTGCGACCGCTGAGGCGAGGAATATATTTTTTTTGTCTGCAGCCGGATGACGGTGCGGTGAGATTTTTTTCTTTTATACGGATTTGGAGAAGCTGCTTGGCTGAAGGTAACACAGGCTTATTTCTGAATAATTTATCTTTTTCTAGATAGAAAATATTATGTGAAATATCGCTAGTTAACTGGTAGAGTGCTGGAAGCCCTATTGTGGGCTTTACTAAAAGTGACAGGCAATAACTGTCTGTAGCTACATTCTACCTGAGGAATCCTTTATTGTCCCTGATATGAATCAGATTTTTTATACAATACCTTGCTCTCTTACATTTAATTGGATAGTGCCTATAAGGCACTATCCAATTAAATGTAATAGAGCAGTATATCATGAGCTTTGATTTGTTGTCAGAAAAAACTCAGCACTTTACCAGTTAAAGCTCAGAAGAAACCAAATTCAGCGATGTGGTCGTGTTGACTTCTCGGAATTAAAAAGTTTACGGGCCTATTTCGAGGGGATAATATGCATATTCTTTCATGTCCAGTGTGCACAGAGGGTGATCACTGTTAGCCCCAGCTGAATTTATACTTAAAATGAATCCAACATCTTTGAAAATAGGCAAAATATCCGATATCCAAAAATCGCTTGTGGACGGGGTATTGCAACGAGATGAGAAATGTATGTACGGGTTAATGCAGCAGTCGTGAACGGGATATTGCACGTCTCGGACCTTGCAACCAGCTGGATTTGCCTCTGTTCGTGGCTATCTGTATGAATATGAACACTCTCAATTCTAGCTTAACAAATAACCACGGCACAACTCGGTACTGTCCCAAAGTGCATAGAATATTTTAATATTAATAATAATGGTAAAATACCAGAATAATATGAGATATTGTGGGACTATATTATACGTGCCCGTGTCTTTTTTTTTATATTTTTGATCATATTTTGGGAGGATTCGCAAATATTTATTCACGCTACATTCACACTGTATACTTGAATAATGTATCTTTTCAGATGGATCTGAGCTCTAATTCGTTAGACATATCTGGTGGAGTAGAGGTGAAAGAGTCGACATATCGTTGTAAATGTGGGTACATCACAAACGACAGGAGCAACCTGCGAAGGCATTCAAAACGACACAAACGTACACCGGATACACAGATGACAAGTACGCCGCAAATGAGTTGTGCACCACCAGTTGCATTCATGTTGTGTGAATACTGTGGACGAGATTTTAAAAGTAAATTTGGTCTGAAACTACACATAACGAACAAGCACGAGAAAAGCTTCAAGCATGAGTGCGCCATTTGCGGACAAGGTTTTAGTCAAACTTTGCCTCCTGGCAACTGATGCTGACAATAAAGAGTACAAATGTACGGAGTGTGGAGCTGCATTCAGTCTAAAAGAGCGACTCTCTGAGCATGTTAATGGAGTGCACGAGGATCCAAAACACGTATCCAAAATGTGGGAAAAGGTTTGGCTGGCGGTCCAGTTTAAAGGCCCATATGAACTCGCATGGCAGAGAATAAGCACACTCATACCACCACCTTCCATTATTCGTTTTATATGTTTACCGATTCCAGGAAGAATGTTATTTCAGTTTCGAGACGCTTGAAGCAATCTGGCCAACTAAAGTGTGATTTTACATATTTACTTAAACACTTTTTTCACAATTTGATTTTGATAATTTTGAGTGTGGGCAGTACCAGCAAAGTTGTGTTCTTTTGTCCTGTATAAACCAGTGTTGTTCTGAATCAAACTGCATATCTCCCTTTGAATACGAAGAAGTACCAACTGCAACGCTGAAGCACTCTTAAAAAATTTGTTTTTTTTTTAAGAATTTGATCAGGTCCACATGAATCAGAATAGAACCGTTTGAATGTGGCGTCATCGGTTGCCCACATGTATTCGTCGCCCAGGCTATTCTGGGTAATATAATTAATCGATATGACCTTAATTGCGTCCCTGGAACGAAAATAATTATAATGGCGGGCGCCATTAAATACACCTTTTCCCCATTCTTCTAGGACGTTGGTTCTTCTCAAATCCAAAATTGGTTACATATCTGGGACGACCCAATTTTGGATTTGAGCAGAACCAACGTCAAACGAATGAGGGAAAAGTGTATTTATTTGCGCCAATGATTATAATTATTTTCGTTCCAAAGACGCAAGGTCACAGCGATTAATTATACTCAGAACAAGTCTGGTGTGCGAACCAATTCAGACGGTTCTAATCATGTGGATTTGATCGAATACAAATAGAACCAAAATTTTTAAGAGTGTACTCCTACCTTTAACTCTATTTATTAATTTCAGAACAAGTGTGTTCAGCAAAAAGATGTGCGGACGAGAAGCCCGTGTTCTCATGCATACGTGATTTGTGCGTGCGTGTGTTTTTTTTTATTATTACTGTTGTTGTTGCTGTTTGTATCAGAGTATAACTTCATAGTGACAGGGTATTGCTCATTTAACGAGCTTGTGCGTAGTGTTGCGAAGTCGAATTGAAAAAACAAAACAAAAATAGATTCCAGTTTCTAATATTTAAAATAAAACCACTTGTCTCAATATTGTTCCCTCTCTCTCTCTCTCTCTCTCTCTCTCTCTCTCTCTCATACAGAATTCGGCACTTCTGTTATGAATTTTTAGATTGAAAGACTCTGACGCCGATGGGGGTCGAACCACTGCCTTGACGAGAGTACACTTCTACGGCACCAATTCACCAATATATATCATATATGGGTAAACTGAACTGGACCATTGGTGCCGTATAAATGTACTCTCGTCAAGGCAGTGGTTCGATCCCCATCGGCGTCAGAGTCTTTCATTATATATATATATATATATATATATATAGAATGAAAGACGCTGCGCCGACGGGGATCGAAACACTGCCTTGACGAGAGTACATTTCTACGGCACCAATCGCCTAGCGAAACTGTACCAGCGCCATAAACCACTCGGTCCTGCAAGCGCCGAAGTTATAAGGGAGAGAGAGAGAGAGCGAGCGAGCAAGAGAGAGAGAGAGAGAGAGAGAGAGAGAGAGAGAGGGGGGGGGGACTCTAGGGTCTTTTTACAATTATTGCCAAAAGAGCCATTTCCTGCATTTGCTTGACATTGTTTGCTCGATTATTTCTGTACAATTTTTGGCATTTATTATTTTTCTCTAAAGATAATCGTGACCATCTCGATGCAAAAAAAGACTGGTGGAAACCCAATCAACTTGACCCTTATCATTCAAAATAGCATCTGCCGATAGTTTATTTAAAGAAATAAACCGTTAACAATGTTTTACAATAAACTATTAAAAAATGTCTAATCTTTTCTTTTTTTTTTTCTTCTTTTTTTATCAAAAACATTTAAACGTGTTTATAATAGGAATTTCGTTACAGTATTTGTTTAAATTGTTAAAACTCGCACACGTTACAACACATTAAATGTACTAGACGTCCTGGAGGAAGGTCCGTGTCCCAAGAGCGGAGAAGGGGGCGTGTTCATGGCATAAGTGTTTTTTTATGAATGGGAACCTGGTCGGTAATGCAACTACTCTTGCCACATCCACCACCGTCTGATGCTGCAGTGAGGTCCGTATCAAAACCTTGCCACGACTTGGGGCTCAGACGAGTCGATAGGGTAACCTACACTTTTTTTTTAAACAGCCAAAATCACAGGCCCCGAGCTCAGTGGCTCGCCTACCCCTGGACAGTTTATCTTTTTTCTAATCCCCAGGTCCGAAATTCGTGTTTATTTAGCCGGAAAGTCGGATATTCGTTTATTTACCTAGCAATGACCCGTACTATTATTTTTTGATAGAATGCATTACCCCGTTCACCATGTCTACAATAACCCGTACAGTTTACGTTTTCATTCTTGCACCTTATCTCGATGTTTTCACAATTTTGTGCTTAGATTTGTCTTGTATTTACAAGGTGTCATAAATACCTTCATTTTCGCGCACGGCACGATGACTAACTCATCGACGTTACCCTCGAAATATGCATGTAAAATTTTTAATTTCGAGAAGTCAACGTGACCATATCGCTGAATTGTGTTTCTTCTGAGCATTACCTCGCGATATTTCATATAATATTTACTATCCACGGAAAGATAAATTATTCAGAAATAAGACTGTCTTACCTTCGGGCAACCAGCGTCTCTCAAATCTGTATAAAAGAAACAAATCTCACCTCACAGTCATCCGGCGGCAGACAAGAATTTTATTTGAAAATTATTTCACTCGCCTCAGCGGTCGCAATATCCGGTGTACGGGAAAAGTCGATTACTCACAGTGCAAATAGTCAGACCGTATCGCTTTTCATAAAGTCGGGCGTTCTGAGCTCCACTTTCTCCCGGCTGCGTTGCGCAGATTCTCTTCAAATCGAACGTAAAACGGGGACGGGTTTTCCCGAGCGTCTGGTTAATCATTTCATGTCTAGGTTATTTATTTTCGCTGACAGTGTGCCACACCTTTTCATTGAATTCACTGATATTCTCATACACTTGATCGAATTTTTATTTATTGATTCATTGATAAATGCCTCTTAATTAGTCTGTTGTATGAAATGTTTTCTTGTCTATACGACAGTCGCCAAATTGCTTTTGAAGACAAAGGGACATTCTTCAAGAGTGTTTTATTATTTTTAGATCAAAAGGGGGTGTTCTAATCACATGACTAAACTGACCAGTGATATTTGGAGGGCTCCTCTCACAATTCCCGCCAGCCACAAACGTCAACACAATTTGTAAACAACTCAAAACGTGTACATTCGGAAAATTAGCATCACTCAGCAGTCTCAGCCCCTCTGGGCCACTACCCTTCCTTTTTTATGGGAAATATCGCGAAAGTAAAGCGAAATTAGTTGTTTGTTTCGAATTCGATTTTTTTAAAATAAATTTTGAATAAATATTTGTTTTTTTTTATCCCCAGCTTTGTACATTAAACTAGTTTTACGTTTTGAAGAGGGTAACATGATCGAACTTTTCAGCTCTTCACATAGGCCTAAAACATGGAAGCGAAAGGAAATCACTGATTGAAGCTTCTGTTTCTGGGTGTTTTATTTATTTATTTTTGTTTTATTTATTTAATCTTCACTTCATGCAATTTAGGATTTTCTTGCCAGTATAGCCCTACCGTACGTAACTCCCTCGTACAATGCTATGTAGGCTACAACCAACTTGTATAGGCACTACAGGTCATTATCTGCTGTGTAGGCCTACAAGGGAAGCGTGCGATTCAGTGACTGAGTCCAGATAAAAAGTCAAGCTTTGGTTACCTCCCTTAACATGCAATGCAATTATAAATTTTCCGTCGTGGGGGGGGGGGGGGGGGACAGTTCTTGACGGGTCGATCCGTTAGTTAATTATAGGCCTACGGCATCTTACGAGTAACGGTAAGTTTAACAAGTAGGCCTATAGGCCTACCTTCTGAAGTAGTTTATAGCCATATAGGCCTTTATTTAGGAATGTCTTTACCATTCTGTATTTAGGAATGTCGAATTTATTCAATCGGAGTTCTGTGTATACCCGTGTGTGTGGGGGGGGGGGGGGTAAATCTTGCTCATAGCCCTATTGTTCCACGGGGTAAACGTGCTATCATAGCTCCATTCGCTGCATGCACTAAGTCCATCCCACCCCTTCGACCTTTGCATAATAGGCTACAATCTGCAGGAGCTACAGGCAACTGTAATGTAGATTTGATAACATACCACATTAATAGTGTAAATTCACGTTTGATATCAGCCTTCAAAATGTCCGTAGATAATGCCATTTAGAGCGTATTTTGAAAAGAAAAATCCACGGAGGGAGTCCGGACCCTACCAATAGGATGACCCCCCCCCCCCCTCCATATCCTCTCCTAGGCCTACACGTTGGTCTCTCGTTAATGGTAGCACACGAAGCTGGACCCCCCCCCCCCCCCCCCATTAGCCTGCGCTCACCCTATCCCCACTAATTGTCCACCCATTTCTTACTCTCTCCGTAAGCCTAACCTGTTTCTTTAATCACAAAAAATTCACCGAGGCAAAAGCGCACAATGGCCTACTGGTGCGCTTATACCACTTCAAACCTAAATTAGGTCTATTTTATAGAAGTTTTTTACCACGAAAACAAAAATTGCGGCTTTTGAAGCAAGTGGCTATTCAAAATAATATTTTATTTTTTTTTAATGTCTGCTTGTTTCGAAGGCCGCAAATAATATAGGGTCTAAACTTTAGTCTCAATAGGCCTTTAGAAAGAAGGTTCAGCCCTCAAGACAACAATTTGAATGCTACCAATTATTGTTATGTTACAGCTTAAATTGCAACCGATTTCACAAGTCTATGTCAGCATTTTTATCAGACTTCATGTTTTTATTGAACACATTTCTGTCGGTTTATTATTAGCCTATTCCCACACTAGGCCTAAAAGATAACTCCGACTGTTGGCGCATTTTCGGCCTTCAGTCTGTCTCAGAGGGTTAACTTCGCGCTAATTTTCCCTTGAAGATTTTGGATTATTTTTTGCCCACTATGAGTCGGTTTTTTCAGTCTTAATGTGGTAAGTTAGTAGATTAGGACTTCTGAAAAATTCCTGAAACTTTCAAGAAATGCCAAAAAACAAGGGGCATTCGAACCATTTGTCTCTTCTCTTCAAAGAACAAGGACGTTGTCTTAAAACTCATTCCGACGACTTGTTAAATAAAAATTTGTGTAATTGGTCACAATCACCGTGCGAACCTCATTTGTTTTGAATAATCAAATTTATAAGTAATTAAAAGTGAATAGTGCCTAAACATTTTTAATTTGATTTTTGAAAATATTTTCGCAAAAATTTTGTATCGCGTCACATGACCGTTTTGTTCAATTTTTCAAATTTTAAACATGTTACAAAATTTTTAACCTGCTCAAAATTAATTTCATGATGGAATGTCGATAACGTCAGTTACTTTGTTGAAATATTTGTTTATTAATTTGTTTAATTTGTTCCATTGTTTTGATGATAATTTACTTTGTATCATCAACGTTCACACTTCAACATTGTTGTGGGCTGTTGACGGGTGACGTCGTTGTTCGCCGGCAGATGTGGAGTTTTCTTCCAGACGAACATTTGCTCGCTCTTGGCGATATTTCACCAGTTATGTGATTGTTTTGATTTTTTATTTGGTGTTTTCATTAGCAACATATGCCGTTAGGAAAAAAGAGAAAAGCTGTACACGGGGAGGGATCTGTGAAAGTCAACGAGCAAGATCCCAAGTAAGTTCTTGAGAGCAATTTATCGGCTTCAAGTCACACATCTCAACCGCCATTTTGTCGTTGATACGAATGAAATGTTCTTATTAATAGATAACTTGTTTACGAGTTAGCATTGTCTTATTGCGCAAAAAAATGTAATACAGAATCTTTTGGAGCCACATATGCCTTGTCGTGTGGAGTTTATTAGTATTCATTAAAATATTAAAGTTTGACCTCGCATACCCCACTGTTCCAAAATTACAAAAACAGCGGCCATTTTGAATACTGCAATCGATGTAACATTGGAGTAAAATTAACATGTTGGTTGTCATTTGAAAATACAAGAGCTTATTTATTTTTTTCAGTAATTCGAAGAACGTAGAAGCATCTGGTAATGGTGCGGTGGATAAACAACCCTCGGAAGGTGTGATAACCAGCGACAAACCATCAACATCTTCCGAGCGACGTTCAACCAAATCTTCAACCGGTCGGTCGCAGACAAGTAAACAAACAGACAGTTCTGTTTGTGCCACGACAAATTCAGATGAGGCAAAAGATACTTCGGGTGTGTCAACCTGTCAGAATGTCAACAATTGTGCAGTGACGAGGACCCGCACACGGACATCAAAGAGGCCAAGGAGAGAGTACAGTCCCGAGTCACCTGTGAAGAAATCAGGTCAATGTGTAACCTAGTTTTAGATGCACAGTTTGTTTCCTGGTTGTATGTCAATGTTATGTCATGACTGCCTTTTTCAGTTTTTCTCGTTTTTTTAACGGTTAATTTAAGAGCCTATATAAGTAAAGAAATTTTGTTTAT
This sequence comes from Pictodentalium vernedei, assembly GCA_031216915.1. Lineage (NCBI taxonomy): Eukaryota > Metazoa > Mollusca > Scaphopoda > Dentaliida > Dentaliidae > Pictodentalium > Pictodentalium vernedei. The sequence continues at coordinate 112,697,321 of CM062297.1, forward strand.
TTTGAAAATTCTCACCTCTCATATTCCTTAAATTCAAATTAAAAATCCACAAATTATACATCAAAATGAAGGTTGGGATGTATAGAACAGAAACACATGTAATCAACTCGTAGAGTCGACTGTAGGCACCACTGGTTCCTGGAAGTCTGCTACCGTATTTGCACCAGAACTGATAATAATATAATATTTCATCAGAACAACTTGTGGCCAAATGTGCTTCATATATCCAACAAAGCTAGGCATTCAAAACACTTTCGAATACAGCGATATGACTGCATTTGAGAAAAGGACAACACTGTCTGCATTTTTTATTGAAGATGGTTTTCATGCTCGACAGACAATGCGCAAATCACTCGATACCACAAATTTCCATTGAAAAACAAAATCGTAATTCTCAGAAATTTCAACAGGTATCATGATACCTTGCGTCGAATATGGCAACTGTCTCTATCTAATAACAGTGTACGAAGGCTATCTTTTTCATTATTTGATTTTACACCGCATTGTTTTTACATGCTTTTTCCGTCCGATGACGTCGACCGGAAATCGAAAGTATATTCATACGTAAACAAAAGCAAAGGCTTTGGAATTTATCCCCATGCAGCTCTGTCACCGTGTTTTGAAGAATTTTGATCCCTTAGCTTTGTTCTTGGATATGTAAAGCACATTTGGCCACGAGTTGTTTTCGTGAAATATTATTAAATTATCAGTTCTGGTGCGAATATGTTAGCAGACTTCCAGGAACCAGTGGTGCCTACAGTTGACTCTATGAGTTGATTACACATGTGTTTCGTGTTCTATACATCTCGGTCTTGATTTTGATGTATATTTTGTGTATATTTAATTTGAATTGAAGGAATATCAGAGGTGTGAATTTTCAAAATAAACAAAATTTCTTTACTTATATAGGCCCTTAATATAATCAACTCATAGAGTTGACAGCAGGCACCACTAGTTCCTGGAAGTCTGCTATCGTAGACTGCTTGACAGACATGCGCAAATCACCCGATACCACAAATTTCCATCGAGAAACAAAATCGCAATTCTAAGAAATTTCAACAGGTACCATGATACCTTGCATTGAATTTGGCAACTGTGCAATCTCTATCTAATAACAGTATACTGTATGAAGACGATCTTTTTCATTATTTGATTTTAGACGGCATTGTTTTTACATGCCTTTTCCGTCCGATGACGTCAACTGGAAATCGAAAGGATATTCATACGTAAATAAAAGCAAAAGCTTTGGAATTTACTCCCATGCAGCTCTGTCATCATGTTTTGAAGAATTTCGTTCCTCTAGCTTTGTTATTGGATATGTAAGGCACATTTGGCCACAAGTTTTTGTGAAATATTATTAAATTATCAGTTCTGGTACGAATACGGCAGCAGACTTCCAGGAACCAGTGGTGCCTACAGTGAACTCTATGAGTTGATTACAGATGTGTTTCGTGTTCTGAACATCTCAGTCTTCATTTTGATGTACATTCTGTGTATATTTAATTTGAATTGAAGGAATATCAGAGGTGAGAATTTTCAAAATAAACAAAATTTCATTACTTATATAGGCCTTTAAGGTGCTATAGAAGTAATGGAATTTTGTTTATTTTGAAATTCTCACCTCTCCTATTCCTTCAATTCAAATTAAATCTACACAAATTATACATCAAAATGATGGTTCAGATGTATTGAACACAAAACGCATATGTAATCAACCCAATGAGTTGACAGGCAACACTCGTTCCTGGAAGTCTGCAGTCCTGGAAATAAGACGGGTACGGGTGCAATTGCTCCTGCCAGCACCCATGTTTTCTATGCACTCGTTGAAAAATATTGTGGAGCACAAATATACTGTCAGGGCATATAAATGTGTGTTGTTTTGAGAACGCAGCACTCTGTGACCAGTAGTACTCAAATGATTAGTCGACTAGTCAATGTCGACTCTGGGAAAACCAGTAGTCGACCCTCAATTGTGCAGTCGACTAGGCGGAGGAGTTCAAGCTTTTAGGAAAATAGTATCCCTTCTGTGCCACTGTCAGACAGTTTGAACAGCAATATTGGGCAATCAGTGTATACATCTATTGCCATCTAATAGTAGTGACAGTAGTTTGTTTTAACTGGTACTATTTTGCAGAATTATTTTGGGCTATCAGGATATGTTATTAATTTGCCTTGTTGCAATTTATATGCCACACTCCTCTTAAATTAGGTGCCCTGCCACCACCAGAAGGTGCCATGCTCATTTGATTTTTAGAACAACCATAATTTACACTGACAAGGTTTTATCTGTAATGTTTTGAACTTGTACGGGAGCGCGGTGGCTCAGTAGGTAGAGGTGCAGACTGCAAGACGAGAGGTCCTCGGCTCGAATTCCACCTGCGACAACCACGCTGTGTCCTTGGGCAAGACACTTCATCTCCATTGCCTGCGTGGGGGCACAATGACGCTGTGTACTAAGGCGTACTGCACGTCGATGGTACGCATGTCTTCAACCAATCTAACCCTGCCTGCGCTGCAGTGCGGAGTTACGATGTTGGGGAGCTGACAGCTGCTCGTCGTTGCTCGGTGGTTCTCTCCAGGTACTCCGGCTTCCTCCACCCGTAAAACTGTCACGGACATGATTAGCCATTGTGCATAAATATATGACCTTAAACCTCAATAAATAAATAAATTTGAATTTGTACTTTTTCCGTTTGCCTTTTGAAGTTGGCATTCCACTCACAATTTCCATATGTTGCTTGCGTTGGGCTGCACGATGTTCAAAACTGAATACCGCTATCGGTATTAAAAAAATACAGCGGTATACCGGTATATCGAAAACTGTTCAAATATATGAAAACAAGTACCACAATCGAGACTCAAGGCATCACAGTCGGAACGAATTAGCATACATTGATGATGCGGTTCGAAAAACCTTTACCCAACACAGACGATATCAAAATTTATTATTTTCAAAATTAATTTATCAGATTTCCCGAAAGATTTCAACGAAACTATATCACGTGACCCCTCATTGGAACAAACACAACAAGCTCTTTTCAATGAGGGTTACAAGATATAGTTTTGTTGAAATGTTTGAAAATTATTTTTTCAACTGCAGAATTTGTATATTACGAGGACACAAGCAGACGATTCCTTGGATAAAGTGATAATATTATTCATTCGGGGCTACAGTTAAAAAACTCCAGACATCTTGAAAATTAAATTGTGGATAAATAAATAATGACGATAAACGGATATTTTTGTAATTACACCGGTTTTCAATCGATATTGGTTTGAATACCGGTATATATCGGTTTATCGATATACCATGCAACCCAAATGTTATATTATTTTTCCAACAAGTGAGCAGGGATAATCTACGCTACCATCAGAGTCCGAAAAATTCCAAGAGCCCCTTTCCCAATGCTAAATCAGCCTTATTAATCCCAATTGAAGCTTGAAAATTCCCAATCCTTTGCTCTAAATCACAGAAACTTGTTATTCCTGGTTCATGCTTGATAATTACATGTTGGTGTTTATCAAAACAAATTGACCTGAAATTTCTATCTATTCATAACAACATGAATTCTGATACATCAAGACAACAAATATTAATCAAAATTCTCATTTGTATCAGTTTGTACAGAAAATTTTCTTCCCAATTTGGACCTTCACAGCAGGATTTTTTCCCAATAACAGAGGCCTTGGTCCCTTTTGCCAAGTACCCAGGAATATCCCTGGGGAGGTAAGCAGAGAAGTTTGGCAAGATCACAACCTCGTCAGGTTCTGATGGAAATTCTATGTCTGCTTTTGTAATATCAGTGCTGCATATAAATACATAATGAATTGTTATTTGATGTCCATTTTAGGATCAGCTGCCAAAGATGCTGGGGCAGCGCAAGTTGGAAAGGATGTGAAATCAAGAGCGCCTGCAACAAAATGCAAGCGACCATGGGAATTATGGGGTACAGATGACAAGAAAACATTTTTTGAAGGTCTTAGTGAGGTGATTATTTGAAATTATGTTTTTATAGTGTTGCTTTGTTCATCATTTAATTTTTTTTGTATACATACTGTACTAGTACACACCGCCCTTGAAATTGGAAAATTTTTCCTGTGAAATTTTGTTTTTATATTTTTGGTGTATTCCTCCCTTTTTGGATTTATAATACATCAGGGCTTATATTTCGACGAGAATCCGAGAATCGGTTCGCACAAAGATTCGCGCAATAAAACCGACGAGAATCCATGTAGATTCTCGCTACACCTCTGCTAGGATTCACATGAAAAGAACTGAGTCAATTAAACCGTTTATCTAACACAGTGGAAACAAATTAACCAATAGAAGGCTAACATGACCTGAAATATCCTGACACTTTGTCAATAAAATCTTACAAATATGTCCGTCATTGGAACCGGCTCATTGAGCCGGTTCCAACGACAGCCATATTTGTAAGATTTTATTGGTAAATATTGTTCATTTAATTATTTTATCATTTATTTATTATTTATTGTTTAAAAATTATCAAATTTAGTTATAAAAATTAAAAAGGTGTGTTGGGTAAAAGGCTAACATGTGTTATCAGTATACAACAGTGGTTGAACCATGGTGGCGTCATGGGATCCTGAGACACTCATAGTAGGTATGGATTCTCGCAATCATTTTCACGAGAATCCAAATGGATTCTCACAAATTTATACGAAATATAAGCCCTGATACATGTACAAGCATAAGATTTTGAATGTTGGAGGCATAGACACATGCTTTCAGACCTTCAATGTAATGGCACGTGATCGTTCTCACGCGCCATCACTCGTACAATTACAGTTTGTGGCAAACGATCAATTGTACGCGTGGAAAAACAAGAAGCAGTTACTTTTTAAGTTTACATCAACAGTGTCCCATTGTCAGAGTTTCAGAAGAGTCATTAAACGCTAGGGCTGCTGCGACTCTTCGATTAATAACTAACCATCAGAAGGTGCTTTTGTCAACTATTATTTTTCATAGTCGACTATTTTTTTTTTTAGCCGTACACATCACGCCATGATTGGTTTGCGAGGGACACGTAATGTTTCTTGTACCTGTTATCCTTCGTATTCGTTGTTTATAGTACTGAAATGGTTAATCAGATAACCAGTTTGAAACCGGTTACCTACCTAACCGATTTCAACCGAAATATCAATAGTGATCGTCATTCCACGTTTAAAACGCAGTAAATCTGCTGCTTCTCCTTTGTGACAGATTACACATCGAAGCTGCGTTGAATGTTTTGAGACAAAATTGACTTTGGCGTTCAAGACTTTGTAAATGATCGGCAATTTCCGTGAGTACTGAGTAACCGCAGAAACTATTCCGTAGTATGTATACAAACGAACGTTGTTGAGTACTCGACAACGTTCGTTTGTATAGACACTACGGAATAGTTTCTGAGCATACTGCTTTCCAATTCCTATAGTTTTGATCCCAGATTCGGTGAAATAATGGCTACAGATAACTGGATACTATCCGGTTATGGCTCGCGGTTAGTCAGTTGTGAAAATGATCCAACCGTTTCAGCCCTAATTGTTTATATCACGAAAATAGGCAGTAATTTTGACTATACCCTCGCATATTATCTCATACAATGTACGGTGTCATATCTAAACTCTGCTCTGGATAAGCTATTATGAACAAATTGTTGATAAGGCCCCACAAAGTAGATCTTCTGTTTCTCAGGCCATTTTTTGTAAAATAGCATGCAGGCGGGCGTTTATTTTATTTTTTATTTTTAGCTCAAATTTGGCGAAACCAAATTTGAGCTTTTGTCATGGCCCGTCGTCCGTCTGTCCATACGTCAACAATTGGATACGGCTCAGGCTAGAGGCCGTATTTATGAATCGATCTTTACGAAACTTGTTGGGTACCTTTGTTATGACTGTGGGACGAGAACAAGTGTTTTTGGGTGCGGTCCGAAATTCAAGATGGCTGCCAGCCGCCATTTTGTACCGACTATGCAGAAATCTGTTTTTTGTACAGAACTTCCATATGAAAGCTCTGATTTGAATAATTTTTTTGTATGAATGTTTAGTACCATGGGATACATCACTTATCTTACAGGTTTTTTTCTCGTGTGTAAATTATGCAAATTAGACTAACTTAGATGTTTTTTTGTGTTACTTTCAGCACTGTTAGTGCAAATGCCAATACGGCTCGGGCTAGAGGCCGTATTTATGAACCGATCTTTACGCAACTTCTTGGGTACCTTTGTTATCACCGTGGGACGAGAACAAGTGTTTTTGGGTCCGGTCTGAAATTCAGGATGGCCGATGGCAGCCATTTTGTACAAAAATTAGGGGCAATCAGATTTTTGCGCAGAACTTCCATATGAAAGCGCTGATTTGAATAATTTTTTGTGTGAATGTTTAGTACCATGGGATACATCACATATAACACAGGTTTTTTTCTCGTGCAGAAATTATACAAATTAGATGAACTTTGATTTTTTCAGTGCTACTTACTCACTGTAAGTACACATGTCAATACGGCTCGGGCTAGAGGCTGTATTTATGAACCGATCTTCACAAAACTTCTTGGGTACCTTTGTTATCTGGGTGCAGTTCAAAATTCAAGATGGCTGCCAGTGGCCATTTTGTACCGAAATTAGGTCCAATCAGTTTTTTGTCACAACTTCTATACAGCTCGTATTTAGGAACTGATCTTCACGAAACTTCTTGGCTACCTTTGTTTTCACCTTGGGACAGGAACGAGTGTGTTTTAGGGTGCCTTTGTTATCACTGTACTATGAGAACAAATGTTTTGGTGTTCAGTCAGACCCACTCTGGGACTCAAAGATTTCTTTTCTAGTTTAGCATCTGACTGTCACCCACCTTTACAATACTTTACCTATACATTTGTTACAGGCTACGGTCAGTATTTATGTACAGACCGTTACAATGCTTTATATGTACCTTTCAAGTTTATCAGGTCATTACCTAGATGTTTGTCATTGCAATGTCACATACTATACATATACATGTCTTAACAAGTTGAGCTACAGTGTCATTGACACTTTCATTGTAATTATTTCTTCGCCATCAAAGATTTTTGGTTTATTTTATGTTTTATACCTCACAATCTACAGGGGTCGTGGTGTACAATTCGTCCCTTGAGTGCAAGAAGGCTTTGCAATGCTAAAGCATTGCAAAGCCTTGTTGTATTCAAGGGACAAATTTATCACTTTTATTAACTTTGGTAAAGTATGAAACATAAACCATTTAATTATTTTTATGTTTGCATTCGTTATACAAAGAGAGCATGCGGCAGCCAAAAGGGCCATGCGGGAGGGCCTGAGAAACAGATTTTTTACTTTGAATTAGAATTTATCAACACTAAATTAGTACAGTGGAGCCCTGTTAATTGAATAGCCACTTTGCCAATGAAAGTTATTCAATTAACAGGAGTATTCAATTAACTGGAACTGTGTCACTTTCCTATATTCTAGAGATACACTTAGCATTTATTCTATTATATCTTGTTTGACAGAGCTCCATGAGCTCTGTCAAACAAGATATAATAGATTGAATGCCTGTATTGGATGTACTGAGGCCAAATAGGTCTACAAACAAAGGAAAACTGGGGAGAGTCAGGGTAATTTCTTGACAGGTTACAAGATTTTTTATTCAATTAACAGGAGTTTACTCTATAACCTATATTCGATTAACAGGTCAAATTGGTACTGGAGGTATGGTAAATGGTTTTGTGTTGGGAAATTATATTCAATTAACAGGGATATACAATTAAGAGATATCCAATTAAATGGGCTCCACTGTACTGAATGAAGTTTCATACTTTGATGTGTTAACATCACGTAACACAAAGTTGATTACCTCAATCAAGCCTGGCATTTTCAGGAGAGCGATTTATTCGCTCACCTTCAGCTGACCTTAAAAAAATTGAGGAGGGCGGAAAATAGCCCTCCCAGCCTTAGAAAATAATGATTTCCGCAACAGCCTATTCCTAAAACCCACAGGTTCTCAGATCTCTGCTATGTTAGTGGTCTCTGCAATATGGCCACACTGCCCCTCCCACACCTCCGGGCCTTACGAATGCCCAGACGTGTGGGAGGGGGCAATGTAGCTGTCTCACATAGACTACCTGGTCAGCACCACTGAATAAAATGTATGTACAAAGCCCACTAGGCAAAATTCATTAATACTACAACTTCATTTTGCCACTTTTAGCTTTTGTAAGCTTGAGGAGAGTTAATCGCTCCCCTAGGCCATGTGAGGAGAGCGCGTTTTAGCCCTCGTGCATTTTCAAGAATGCCAGCCTGCTCAATGAGGAATTTCCAGTAAACCCTAGTTTTTAGAAGATCTGATTGGCTTGCAATTGAACTAAACACTGCACACTATATTTCTGGCAATTTTCAGCAAGCAACAGCTTCTAGATCCCCAAAATGACCCAAATTTGTTATTCATGAATTTTTTTTGGCAAGTGTCATCTGGTTTTCATGTTAGGTAAAGGGTTAATGCAGTATGAGGATAGTCTTTAAAAATATTTCTCAGAATCTATTGATATTGGGTGTACAGCATCCTTGGAGGATCAGTTTCAAGTATGTTCAAAGCAAATCCCTCAGTTAATAATTGGGCCCTCCCCCTGTGGGGACCTAAATTTTAACTTAGTGCAATGTGAGGAATACTTTTTAAATATCTTCTTCAGATTCACCAGTCAGAATCTTTTGATATTTGGTATACAGCATCCTTAGGGAGTCTGAGTTGAGTTTGTTCAAATTAAGTATCAGGGTTAATATTTTGGCCAAATTTTAACTTTATCCGATATGAGGAATAATTTTTAAAACTCTTCTCCAGAACCACTAGTCAGAATCTTTTGATGTATGGTATATAGATTCCTTACAGGGGTCAGGGGATGTAGCTGGAATATTACCCAGTATAGTTCAAAAACAGAAGCGGTGCAAGACTTGGTACTAGGCACTGCACAGGTCTAGCCGCTAGCAACAGTAGATCGTTGACATTGCTGGAAACTTTGCGTGTAGCAGTGGTAGAGACAAGTGAGACTTCAATAGCATGGTGTGCCGATGCTGTTCATGTTAATTTAGCAGAAATTATGCTCGGGCTTTATTTTCAATATTATTTATGTACCGTATCCATCAGAACTGTATGTTTTGGAAGACGACAATGATGACTGATACCAAGCTATATTCCAGTGAAAAGATTCGAATGGAAATGAATCAGGCAGCCAATTTGAATCCAACCGAATAGGAACTTAACCCTTCACCCAACGAATCGCCCGCATCTGCCCGCGTAATATGCAAATTCAGCAGTTGAAAAAATATTATTTTTAAAAAAAATTCAACAAAACCATATCATGTGAGCCCTCGTTGGAACGAGCTCGTTGAGCTCGTTCCAACGAGGGGTCACATGATATGGTTTTGTTGAAATTTAAAAAAATGATATTTAAAATAAGAAATTTTGAAATCGTCTGCATTGGGTTAAAGTGTTAACATTCAAAATCTGATCAGATCTCGAAGCTTCTGCTGCTTCACAGGACCATAAGTGCAGTATGGGGATTAATCTTTAAAAATCTTAAGATTCACCAGTATAAATCTTTTGATATATGGTAGACAGCATTCTTTACTGGGGTCAGATTCAAGTTTCTTCAAATCAAGTCCTTTGGGCTCCCTATTGGAGCCTGATTTTTACTTGGAACAATATGATAAGTATTCTTTAAACATTTTTTTTTCGCAAACCCCCAAGCAGAATCTTTTAATACATGGTATACACCACCCTTGGGACGTCAAGTCAGATTCAAGTTTGTTAAAATCAAGTCCCTGGGTTAATATTTGGGCTTCCCATTGGAGACCAAATTATAACTTGTCCAAAATGAGGAATGATCTTTAAAACTCTTCTTCTCCAGAAACACTAGTCTGAATCTTTTAATATGAGGTTTACAGAATCCTTTCAGGGGTTGGATTCAAATTTGTTCAACTCAAGTCCATCAGTTAATAATTGTGCTCTCTACAGGATCCCAAATTTTAACTTGGTGCGATATGGGAAATAAATGTTAAAAATCATCTTCTTCAGATCCACCAGTTGGAATATTTTGACATTTGGTATACAGCATCTTAGGGGAGAGGAGGGGAGGCCAGATCAAAGTCTGTTCAAACCAAGTCCCTGGATTAATAGTTGGGCTCCCTATTGAAGCCTGAATTATTTCGTAGTCCAGTATGAGGAATAATCTTTAAAATGCTTCTTCTCCAGAACATCTGGTCTGAATCTTTGATATCTGGTACCCATATACAGAATCCTTACAGGGCTCAGTACCAAGTTTGTACAAATCAAGTCCATTGGTTAATAACTGGGCTCTCCATGGGAGCCCAAATTTTAACTTAATGCATTATGGGGAATAATCTTTAAAAATCTTCTTTTTCAGATCCAATACTCTGAATCTATTGATATTGAGTATACCGTATCCTTACGGGGGTCAGACTGAAGTTTGTTCAAAGCAAGTCCCTCAGTTAATATTTGGGCTCTTTATGAGCACCTGAATTTTAACCTCGTGCAATATGGGGAATAATCTTTCAAAATCTTCTCCTTCAGATCCACAGATTCAGAATCTTTTGGTATTTGGTATAGAGCATCCTGAGGGAGGTCAGATCAATGTTGGTTCAAATCAAGTCTTTGGGTTAATATTTGGGCTCCCTAGCCCGAATTTTAACTTGGACTTGGTCCAATATGACGAATAATCTTTAATTCTTTACCCAACATAATGGCCAAATCCGGCCAGTGCTACTACTTACAAAAATCACCATTCAATTTTAATTATTTTTTTTTTCTCGAAAACATAGCTTATGACGCCTCATTGGAATGAGCTTGATGAGTTTATTCCACTGAGGGGTCATAAGTTATGTTTTTGAAAAAAATGAAAATATTTTGTTATTCAATAATTTTGTTTGTAAGTGTTATCTGCCTTTCGTGTTTTGGGCATTATTTGCATAATGGTAGCATCCCAGTACTAGAAAAAAGTTGTCTGTCTTGGGCAACAGAGTTATAAATAATTAAATAATTTCATTCCTCTGTAGTGTTAACTAGCCATAGATGCTAATTGAATCCTTCTTTAAACAACTTTGCTCAGTTGAGTGACTTGGGGCCCCATGTGTCCTCTTGTTTTGCATTACTGGAAATATGAGCATTATTTCTGTGGTAGCATCCCAGTACTAGAAAAAAATACTCTGGCATGGATATCAGAGCAGGGCTCAAAATAAGTGGTTTCGCATTGCTATTTGCTATGCAAAACATGATAAAAGCTACACAATTTTCAATTATGTATAGCATTTTGCGATACAGTATATTCAACTGCAGCCTAATAGGCTGCAGTTGAATATCTTGTATTGCAAAATGTAAAAATGAAAATTTGCAGCAAACTTTGCAAGCTAGTTCACTGATGCTTTACTCCTGATATAAGACTAACTCTCCGTCTCGCATTAGCAACTTCATATGTAACGTGAATTTGATTAGTTTAAATTCATCCTGCATTGTTCCTGCATTTTGCATAAAATACGCAGACAAAATAACTTTTAGCTCATCAAATTAAGAGATGTAACGCATTTGGAAATATCTAAGTCCATGTCGTTGTTAAAGGCAAATCAGCTGACAAAACATAGCTAGTGCTTCATGTGTTGCAGCTCATTTGAAAAAGCACAGAAATGGATGGACATTATTCTATCTGCTCAGAAGAGTTCAATACAAGACAGTATGGCATTAACTCCAGTATACAACAACTGCTATGCAATTTAAACAAAATGCTCTTCATTTTTCGGTAATGTGTAGCATTTTGCTTCGCATAGAAAAAAAGGTATTTTGAGCCCTGTATCAGAGTTATAAAAAATCAAATAACTTCATTTGTCTGTAGTGTTAACTAGACATAGATGCTAATTATCCCCTGCCAAAATGAAGTTTGAGGGGGGGATATAGAAATGGGGTCCGTCGATTCTCCCGTCGTTTACAACATTGGACCTTCATTTCTCAGTCAGTGGATGTTAGATTTAAATGGTCTTTAGTATGCCGATAGACCACCATGAGGGAAAGGATATTCTCAAGTAACAGGTTTTGTTCATTTTTAGCTCAACTTGACAAAGTCAAGCTGAGCTATTGCCATCACTTCTCGTCTGTCGGCGTACGTACGTACGTACGTACGTACGTACGTTAGTATGTTAGTACGTTAGTACGTACGTCCACAATTTCCTTTGGCACACCTCACAGGTCGCATTTATGATCAGATTACTTTGAAACTTCTTATGCTTGTTTGGGGTGACCTCTAGATGGGAGCTATCGATTTTCTTCAATTTCCGTCAAAAAGTGTTGCCGCGGCCAACGTTCTTAGAACTTAGTTTAGTCAAACCACAATATTTCCCTTTGGCACACCCTACAGGGCACATTTATGATTTGATTGCTTTGAAACCTGATACGCTTATTTAGGGTGACCTCTAGATGGGAGGTATCGATTTTCTTCAATTTCCGGCAAAAAATGTTGCCACGGCCAACGTTCGTAGAACTTAGTTTAGTCAGACCTCAATATTTTCCTTTGGCACACCCTACAGGGTACATTTACGATCAGATTGCTTTGAAACCTGGTATGCTTGTTTGGGGAGACCTCTAGATGGGAGCTATCGATTTTCTTCAATTTCTGTCAAAAAATGTTGCCATGGCCAATGTTCTTAGAACTTAGTTTAGTCTGAAGACTCAATATTTCCCTTTGGCACACCCTACAGGGTAGATTTATGATCGGATTGCTTTGAAACCTGGCATGCTGCTTGTTTGGGGTGATCTCTAGATGGGAGCTATCGATTTTCTTCAATATTTTTATACTGTACCAATGACCCAGACTTAGCTGGTGCTAATCTCCTTAATTCAGGGCCAAACACAAATTTTGCCCCCCCAATCCCCAAAATTTGCATCAAAAACCGAAAAATACATGTCCTATATGGCCCTCCATACATCGACTCCTCTGCGCATGCGCAGTGTCGAGGAGGTCCCGAAATTGGCGCCAATTATCATTCTTAGTTTGGCCCCCAAAACAGTCACACTTCTCTGTTATTTCATATTTGTGCTTCCAAATCTCAGTTTTCATGATGCCAGACACATATTCATGAGTGAAATGGTGGAAATAAAGAGGATACATTAGGAGGAGAGGAAAATATTTAGTGCAAGAAAATGTTCAGGGCTGTACAGTTAAAACTAGAAGTCCTGTCACGTCTAGTGCAGAAAACGCTCGTTAGCTAATGCGCTATCTGGTGCAGAACAGTCAAGTAAATCTTGTTAAACATGCGATAACTTCTGCGCTATGTAACGCAGAACGTAGTGCGCTATTCCCGAGGTCATTAACATCGATCTCCGACACATATCATTAGGAAAAGAAATGTGTGGTAAGTGGACTCAGACATCAGTTGATATTATTTCGAATCAGGTTCGCCGGGTAAATTAGTCGTGACATTGAATGAAAAAACGCAGAAAAAATGTCGAAATGACCAGTTTTAATTTTCACAAGAAGCCCAGACAGTGAAATCAAAGTCATTGCCAAATCGGATATAATCGTCTTTTAAATGATTTTATTCTGTGCTATTGATGAACACGGGGACGAGACTTGTGTGAGATGTGTATGTACGAACAGCCCGGCACGTGATCGTTTTGAAATAACCTAATAAAAATGTTTTGACAACAACATTTTATCAATTAATTAATATCTCTGACTCTGTTCGACTTGGAAAATATGGATAAATTTGTTCGTAAAATCACCATAAAAAATCATCCAAATACCGTTAATACCGCTCAGTCTCCGTCTGAATTTCAACAAGTAATTCGCAACAAATTTTCAATATCATTTAAAACCTCATTCCAATATAAGGCCTTGTTCATATCACTTGCTACACCAAATAATAACAAACACAGTGAGGCCGCGACTTGCTATTCAGTACGATGGGAATCGCCCAGAGACTTCCCCTAGCCGAATCGATCCACACCGTTTTGATCCGAACCCCGTCTCCACTATTTGACCCAAACCCATATTCAGTGGCAAGGCCGTAAGGCCACCCCGCCCGTCCCAGAGTCAAACCGTCCCCAGAATATTTAGACCGACACCTCCCCCCCCCCCCCCACCCAAGATTTTGAAATAATGACTGGGTGGTCACAAGCTGGGTTTTTGAGGAGGTAGTTGTTCTTGTTTTGGCAAACGGCGCGCTTGTTCATATTAGTCTAAGGACTAAATAAACAATAATTTTTCAATGTTGAGTGAAAAACGCCCTTCCCCTTCCTGTGCAGACTGGTTAAAAATAGGTCATAAGCCAACACGACTTACTTGAACCCCCCCCCCCCCCCCCCCACACACACACACCCGATCTTCAACTTTTCCGAACCGTCTTGTCCTTCTCACCGTAAGTGAAGTGTATCTTATAAAATTATCAGTAAACAATAGGGATGAGACAATTTAGCTAAATTGTAGGTACAATTTATTAAATTGTAGCTACAATTTAATAACTAAAAACAATGTGAAGCTAATAGGCTTCCGTAGATGAGAACGCTAAGCAACAAAATTCGCTGAAATTTGCAAAAATTCCGTTTTCAAAATAAATTTGTAAAAATCAGGGATTTTTTTTTAAATATAAGAACACGGGGTGAACCTGTTGATTTAGAAATATTTAATTTCTAAAAATTTCAGCGTTTGGGACAGGAATTTCAATCCTTTTAAACAAATAAAACAGACGGAAAAAATGAGTTTTTTTATTTTAATTTTTTATCCCAAACGGATTTTTCTCCGGATCAGTTCTTTTCAATCATTCTTCATCATTATTCTTTAATCACTGACGATAAAATAACATAAATATAAATTTGACACCTAATTGTTATTAAGTAACCCATTTCCAAATTGAAGTCATAAAACGGGAGCTTAGTATATTGACAGGAGTGTTTTCAAAGCTTATTCACACCTTCTGTTGTTCAAAAAACGCACAGATGGTAATTGCCAACATTACTGATTGCTACCTGAAAAACTGCCGCAGAAAATCCTCCCTGTTCAGTCCACAATATAGCGCAATCCTCTGATGTAGCCTTCAGCACCAATAAATAATAATCATATTTGTTCCATAAATGTGGAGCAACAAAGTTGAATAATCAAAAGAACTGGTGACAATTTATGAAAATTAAAACTAACAACTTTCAAGTGTGCAGAGTAAAAACTTCACCGTGCACATGGTTTAATAGCAGTTCATTGTAAACGAACTGTACGCCTATATTCAGGGCTCGATTTAATCTGGAAATTTTGATTAGCGATTTGCTATACATTTGGGAAAATTGATTAGCTGTTGACAGCAATTGATTAGCTATTTTACAGGACAAACCAGGCGTCCATAATAATGTTCTGTTTCCAATTTTGAAATGTTTTCTGAGGGCTGCATCAGCTACAGTTGTTTTCTTTGTTTATCTTTCAGGTTTAATAAAACATTTATATTCTTAATCTTCCGAGTTCACTTAATTATTCCTGATACTGGCCTACCTCCCATAGCCATTCGAGCCGTACTGGCAGACTGGCAGTACAGGGGTCCTACTCCTACTACAGTACTAGTGTACTACCAGTCTAAACTTACTTGGGTCCCAAGTCTGCAATATAAGTTTTTGAGTTTGGTTACTTTGGTAAATTGGTATGTCCAGTCATTGTGTCAACAATTCTCGAGGACGAGGATTTGTAAAATGATCATACTGTTACTGTTAAAACAATCCCGACTGCCGCGATAATTGGTGGTTAAAATTGACCAGTCACTGGTCAATTTTAACCATCAATTATCGCTACGCGAAATTAGGGAACACCCATTTGGAATTTGGAAAAACAAATATTTCTACAACTCATTGACTCAGGGTAATTCTTTTTACAGCCAATCTAACCTTATATTCACTAAACTGAGTAAACTCGTCCATGCAGATTTGCAGCTTTTCTTGATCCTTCCGACTTCAACAGAACATAAACCATGATTCGCTATCAAAACTTAAATTCGAATAAACTGATGGAGAAATCCGTTCATCGCGAACTCGGCCCGGAGACGTTGGCACCTGTCAGAAGTCGATCCAAATAATTTCGGAGAAGTCTGTCCACGCGAGAAGTCAGCCCCATCAACTGCAGGAGAACTTGGACCCTAGGAAAAGTTGGCCCAACAAATTTCGGAGAATTCGGCCTACGAGAGACGTCGGCCCCACAAATGGACCCAAAGTCCGTAATATAATTTTTTGGTGTGCCACGTCCTTTGCAAGAACCGGTCTACACCAAAAACTTATGTTATGGACTTTCTGTCCAAGCCAAGCAAGCTTGTACAAGTCACACTACGTACGGCCCGGGCAACGTAAAAAGACAACTGGGCTTAAAGGACTTATATGCTGGTTGGGTTGGGTGTCGGTGAAGGGGGGGGGGAGGGGCGCACAGACTGTGCTTCTGGCTGTCGACGACAACAGTGTAGTGTAATCGTTTGTAGCTCATTTTAACCCAGGAGGCAGCGGTTCACAAGCATTGAACTGAGGCAGCGATGGAACATGGCACTATCCTGGCTATCCACGATAACTGTAGAACTGTTCTACAGTTATCGTGGATAGCCAGGATAGTGCCATGTTCCATCGCTGCATCAGTTCACTAGAACATCCAATTCCACAGTGCCGCTGGCTGTTGGCTTGTAGCTGTGATGTTCATGCGTTATCGACTTATCGTAGGTAATACTGTACCCAATGTAGTCTTCTGTAGCTCCAAATGTACCCAGCGGTATACGTAATGCCTAAAACCGACCTGCGCTATGCACAAAAGTACCACCAAATTTGGTTTTGATTTTATGTCTCAAAAACATAGGTTATGGCCCATATTACAACAGCTCGTTGAGCTGATTTCAGCGGGGTCCTAACCTATGTTTGGGGGAAAAAAATTAAATTTTGCAGTTCAAGATTTTTTGTTTTCTGCTGTTCGTGTAATCATGTAAGGTACATGTAAATGACAAGACACTGTGAACACCAAGAAGTTTCACTGTTCACGAATTTCACGTACGTTAGTTGTTATTCTAATTTCAAAGTTCAAACAAATTAATGATTGACACTGTCATAACAAAACGAAAAGAAAAGAAAAAAAATTGCTGCAAACTGTTGTAGGAGTGTTGCTTTTCCACTGTTAATTAAAATTGAAAAAATAATGTTACGATACACAGTACGTCAATTCTTGTATTTCCAGTGGCAGGAACGGTTGCATTGAGTCAAAATTAGTTACGTTCAGAATCAGATCCTGAAAGTTCAAGTGTGTCACTTTCAGACCCAGGTGCCATAAGTGAATCAATCGTTTCATCGGCCGGGCGCTTGGAAGGTCCAGGTCGTGGACCATAAGGCTGAACGTTCATACGGCGGGGTTTTCCGGCGATGAAAAGTGAAACAGCAGGGAGAGAGTCAAAGTTTGCAAGATTTGGACCTTCCAAGCTAACCATCATGAGGTCATCAAGAATACTATCACCAAGAGTGCTACGGAAGTCTGACTTGACCCGTAACATGGTAGAAAATCCTCTTTCCACAACAGCATTTGAGCTAGGGAGAACCATTAAAATTAACACCATGTGGAGAATATTTGGGTAGTCATTCCTATATTTAGTGAGGAGCAATTTCCATACCTCTTCAGGGGTTAAATGCTTCAGATTTCTACTCGTGAACACTTTCAACTCCTCCCACTCATCTAGCATTTGATCATTATTGACACCTTTTGACTCCAAGAGTTTCTGGAAATGGTGAGTGAACTCTGCAACTAGCTCATTCCCAAAATCAGCCAAGACTGTCGCCTTTTCAGGCCAAATGTCTGTGTTCAGTAAATTGAAGCATTTGAACAATGGCTCTGTATGAATGTTGCCGAATCGATCTAATAAGCATTTATTTATACTGTCTATGTATTTATTCCTTTCGGTTGCAAACACTTTCAGTGCGTTGACTTCAACATCCAGCTTAACACCTTGAATAATGACATTTTTCTGGTCCTCTGCGGCTGACTGCAGGAGAGACTGGAGCTGTCCGGACTGATCTACATCAGATTCCCCAGTAGGTAATTTATTCATTTGGGGCCCTTCATTATTGCACCCTCTCAGCTTGTTTAGCTGTGAGTATGTTCTTTCCAGAAGAGAAATGGCCATTGGAAGATTAGTATTTTCTTTCTGAAGGGAAAGTGATAGTTTTGACAATGACTGCAACACCTGCTTAAACAACATTGCATGGGTTACAAATTTCCACGACTTCAGAGTTTTTAGGTAGCCTTTCATTCTGGCTTTATCGTCTGACTTTGTTTCATTGTCCTCGGCCATATTCTCAAGATGTGATACAATCACTGGAAATGAGTCCATCAAACTCTCACATGCTCTCCTCTTATGCTGAATCCAACGTGTTCCATTGGCTTTCTGGGGGACTTTTACATGTTCATTCATAAGTTCAGCTAAAACCTTTAATTGCCGCAAACGTTTGGGACTTCTGTGGTACAGGTTATGCAACGAGAATAGAATTTCAATGACCTTGTCGAAATATGTTCCCTTAAAAGCATCCTTTGCTGCTAGTTCGAGGCGGTGATTCAAACAATGTATAGTAACAAGCCACGGGTGGGTCTGCATGAGTAAAGTAGAAACTCCGCCTTTGCGTCCCATGTTTACGCTAGCGCCATCGGAACAGAATCCGACAAGTTTGCTGTCCATATCGTACTCATGAAGAATGTCCTGGAGATTTTCCTTCAATGCCTCAGCCTTTCCACTTTCCATACACTTAATTTTGAAATAAAGGGTTTTTGGTTTGCCATTTTCCATAACTTTCAGATAAAGTAGTTCTTTTTCTGATACACTGGTGTCGGTAGATCCATCGATTAAAACTGAATAGTAATCAGATTCTTTAACAGTTTTAATTATTCATTCGCGAACATCCATAGCAATAAAGCTAGCAAATTCATTGCATTTCTTGTCATTGATGTATGTGCTCCCAACATTAACACCATGTCTTTTCTCAAGTTCAACTATAGGTGCAAACTTAGTGAAGGGCATTTCTTCTTTCATCATCATATAGGTTATGTCAAAAAGTTTCACGAGTCTATTTCTCTCCTCAGAAGAACCCTTTGTTAGTGATTTCCCGATTGGCGTTCCAAGATAGGCCTGGATGCTTGTCGTTGGAGATTGTAGATCTATCGCCCTTTTGTGTTGCTCAGTGGCAGCATGCTTGACAACACTGTCTTTCTTGATATTGCCACGAATGCCGTCGATAAAAGTCCTGTTAAAGTTTCGTACGTGACAAATACGTTGTTCATGCGTTATGCACATATTGCACGACACAGAAATACCACTTCCATTTTCATTGATGGAATATTTCAGCCAAGGATATTCTTTAGCCCAGTTTTGAATTGTTTTCAATTTAGTTGACATTATAATAGATTATTTCATTTATTTGGCTATCCTAGATTATGTGTTACGCCAACAGCACTTGATTCGTTATCGGTTGTTACAATTGCTCTTATGTACAGTACTACATGTAGGACTAGGACACACATCCACGCCCCACGTGCTCCAGGAATTTCGGCAGCGTCTTTGATCTCTGCAATATCTGTCTATTCTCTCATCGGGTAATTGCAAATGAAACCGACAAGCTCTCATTGGGTCACTCGCAATTATAACATTCTGCCAGTCTGCCAAATAAAAATGTATGCTATCGAAGGCTGAAACTGAGAACGCAGCTGCACCTCCAGGAAATACTGTCCAAGTGTCTTGTCGGTATCAAAGTTTCGGTTAAATTTTGTAAACGCGAAATCAATTAAACTTTAATTAAAGAATATAAGATACTTATCGCCACAAAGTTTTGGGGTTACGCGGATGGCGTAATGTTTCTCTCAATGCCAATTTATATGATTT